>CM053788.1:582981808-583399308 GCA_028749045.1 Cupressus sempervirens | reverse complement strand
ATCAGAAGGTTGTGATGCATGAATCAACATTCCAACCTTACCTCAAGCATGTTGAAACTGAGTTTGACAAAGTTGATTTTCAACATGAGGTAGATATCCTATTACCAACTTTAGTAAAAGGAAAATGTCCTATGATGATAGATCTGGCTATTACATTTGGTGATGAAGATGACCAAAAGGGACTCTTATCATCCTTGAATAAACTATTAGAGAAAAACAAGAAGGTTAGGAAGTTGGAGAAGATCTTGGGTAAAGTTGTAGAGAAATTGTGAAAGTCTATCACAGTTAAGGTGACAGAGCAAGATTTGAAACTAAGGGAAGAGGAGTTAGTGGAGAATTTTGATAAAGAATTCACTACTTAATCATATATTTCATTAGAGGAAGCCCAAATAAATCATGATGCATAATTGTTTGCTACTATTTGAAACAATGTGAAGAATTATTTATAGACCCTTGATACCATCATCAAGGAATTAAGGAAATGTTTTGAAGAAGGAAGGAAGTTGTATGGATAGAGCACTATGTTATACAATTATCTAAATGACGTGAATGATGGAATACGTTTAAATATGAATGAACTTTAGATAGTGATAACAACATTGTAGAAACTGAGTACTATGATTGAAGATCTTGAGGTCACGGTATCCAAAGTTTATGACGATATCAAAATCATTGAACTTCAAAAGGAATGAATGATCAAAATGTTCTCTCTACTTAGTGAACAGCTGACAACTAAGGTCAACATTGTACAAAAGAAGTTGAATGAATGCCTTGCAAGAAAGGCTTCATATGAGAAATTTTCCTAAACAAAATTGAATGCACTAGAAGTAGCCTCTTATGGCTTATGTGCACTTCTCAGCATAATAGAGGTAGAAAGGGATAGATGGAAAAAGGAATTTGAGTTGCTTAAGATAAATTTTATAGATTGTCTTTCCAGAATTTCAAATGAATTAGAGGTAATAATTTTTTTTTGTATATAGATTTTGACACTTTTTTCATTGATGTCAAAGGGGGAGAAGTACAAGGAAAATTTTGTATAGTATATAATGTATGTACTAAGGCAGAGTCATATCTATGTGAAGCATATTGTAATAGGAGTAATAAGGAAAGATGGTTATAAATGTAATGATCCACATGATCCATAGTTTTGAATTTTGAAGTTTTTGAAAATTTTGTAAAAGGCCACAATTTTGAAAGTTTTGAACAACATTTTGGGACTTAATAGATTTTCCCATATGTTGCTATTAATGCCAAAGGGGGAGATTTTTGGCAATATGGCTAAATAGGATAATTTGATATAGTGATATAGTTGTCATTTGTGGCAACATATATCTTATTGTATGAAGGCACATTGTACAAATAAGAATTCCATAGTTAGACATTGAAAATTGTCTAAGTGTTTGATAGTTATCTAGTAAAGCAAGAATAGTTTTGATGAGTACAGATGACAAAGTAATATTTGGTACATGCATAGTTAAGGACTGGTAGTATAGAGTTTCATAATGATGTGGCTACATGTATGAGTTAGTATGAGTAGTACAGATTGAGATATGAGTTAATTTCCAGACATATAATATATAGGAAATAATTGAGCATGACAGAGAAATATAAATTATAGGTTAAAGAATTATTTTGTTTATAAAATAACTGTTTAACTGTGTAGGGATGACATCCTAGATGTTAACCATAAGTTAGCAAGAGTTAATTCTATATTATTCCAAGCATGTGAAAGCTTGAAGGCCGACTAGGAAAGTTTTGTAAAATGTAAAGGTATAAAGGAAAGATTGTATTATGCGAAGAAGTGTGAAAGTTGTATATGATATGCAATGTGCTATGCAAAATATATGATACAAATTATGATGAATGATCAGAGATATGTGAAGTGCAACAAAAGTAAGATTAGATATTGAAGATATCAACAATAAGAGGTTTTTGTATCTATCTCTTTTGTATAAAGGAACTATATTGTATATTGCATGTTTGGGAAATGGGATCATCTTTTATACATTGTAATTGTATATACCAAATCCTAACAAGGTTGAGAATTTGAATAAGGTCTAATCCTCTAACAAGGACTAAGACACTATATGTACTTCATAGACTCCTAATAGGGTCAACATTATAAATAGGATACTTTTGTTTAGTGGATCATTTTGTGAGTACCATCCCCACCGAGTTCTCCCTTGGATAGGGTTTTCCTAGTTAACAAAATATGGATTTATGAGTTGTCTTTGTGTATGGTTATTATCATTGTTCAACATTTTTAGTTTACTTTCATATGAATGTTATAAAGTAATTAACAATATTCAGTTTTGGGCTAAAGTTTGTAGAATAGTAATCCACCCCCCTCTTAGTATTCCCTTTTTCTAACAAGCAAGTCTAGCAACTAGACTATCCAAGGTTAAATCATTACCAGGAGTACATGTCAATTCTTGTATTGTAGAAAATCTAATAACATAAATATGAAGTAAAGTTCTCAGTACCATGTTGATCACAATTTTGCTATTGATCTTTCCTTCAGCTCCTATGATAACATTCACCACTTCTTTGGTTCTTCTAACGTATTGAGAAATATTGTCACCTTCTACCATCTTCATGTCATCAAACTTTCCTCTCAAGATTTTTGATTTGGCTCTTAGTACTTTCTTGTCTCCACCATGGATCTTTTCCAGTTTGTCCCACATTCAATTTACAATAGTGCATTCCTTTATATCATCAAATTATGAGTAGCTTAGGGTAGATGTAATCTCCAAAATTGCATGATTATGTTCTTATCTCTCCTTTATTTGTTGGGTTGTAATAGGTGATGGAACTTCTACATAATTATGCTCTAGGTATTGTACTGCTGAATCTCCAATTTCAACAATGTGTAACTTCATCAAACTTTTCCATGTAGGGAATTTCTCCTTGTTCAACTTGGGTACCTCCTTTCTGAACATCTTGATCTTTATCTTTAAGTCCTTTTAACCTTTCCTTACAAGCACCACAAGCTCTGATACTAGTTGCTAGAATGATTTTAGAATAACTGAGAGGGGGGGGGATTAGTTATCCTCAGGTTTAAATGTTCCTAACAAAATTTTAACTACTTTTAACAACTCAAATTTAATTTTAGTTCACTTGGTCTTTATATCATTTTATCAATATCATAAACTTAGAGTTCACTATCCCAATAGTAACCTACTTATAGAATGTAAAGCAATAAGCAATAAAATACATCATATACCATTGACAAAAGTATAACACCAGAATTTAACATGGAATCCCAATTTGGGATAAACCACCAATAACATGCTACCAAATTTTCACTCTTCTAAAGTGAGCTCAATTAAGAGCCAACCCTATTAAAGGTTACAATACACACTATTAGCTGTGACCTTGTCAAAGGATTTAATCACCTTGTTAAGAGTGGTATACTTAAATGAATTAAGAACATCCCATTAGAATGTCACATGAATTAAAGGATTTAAAAATGACTATTAGGTAAACATGATCAAAGGATTTTAACTGATACAATGGTTAGAAAGTAACAAGTCGATCTGATAAGTACAAATCACTTTTCAAATACAAATCATAATGTAGCTCATTCTCTAATTCACTAAATAGCCTCCATTAATATCTCCATCACCAATTCACTTGGAAACCCTTCAAGCAATCACACTTCACATCTACTCAACTCTTGACAACTTTATGCTCAAATTTGCCAATCAATAGAATCAATAACTACTCCCAACTACTTTAGATTATCCTTATACCTCGTTAAATAGGTAGATTGGATATTTTTCCACTTAAACATCATCATTGATATTAGGGTTAGGTCAGATTCATCAAATCCTTCAATCATTTTGTTTCCTCCTCCTTCTAGATAATTCTCAAAAGTTCTCTTTGAATTCATGTCTAGGAATGCTCAAACATGATTTATCATGCATTAAATGTTCTAGCTCATCAATAATTTTCCTTTATGTGCTTTGACCAACCCAAAAATTCAATTATGTCAATTGAGAATCTAAATTCCTTCACAAACTATCAAATGTTGTCACTGGGTCAATACTACATTCCTCAGCCTTGGTCATCACTAGACAACTTGATCAATACTAACTGTCTTGCTTGACATACTTTATCTTCACTTGGTCTTACTTTTATTATACTCATTATTTACTATTGCTTAGTTGATACTATATTTTGTTGGCTTATACTTATATCACTTGGTTGACACTGATATAACTTGGCTTTAACTAAGTTTCTTAATCTTCTACTCTATTTCTTGGTTTAGCATATGCATTCGGTCATCCATTGATCATTTCTTCTAGGCTTCAAATCAACTATCTTCCTCACTTAGTGTAATGATTAAACAACACATTATCTTGCTAATGTGCCAACTAATCATGTTCTTATCATAGTTCTACGTAACTCAACCTTTCCACTAGGTCTTCTTGTTATCTCTTCTTTTTAAATCATCTTCATCAATCGAGTGATATGGTACTCTACTTGGCTAGCCATAGTATCATGAGTAAGGTTTGAAATTAATGAAACATAACAATTATTCCAATTGTAATTTCCAAAAAAAACTAACTAAAATCTCCATCACATGGTGAATGTGGGATAATATCCCTTGGTGTTGTTTACAACTCCATTACAAAAATGAACCCCCATATGATTTAGAGATCATTTTTTTTGACCCACATCTACTTTCATTGGTGTTCATAGTGAGAAACAATTTCATGGAGATATTGTTAAGTCCCTAGTAGATCAAATGCAAGGTATTGCAGCTTCAAATAGTGTCTTAAGTGCATTTACTGGTCAAAATGATGTTTGTCAAGTTAATAGATTTCCACCTTTCCATCCAATTTAGACTCCTACACACACAAATTTCATGTCTTCCAATTTTTATAGTCTCTCAATATCTACATTCTCCTGCAAATGATTGCAAAAGGTTAATTAGGAATCTATAAATTTGATGAAGGAAAAGAAGCTTTGAGTAAATATAATTTGGTAATGAACAAGTTTGGGGGAAGTCAAATACTGCTACAGGCTATCTGGACATCATGGAAAGTAGTTTAGACAATCCAATCACATTCTTTAATTTCCTCCCTACATATATTGGCAGGAGAATCCAATAATCAAGCTTCCTTTGTGAATTTAGGCCATAACACATCTCCCCACATCCCCACATAGACCCATCTGATGATTTAAACTTGTCCTAGTAATAGAGATAAAATTTGGCATGGATTTCATAGTGAAAAATAGATAGGTATGATTGCTTGCCAGTTGAGAAACAATAACTTTTTAGAGTTCCTTAGTATTTCTTAGGCCAATCTTGTAAGGCCCCTTCCCTAGTACTATATTATAAAGCCTAAATGAGACGAATATGGTCAAAAATAGGAAGCATAAGGAGGTGAGATGTCATGACTTTGTCTCTCATGCATGGTATGTGAATTATAGACTATTACCATACACCTTATGATAGAATGATGATAAGTAGGTTTCAAGATTTAAGTATGTAATGATTGACATCCTTCTTATTAGTATTGGACCTAAGATCTTATCAAGACTAATTTATATTGTAGTCATTATTGTCATAAGTATCGTATTCAAAATTTAATTAGGTTGGTGAGCTAAGACCCTATGGAATAAAGACTTGAGATGTTATAACTTAGAAAACTATGCTGATGGGTTCATAGTATGTTATGATCTATTAGGATATTATTTTAGGAGGCCATGGTGAAAAGATGAATTAACACTCACCCTTGTGAGTACTAATAATAATTATAGACAGAAGTTGTTATCAATTTAGATAAAGGCCTACTCAATAGAGCTCGACATAATGTAAATATTATAAAATAATTGTTGTACAAGCAGTATTAGTTGGATAGGCTATAGTAAATAATGATTAAGATGAAAATATAATAAATTGACTAACAGATATAATGGGCTTACCTAATGCAGACATGATTTTAAAAACATCCTGATTTCTTGACATTAGTGATTTTAGAGACATGTGCCTTATCATGTAATATCTCATAATGACAACGAGATAGTGTTAGTAGTCAAACTATATTTAATTGAACCAAGTATACTAGTTGTGATGATTAGATTTTGGTGGTTTTGATCTAAGGTATGTAATCGAGACTAATTTTCATGTTGGTTGATTTAGCAATATAGATTTAACATTTCATCATTATGATAGGAAATTGATTATGATGTGATTTGAAATGTTAAATTGATTATGATGATTTATGATTAAATGTGATGTGTAGATTTTGATAATTTAACATTTTGAATGTCTTATTCAAAATGATTAAGTAAAGGAATTCCATTGGATTATGTTATTATGGATTACATAACATTTAAATTAGTATACATTTATGATATGTATTTTATATGACCTCCTTGGACTAGTGATGCTTGAGTTTAGTGTGCAAAAAGTGGAACCATGGAAATCTTTGGGGGAAACAAGTTCCAAACCTATGTGAATATTGTTTAGCCAAGGCGAATCTTTGGAAGATTCAAAAGCCTCATTGTGATGAATGTTATTTTGTAAATGTAAGCTTGTATGTGTGTGAAATTTTTAATCTCAAAGATGCATTAGGGACATGTCATGATGATGTGGAATGTGCTTTTATGTGTCACTTGACACTTGTAAAATTTGTGTGTTAATGAAATGTCATCTAGGTTTTGGTCATGGTAGCATGTTACCCTAAAACTAATTACCTAGTTAGTGATTAAGTAAACACACTTGAAAAAGGATGGGATAGGTCACAATCAAAGGAAATTTGAATTTAGACTTGACTAAGGTTTTAAGGGGTCATTAGGTGGTCACAAAGTGTCTTTTATGTGGAAAATGAGCTACCCATATGATAATACAACATGCTAGGGACCTAATTTTGACCATGATAGTGGCAAGATAGCCTAGGGGGCCCCTTTACCAATGCCTTCTTCCACCAATCTGAAAATGGAGTTGTCACATGAGTTCTTTCCCATGTTTCCACTAAGTCAGAAATAGTAAACTTAGGGGGCGACAAGTTTGTAAGAGGGAGTGGCTTGGTGTTTTTGCCAAAATAGTTAGTGGGAAAGCCTTTTTAAAACAGTCTTGGACAAACTAGTGGGGTGTTCACCCACTCTCTAAGTTTAGAGATAGTTAGGGTTTTGGAGGGAGGTTAAGGGAGCTCTTCATTTGTGAGGCCTCACCCTGACCTTTTATAGCATAGATATTTTATTTACATTTTGATATTCAAGACATTGATATTTTGATAGCTAATCGAGACTTAGATGGATAGTGGATTTGTTTTATCTGTTGATTTTGATACTGTAGTAGTGTTTTACAATATGATATGCACTAAGAACTTGATATTGTGTACGAAATGATCGAACACATATGGATGTAGTTTTATGACATGGTACTATTAGATTTTGATGCGATGTGAAATGTTAGTTTGATTGTGATGATTTATAATATGCAGATAAATTTGACTATGATGATGATTTATGATATGTAGATAAATGTTAATTTGATGACTTATGATATGCAGATGAATGATTAGGATATGTAGATTTTGATATTTTAGCATTTCAAATGAACTATTTGAAATGACTAGGGAAGGAAATTGAATTTTGAATTATGAAATTATATGCATTTATGATATATGTATTGTATACGCTCTCATTGGACTACTAATGCTCGAGTTTAATGTGCAGGAAGTGGAACCATGGAAATCCTTGGGGGAAACAAGTTCCAAACCTTGTGAACATAGTTTAACCAAGGTGAATCTTTGGAAGATTCACAAGCCTCGTTGTGAAAGTATTTTTCTTCGTAAATGAGAGGTTACTTGCTTGTGGAAATGTCTAATCATAAAGATGCATTAGGAGCATGTCATGGTAATGTGAATGTGTTTTTTATGTGTCACTTGACACTTGTGAACTTTGTGTGAAATTGACAAGCCATTAGGGTTTTGAACATGGTGACAATTTACCCTAAAATTAATTACCCTGTTAATGTGTAAACCCACTTGACAAGGGGTAGGATGGGTCTCAATCATAAGAAATTCGAGTTTGGGCTAGACTAGGGTTTTGAGGGGTCATTAGGTGGTCCCAAGGTGTATTTTATGTTAAAATAAGTTACCCATATGATAGTATATTAAGTTAGGGACCTAAATTTGACCATGTGAGTGCCTAGACAGCCTAGGGGGGCCCCTTTACCCATGCATTCTTCAAACAATTCGAATTTGGAGTTGCCATATGTGTTTTACCCCATGTTTCCACTAAGTCAAATATAGAAACTTTAGAGGAGACAAGTTTGTAAGAGGAAGTGGCTAGGTGTTTTTGCTAAAATAGTTAGTGGGAAGGCCTTATTAGAGAGTCTTGGTCAAATTAGTGGGTTATTCACCCACTCTCTAAGTTTAGAGACAGTTAGGTTTTTGGAGGGAGATTAAGGGAGCTCTACTAAAACTATCATTGCCTTTAGCTTGGACAAAGGTTGGTGTCTCAAAAAATGTTTCCTTTCTTTCTTTCTTTTAGTATGGCAAAATAAATCTACAAGTGTGAAGGATTTGTTAATGGAGCATGCATTGTATTGTGAATCTTGCATTGTGGACTTTGGCCTTGTGTTGTGAAATGTAAATGTGCTATGTGTTCTTGAAGATTTTCTTTTGGTTTTGTTTTCTTCATGATTTCCTTGTTTGAATGTGAGTGTTGAATGTGTTCATGGGTTTGAAGGCTTCACTCACCCTTGGGAGGGAAGAGAAGCCTTGGGTGAAGGGCTTATTTGGGCTCAACATTGTAGTTGAGAAAGTTACCTCATGGTGAGGAATTGTTTTATTTCATGGAGTATGGGCTCCATTGAAGCCATATACTTTTGTTGTTTTGGGAGATACAAGGGATTTTGTGTGAATAAGGAGGAGATGTTTATGATGGCCTTGAGAGGAAAAATGCAATTGCAATATGATGTTTATGCTTGCAGGTTATGGCATCTCCTCTTTGAAGAGTCCACCTTCACCCACTGTAAGATGATTCTAATGATGAATTATTGTGCAAGCCATGAGAGGCAGTTATTTTGTGTTATGCATTGTGTTCATACAATGGCAAGTGATGTATGTGTGTAACCCATTTGGGTCTTGTTTCCCCTACTCAGTGGGTGGCTTCATAAAAGCCTAGGATGGGAGGTGAGCCTCCATGGTTCCTAGTTTGTGTGTTATGTGCAAGTTTTATGAAGATACATCCCTTGAAGGCATTAGGGTTTCACCTTTGATAAAGTTGAAATGATTCAAGTGTATAAAAAGAGATTAATGCTCATATCATCTTAAATGTGTTGTGTTTTAAGTCTCCATTGTTATTTCAATGTGTTGCAAAATGAAAATTTCAGATTATTGTATTTTGTTAAAAAGGTGTAAGAATTGATTAAGAAGTTATATTGTAAGAAAGATTCATTTTAAGTCTTTGCATTAGGTAATTGATGTAATATGAGAAATCATGTAATGGAAACAATTATCCTCACAATTCCTTTAGTGTGAGTATTATATAGTAGTTGCAAATTTTCTTGTAATGGATGATTTGATTTATTACATAAGTGGTTGTAATATAAATGTATGAGTTATGCATTCATTATAATGAAAGGAAAATATCATAGTCTACTTCATGTGCATGGAAAATCAATCCTTTGGGTCTTCTAAGTCCTATCAATTTCATAGGTTAAGAATCACCAATACATCTTCAAAACAAATGCTTTTAATACCATGGAAGAAAAAATAAAATTCATTAGCTCATGGTACATGATAGAATATTGGTTCATATAGATTTCAAGTCTAATTAAGCCATTAGATCAAATAACTTCATCATATCATCAATACCATCACTAAGATTCCATGGTTGAATAAAATAAAGATTGCTAGAGAAGAGAAAATGCATAATGCAAACCTAGGAGAAAGCCTTTCTATAGGCATACATTTCCTCTTTGGAAAATGTATGGGGAGGGAAATAAAATCCTCCCCTAGAATATAGAGTAATATTTCAATCAAGAGAATATACCCAGAATCATGAGCTTGGATGATTAATAAAATAATGGATGTACTAAAAGTAAAACTCAATAATAATTAGGTTCTTCTCCCTAGATTCTTGTAAGGAAAGGCCATTCAAATCCTGAGACCATAGATCATCATATTAAAAATTAACAAAAATAAATAAAAATAAATAAAATAACATATATATAAACATATTTAGTCTATGTCAAAATCAAAAGGAAAACAAACCTAGAAAACACCTGTAACTGTCACCACTAAATAATAAAGTGTTTTCAAATATTAAAAAAGAAGTATTTATAGATGATTACACCATCCAAGTGCTTGCCTTGTCCTTATAAACTTGGTGCATGTAACAAGAAAATCTTTTTTTTTTGGGGGGGGGTGGTGGGGGGCGGGGGGGAAACATAACTAACATAAGTCAGTCCCTGAATCCCAAGTCACCTTCCACCTTGGATAAATCAAACACTATTTGCTATTATTGACTTAAGAGATTTAAATAATGTTACGAACAAATGAAAATTAATGGGAATGTATTATATTAATTAGGATATATAACATTGTGATAATGAATGTAATAAATGTAAGTGCAATTAAGGGTTTACTGAACTAATAAAGTATGTTGTTTAATGAGATGATTAGGAATGCATCAAATCAGAGGGAAATTATTAGGATTTAATTAAATAGGATAAAAAAGAAATTTAAGATGGTTAGCAATGTTAGTTTTTTAAATCTTATGACATATCCTAATTATCCAAAATTAATTAAATGCTTCGATTTATTCTTTCATTTTGGGGTTATTGGTACTATTGAATAATTTAATAAATAAATAAGGAATTACTTAAAAGAAAATAATAAATAAATAAATTGAATAAATATAATTAATACTCAATATTAATCAAAATCAGATAAATAAATAATTAACCTTAAATCATAACCAAATAAATAATTAAAATACCTAACTAGTAATGTATTGATGAAGATCGGAAGAGGGGTAAGATGTAAGAAGTTTATTAAAGGGATATATATGGAAAAGCATGTATGTGATAAGGTAACTTTCACTCAAAACATTTTTGGACAAATATTAAACATCTCCGTATTCACAAGCCCTAGAACCATTTGAACTACATTAATATGAAAATTGAATTTCACATGCACTGTGAAGGGTTTTTAACCAAAATATCATTTTAACTTAGTATTGCAACCATTGGTAGGCAACCGGGCAACACATCATAGAATAATTGAATCCAAATTTTGAATGGAAGAATCTTTGTTCCATCAACTAACCTTATCTTCTCCAAGTTTAGTGGAAATACGTTCGTAACAAGTATAGATTATGTATCTTACCTTCAGATTTATCTTGCAATAGAACAAAAAAAAAGTTGTGTTTTGCCCCATAAATTTAGGGCATGACATCATCAACTAGCATTTCCATTAGCTTGGACCAAGGTTGGTGCTCAAACCATGACCATTTTGTTTTAGCATTGCATAATGAATCTGCAAGTATGGAGTGTTGATATGGGATCATGTATTGTCATTGCAATCTTTGTGTTGTGTTGTTATTGTGTATATTGTTTCATGAATTTTCTTGGGGTTTCTTCTTTGATCTACTTGTTTTGTTTGAATGTTGAAATTTGTTCATAGGTGTGAAGGCTTCACTCACCCTTGGGAGGGAAGAGAAGCCTTGGGTGAAGGGGTTAGTTGGGCTTGAAATATAGTTGAGAACCTTGGAGTATGGGCTCCATTGTATGCCATATTCATTCATATCTCACTTTAGAGGTGATAAGGGAAATGATGGTGTAGAAAGGAAGTTTATGGATTATGGGTTTTCAAGGATGCTATAGCTGATGGTAGTATGTTTGGAGGATGTTTGTGAAAGCTTTGAAAGGGCATGGAAATTGTTGATTTGTGAAAGCCTCGAAAGGGCATGGAATTTTTTGATTTGTGAAAGCCCCAAAAGGGCATGGAAATTGTTTACTATAGATATGGTATGATATGGAAAGTCTCCTATTTGAAAGCACACCTTTACCCTATGCTCTAGATTCCATTGGTGAACCATTGTGAAATACCCTTGGGATGGGATTGTTTAAGTTTTGTAATGTGATGTTTATGCATTTATAAGATTGGAATGAAACTCATTTTGAAGCTTGTTTCCCTTGCTCGGTGGGTGACTTCACAAAAGCCTAGGATGGGAGGTGAGCCTCCATGGTTCCCAATTTGTGTTGTTGTGTGCAAGTTGTGGAAAAGAACATCTTCGAGAAGTTGGGGTCTTCCTTTGACAATATCAAAGAACCAAGGGTTGTGATGAGTTCATCTTTTCTTATGTTATTTTGTTATGTGTTATGAAGGTCCAATCCTCATTATTGTGTTTTGAAATGTAAAGGAAATGTGGAGATATAACATATGGACTATGAAATGGTATTGTGGATATAATACCTTCATTTTTGTATAAGGAGAAAGAAATAGTTTCATGTAGGGGATGTACATCTTTTGTTGGACTTTATCAAGTGAAGTAATACTAATCATTCTAGAAAATTCATATTGTAGAAAGGAGATTGATTTATTGTACAAAGGTGGATTGATGTATTTATTTCATAGCTGTACTATGTAGAAATTTCATGTTAGAAAGCTAGTGTTACACATTTTATTTCCAAGGTAGAGTAAATGAGAGTATTGCAAGGTTCTTGTTTTGTGATTTGTGAAACATGAATAAAAGGTTCCAATATTGTATTTGTGCACAAGTATGCATGTAAATAATTCATTTGTCTCTCTTGAATAATGGCTCCATATTGGATCTTAATCATCCTTAAATTCATTGGTTCTATGAGTAGTTATTTTCTCTCATATGTGATAATAATAATCCTTTAGAAATTTTTAAAATAGAACTTGTATGTTGAAGTGTTAATCCTTGAATTATTTTGCATCATTTAAATCCCTAAGGTTATTTAGAATAGGGGACAACATCAATTTCATTATCAACAATATACCTTATCTTCATAGTTGAAGTGAAACAAAATAACACTTTATATGACTTAGCTTACAAAAAAAATCTATAAGAAAAAAAGTTAGCTGTAGGTGCACTTCACTTCTCTTGAATTTGTATGAGGGTAAATAAAATATGTTGCTACCTATTACAGACCAATATTTTATTTAGATATCATATACCTAGAATCTTTCTATAAGAAAAAATTAAAATAACCATTTTAGAGTAAAAGAAAACAACATAATAATATACTAACCTAAGTGCCTACTTAGGTTCCTAGTCCATGTCAACTCACCTTGGGATGTTATATAATACTACATCTTCAAGTGCAGTCACATGAGTGGAGGGGGCCTCTCATACAAACTTGAACCAAACAAAAAAAATATGAATATAAAAACAACACCCTTTAGCCAAACTGATATATATATATATATATATATATATATATATATAATAAACCTATCTAGCCTAGGGACCATCTTTAAAAGGAGAGATCATAGTCAACATGAAAAAGGGGACAGTGGTCCCCACTAGGCATCCTCACCCTTTTTCCTCATCTTCGGCACAAGTAAAAAACATTGAGGGTGACCTTTTTATTCTGACTTAAGTTGGAACCCTCCTTCCTAGGCACCTATCATTGGGAAGCATGAAAAAGTTTATGTTTAGCATCACACCAAATACCTTACACCTTGGAAAGAGTAGTTGGGATGCCTTGGAAGGAACCCATGTTAGTAGCTTTTGGTATTAATTGCCTCCATAAAGGTAAAACCATCCATACCATCTATGTCTAAAAGCTGACTAAACTTTACACTTAGGTGCTTAATGGGGAGGTAATGAAATCAATGCCAAATCACTTGGAGGGAGGAAAGAGGGTGTCATGCCCTAAATTTAACAAGGCAAAACACAAACAACAATTTTTTTTTTTGAAAGATGAACTAAAGATAATATGTATAGATCTATACTTGTTATGAACATTCTATCAAACTATGGGGTGTCTGTACAAAAATTCACGTTTCCTCGAGGATGTTAGAAGTTACTAATTTGATCATTGAGTTTGGAGATGATAAAGTTAATTAGTGAAAAGGAATTTGTTTTCATTTGAAATAATGTACTTAAAGTTTCCATGGGGGTGCTAATTTATTTCCTAAAATTATTTGACAATCTAGGTTATGACATAATAGTTAGGTGATGTTATCATGTTGGATTCACATCTTATTCTCAAGGTGAGACATTACATATGTAATTGTGAAACACAATTTCTGCATCGATGTTGCTATAATGGTTCCATAGTTGCTTTTGTGAAGATGTCTTATAATTGCCCTAGGTAAATGACTTTAACTCATTTCATTCTATGTCCCATTTCGATCCTAAATTATATAGTAGGACTATTTCAAGGAAAATCTTGCACTGTATCCTTTAACAACTTCAGCCAACTAGATGTTTTACAACTAGGTATTTTGAATAATTTATCATTTATTCATTATCCAAATTCTATGATGTATTACTATTTACCAATTTTAATTATTATTATCTAGAAGTCATACCATTATTACTTAATGAAAATAAATAAATAAATATAAAAGTCCAATTAAAATTATGATTCTATTTCTTATATTATCAACTTATGAACCATTTCTTTTAACTATGATTCTTATTCTATACCTCCAAATAAAAACTTATGTTCTAATTAGAAAACATTATTTAATTACCAACTACTTTAATTATTACCATTACATATACTTACTTAACCATAGATATAATAGTTTCTTTCTAACTAACTAAATAAATCTATAACCTCTAGAAAATCTATCAATCTTATAATTAGTTTAAATAACCTAAGTTCCAACTTAATTGTCCATACTAATCACTTTCACATTATTCATAACATAATTAATTATTACTAAAAAAATAGTTGCCCCTAACTTTTAACCTATTCCTAACTTTCTCACCTCCTTTTCCACTAACTGCCAACATATGGTCTTACACCCCAAACATTTAAAAAAAATCCCATTTAATGAAAATACATTCTTTTCACTACACATAAACATGAAATAAACAAAAATAAAAAATAAAATAAAATACTTTAATGCATTTACTATTACCTACTACCCTACCCATTTCCCTAACACCTATCTACCACTAACACATGGCTTAAGTTTTATTTTCTACTACTACCACATGATTTTTATATAAATCTAAATCTAACATTACCACTTGTAAAACATGACATATCCTACCTTGAAATTAGGTGTCCAACATCCCATAGCCAAGTCACCTACCTCCCCTTTATCCCCTAGCATCTACCCCTAGGGAACATCATCATAACATGGCACTAGGACCAAGTATGGCACCTTTTTCCTTCTTCCAAGGTGACATGTATCACCACCCTCCTTAGGTGCCTTGTTTAAAAAGCTTGGCAGTATAAAAATGGAAACATGGTGATTAAGGTAACCTTTTACCAAGGGAAGAGGCAGCTTGGTTAAATTTTGCTGACATATGCAAGTGGTCCATCTTCTCCCAAGCACCCAAAAGATTTAAAAGGGAGGAAGATGCCTAGGTGAGTGGGGACCACTACCCCCCTCACTAATATGATTGCCTTTCCTTTACCCTATGTAAAGACATCTATGATTTTGTTGTCTTTTATTTTTCATTGGCACTGAGATTTTTTAATTTATGTTATTATTATTATTATTATTATTGTTCTTGTTCTATTTATATGGGGAGAACATTTTGTACTTATGCCTTCCTCTAGGAGAGAAAATTCCTTTAAAAAAAAATAAATATTTAATGGGATTAGACATGCTCTTGCCCCTAGATTAGTTATTTATATTAGTTGGTTTCCTTATCTTTTAGATAGGAATGATTATTTTATTAGTACTCCATAATGAAGATTCTAGGCATATTCCTACTGAGTATTATAATGGTTTTAAATTGTGATGGGATTTAATTGTCCATCCCATACAAATTCCAGAGAATAAAATGTGTAACTATAGGAAGATAAAATTTGGTGTCAAGAGTTTATTCTTCATATTTCTTTTAGGAGACCATAGTCATGAAGTTCCAATGAATTGACTCAACTTCCCTACCAATTTTTAATTTGCAAGTTGATATTACTACAACATTCACCTCATTTAAGGATCTATTAGAACTTGAAATTTGGTGTCAAGAGTTTATTCTTCATATTTCTTTTAGGAGACCATAGTCATGAAGTTCCAATGAATTGACTCAACTTCCCTACCAATTTTTAATTTGCAAGTTGATATTACTACAACATTCACCTCATTTAAGGATCTATTAGAACTTGGAATCCAAATGAACTAATGTTAATGCATACACGATGAGCTATCAAAATATAATAATTTTCTTCCATTATATTGAATGCATAACATATAAACTTAAATGCAATCATCTATGTTTTGAATTGAATCAAATATATCAAAAAGAATATAGCAAATATGAAATATTTCCACCAATTGATTTATAAGAAGAAGTGTCTCATTTACATGATTCTCCATATTACATCAAATCACATAATGTGAAAACTTATAATGAATATTTCCTTACGAGTAAACTATATACAAATTCTCAATCTTTCCTTACACAATTTCAACAATATACAATAATCATAATATCCCTCTTTACATCATGATGAAATAACCATGGAGACTTAACATCCTAACACATTTATGATGACATGGAAGATTTGTATCTCCACACACTTGGTTTCCAATATTGCCAAGAATGAACCCTAATCACTTCATAGAAATCATCTTTTCAAAACCCGCAACACAACACAAAACTTGGAACCATGGAGGCTCACCTCCCATCCTAGGCTTCTATGAAGCCACCCATCGAGCAGGGGAAACAAGGTCCAAATGGGATACATGTTAGGATAAACCACGGACAGAAATAAAAACTACATGCAAATATAACCAATAACAGAAAATAATAGAACACACAGAAATGAACACAAGGCACCAAGATTTAACGTGGTTCACCCAATCCTTGGGCTACGTCCACCAAACAGCAAGTCCGATCTTATTACAATCCAGTGATTACAACCTGATTACAATCCGTAATCCCTTACAGCTCAATACCGCCGCAAGAACCAATTTCGTATCACCACATATCAAAAATACCCAACCCTAAGCCCTTTTTATACAAGTATTAAACCGCTTTAGGGTTATAACATGTCGGCCATATGTCGGCCATAATATGTCGGCTACCATGTCGATGTCGGCTACTTCCCAAAAAAAATTTTTTCGGGGCGATGCCCCGAACCCCACTATTTATGAAGTATGTACAGTACTTCCCTGATCAGTCACCACAATCTAACAATACACACACTCATCACTTGCTAATGCATGAAACACACAACATAACACCAAACAATCCCTTCCATGGCTTGCACATTGATTCGCCATTGGAATCATAAAATATTGGGTGAAGGTGGGCTCTTCAAAGAGGAGAATTTCCATGTTAATACAACTTAGACACATTGAATTTTCACCATGCCTCTACAAGTCTTCTCTCCAAAATTTCTACTTATCACCCCCAAATTCATATTTCCACTTATCACCCCCAAAACACAATATCAAGACAATGGCTTCAATGGAGCCCATACTCTATGAAATCCTTCCCCCCCCAACTTCTCTCCAAGAGAAGAGGCTCTCTACTACATTGTTGAGCCCAACTAATCCCTTCACCCAAGACTTATCTTCCCTCCAAAGGGTGAGTGAAACCTTCACACCCATTAACACTTGACATTCAAATCCAAAAAAAACAAGGAGATCAAGAAGAAAAGCCAAGAAAGTTACATGAACATAATATACCTTCACACCATCACAACACAATGCCAAAATTTACAATACAGAGATTCAAAATAAAATACATGATCCCATAGCAATTATTCCATACTTATAGATACATTATGCAATGCTAAAAGAAAGAAAAATGGTCATGGTTTGAAACACCAACCTTGGTCCAAGCTAAAGGCAATGATAGTTGTTGTAGAGCTCTCTTATTCTTCCTCCAAAACCCTAACTATATCTATAATTAGAGAGTGGGTGAACACCCCACTAATTTGTCCAAGACTCTCTAATAAGGCCTTCCCACTAACTATTTTAGCAAAAACACCAAGCCACTTCTTCTTACAATCTTGTCTCCCTCTAAGTTTGCTATATTTGACTTAGTGAAAACATGGGACATAACACATGTGACAAATCCATTTTTGAATTGATGGAAGAATGGATGGGTAAAGGGTCCCCTAGGTTGTCTAATCACTATCATGGTCAAAATTAGGTCCCTAACATGTTATACTATCATATGGGTGGCTCATTTTCACATAAAAGACACTTTGGGACTACCTAATGACCCCTCAAAACTCTAGTCAAGTCTAAATTCGAATTTCCTTTAATTGTGACCCATCCTACCCCTTGTCAAGTGGGTTTACTTATGCATTAACAAGGTAATTAGTTTTAGGGTAAAATGCCACCATGACCAAAACCCTAGATGACATGTCATTTCACACAAAATCCACAAGTATCAAATGACACATAAAGCACATTCCACATCACCATGACATGTCCTTAATGCATCTTTTTTATTAAACATTTCCACATACAAGAAAACTTACATTTACAAAGAAAAATACTTTTACAATGAGGCTTTTGAATCTTCCAAAGATTTGACTTGGTTAAACTATGTTCACATAGGTTTGGAACTTGTTTTCCCCAAAATTTCCATGGTTCCACTTCCTGCACATTAAACTCAAGCATCAATAGTCCAAGGAGGTCATATAAAATATATATCATACATGCATATAATTAAAATGTTATATAATCAATATTAACATAATTGAATTAACATTTATCTGCATATCACATTAACTCATAAATCATCATTATCAAATTAACATTTATTTGCATCACATTAAATCATAAATCATTGTAATAAAATTTACATTTTACATCATATCATAATCTAATTCTATCATGTCATAAATTTGCATCCATATGTGTTCAATCATTCCATTCACAATATCAGGTTCTTAGTACATATCATAGGTGCAAAACACTATTGTAATGTCAAAATCAACAGATAAAACAAACCACTGTCCGTCTAAGTCTCAATTAAGTGTTAAAATATTAAAATCTTGAATATCAAAATGCAAGTAAGAATGTCTATGCTATGATAGTTCAAGGTGAGGCCTCACAGAGGGTCATGTGGGGCGTAGACCATGGGGCATTTGAATGGGAGAATGAGGAGAGTTAAAATGTCAACCAAGGTGGAGTTTAGATAAGTGGTAGGTAGAAGGGCTAGGTTAAGTAGGTAATCATGGTGAAAAATGGGATAGGTATTTTTTTTGAAGAAGGGACTGTAATTTTATATTAAATGGGACAAGTAATAATATTTGGGTTAGGGATTAGTTAGTGTCTTCTGTTTTTGGGAAAACAATATTTTAGGTGATTTAACATATAGTTCAGAATGGCAGTTAAATTTATTAATAAATAATAATTAAAAATTGTAGTTACATTTAGTGATAATTAAAATGGAAGTTATAATTGTACTTAAGTTTATTAATAATTAAAATTGTAGTTAAATTTAGTAAAAAATTAAAATGGTAGTTAAAATTGTAGTTGAATTAGTAAAGTATAATGCTACAGTTAAATTGAGTGAGGACTTGGTTAATGGGTCAAGTGTAGACAAGATAATAGTTAGTTGTTGTCAAGTTGATCATTCCCCTTAGTTAATATATAAACTTGATAATCCAATCAACGCTATATAGTTGAAAACAAAAAAATAATGTTCTAGAGAAATTTAATAAATAGTGTATATATATTTACCCTTTTCAATAGTCCAAATAATGGTATAGGATTAGTTAGAATTTTAATGAAATGACAATGTGCAAGTGCTCATTTGAAATTGAATATCTAAATAAAATAAAAGTGAATTAGAATTAGTTGTGTTTAATGGTAAAGTGATAAATCTTGATATGTTGGCATCTAACTAAAATTTATCCTGAAGCTTTAACTTGGAATACTAACATCCTAACCCAAATACCTAAGACCTAGTTAAAGTATCAACATTCCTAAAAGTTGCTAAGCATTTCCTTCAACTCCATTGATCAAATATGTGATAACCTAATGTCCTTAAGAAACATGAGTTGTATAGATGTACATACATACATACATACATACATACATACATACACACACACACACACACACACACACACACACATATATATATACACACACCTATCATCCTTTGTTCACCTTTCAAAATAAAATAAAATTGTTGGTTGTGTTTTGCCTTGCAAAAGTTGGGCATGACAAATCCTCATCCCTTTCCTCCAATGGTGTGCTTGACTCTATAAAGGCATACACCAAATTTTTTGATGGACTACATAGGCAATTTGGCATAATAGAGGTGTATTCATTCAGACTCAACATTGTTTAAGAATGAAGGTTCTATAAAATAATGACGATGTTGTTCTTCCACATGAACATACCATACTAATGGAGTTTACATTAACTAGAAAAGTGAATCACCACATTTATTTGAACAATGGTTGTTCACGAACTCACTATTTTTTTCTCCATATAGCCCAAATAACCTACTTTTTTCTATTGCAATTCTTCTTGAAAGTTGTTGCACATGCTCTTTAGTAGTGTTTGAAGGCATCCTTGTCCCTTGTATATTCACACTCTGCTTCAAATCAATGTCAGCTATTGGGCAGTGGCTTTGATTATTCAAATATTTTCATCCCTTTTGCACTAAAATAACTCCCATTTTCACTTTTAAATCAATAAAGGAGGATCTCATGCTTGGTTATGGGTATCTTATGAATCAAGGAAAATTAACTTGGGTTCAGATTTTGGTACGAACCATTACACCAAAACCCTGAGGTGCTAGTGAAGGCCACCCACCAAGATCATATCATCCCACCATGCTCCATAGTCCAGACTCTAGGTTGGATGTGTGCCCATATGATGGGCCCTCCCTTGGCTAAATGAGTTGTGGATGAACACTGCAATGTCAATGTTGCCACCTACTCTAAGACTCAAACCTGGGTGGAGGCTTTGATACCACATGGTACAAACCATTGTACCAAAACTACGACGTGCTAGTGAAGGCCACCCACCAGGATCATAACAAATTCCAACCATGTATATTGAAAAAGTAACTAGTCCCTGGATCATGTTTTGCAAACATCTATAGTTACCAAAGAAAATAGTGTCCTATTTAGCAAGGAATTGGGCCCCATAATTTGGTCTGGTTGGTCTAGTGAATGCATTTGAACAATGTTCCATCCTAGTGTAGCAAATATCCCATCAAGCGCGATTACCAAATGTTGTGGTTTCACAACACATGCCCCATTTTGCCTAGATATAGGGACCCCCTACTTTATTTTTTAGCTTTTTGGGTCCCTAGTTTGGGGTCTGAGTCTTTTAGGGTTTTGGCTAGTGTCTTTGGTCAAATTTGGGTCTTGATTTGAACACCCAAGTTCTGAAAATCATTGTCTAAGAGGATAAGTCATTTTGTAAAGAAAATGGCTCACAAGTACACCTCCCTAGGTGTGCTAGTGTGCCAAAAATTCAAGGCAAGCATCTCCTTGGTAATGTGCAGTAGCACAGTTGCACATCACCAAGGGCTGTGCTAACCCCCGGGTCTATAAAACCCAGGGACACCCTTCTCTCCCCACTTTATTTTTCTCCTCTAGCTCTTCGTGCTGCATCACCACACCTCTTTAGGTGTGCATCACTGTCTATCCTCCTCCCACCATAAATTTAAAAATACCTGGTGCATTGCTGCACACCTTTTTATTTTGCAAAACATTTTAAAAACTTTAAAAAATAAAATAAAACACCTATGCACCTTTAGTAATAGTTACCTTCTTCTACACCAGAGTAGCATGAGGGTGTGCACCAAGCACACCCCACGAGGTGCGCTGGTTTGCACTCTCCTATTTAAGGGTTTTGCCAAGGAAAAAGGCACACCTATCGCACGTCTGAGGTGCATCAGGTGCACCCTTTTTTGCACATAAGAGATATAAGGGTAGAAAATTAGGTTTTTAGGTATTGTTAAATGCTTAAGGTGTTTGGGTTTTTTCCATGTCATTATTGGGATTTTCTTTAATTGATTTTTCTTTGAATTTTAACTAATAGATGTTATTTTTGTGCAGATTCAATGGCATCTTCATCATCCTCCCTTGCTACAAAGATGGTTTCCAAACTAATGTATTCAAGTTTCAAGATGTTCTGGAAAAATTAAATTTCTAAGATGATTATTCAAAGATCCAAGACACAAAAATCGGTCACATAGACTTGAGCACATTCTTGGTATTGTGTAACAAACCCATCAAAAGATCCCCAATGATATTCACTTTGATCTGATTAGGACTTGTTAACACAACATCACATCTAATATTAGTGCAATCTTCAGAATTGATCATGGCACTGACAGAAAATTATGTTTTTGAAGAAAGAGTCATGAAGAGTATAACTGGAGAGATTGTCCTAGATTTCTAGCCTAAGAATATAGAGAAGGTGTTCCATCTTCCAAGAGTAGACCAGTTCATCAGATTGGCATATCACAAGCAGAAAGATGGTACATGGAACATGTAGAGGAAGCTTTCAAAATCATTCAGTCCTCATACCTAATTGAGAAGACTCCTCTAGGGTGTAAAGTAGGAAAAGTCAACATGAAAAGAAGTTTCATGAAAGAAGATATTGGATATTCTATAATACTCTTGAGTAGAGTCATGGGGTTGCCAGCATTAGGACACCTGAATATATGGATGGTGCACTTTGTTGAGGCTATCAAGACAATGAAGATGCCAATTGATTGGGCTTTGAGTCTTAGTGAGAACTTGGGTGGGCACCTGGTGGTGGTTAAGAATAGTCGTAAGTTTTATATGACATCATATTTGGTATACTTGTTAGTTGCAAGGGTGACAAATTATCCATAACTCTACAAAAAGGGCAGTATGCAAGATGTAAACGCATGGCCCTATTTAGTACATCCTTGGTAAAGAAAAAGCTTCTAGATTACAACAAGGAATACATGATAGTGAATGATGCATTTATATTCACAATAATCCGGTTCATTGAAGGGGATTATGTGAAGAGAATGTCAAAGGAGGTAGTGGCTAAGATTTTAGAAGTTGGAGCCTACTACATTCAGTATCGAACATTCACCTATTTGAGGGTAGCGGGTACCACTATCAACCCTAGGAAGCTCCCTAGGTATCCTAGTGATAGACTTATTCTACTAGAGATCGCTCGACAACTCTTGTTTGCATACGATAGAGTAAGGAAACAACATAAAATAACATGGGTATGGCCTATTATGATAGGACCATTTAGTGTGGTTCGAAGACAAGATATTCCATCTTTCAAGCCTAAATGGGGATGAATATCCCTTGGAGGATATAACTTTACTCGCCCTTATTTTGATAACATTGGAAGGGTACAATGTTTGGCTGGCAAGACATTTCAGCATGAAGATGCAACTGAGGATCATTGGATGAATGCAATAGATGAATACAATATCTGTATAAGGGATTATTGTAGGATGAATATTTATTTGAAAAGTAGTGCCTTGAAACTAAAGATCTCTTTGAAGGTTATGCAACTGGATATAGAGGATGTTCTTGATCCATTGTTCAATAGGGACAAGATTGGTGATCAACCTATCATGAATGTTGAGATTGACAAAGAAGAAAAATCAAACATCAATCATAGGGCTAGGCATGTCATAAAATTGACAAAGGATTGGATCAAAAGACCTTCCAAGTTGGATCCAATTCCTTATGTGGTGGTCTTCCACACTCAAGTCCACCCAACCAAAGGTCAAGGAGTTAAGGTGATAGTGCCTACTTTTACAACCCAGTCCTTAGTGAGGCCGGAAATAGTGCACTAATTTGATAGAGAAGTTGGATATTATAGGGATCAAAAGGGTAAAGGAAAGAGGAAGAGGAATTATCCTCAATGAGCAAAGCCACAAGAGGAAGCAACTTGAGCACCTCCATAGCCAAGGGCAAAAAATGTACAAAGATCAGAGAATGTTGAAGCTATACAGACCCAGGACAACCCTCAAGTACCACCAACTAAACAAGACAAAGGAGGAGCTAAAATAGAAATAAAAGAGGTTTCTCCACCTCAACAAGAGGTACAAGCCTCCCCATATACTATTAAAAGATGAAAGATTAAGACTCCGGTCAAGAGGAGACAAAAGATGATTAGGAGAGTGATTCCTTTCCCATTAGTCCCAAAAGTTATCCTAGAAGGAGAAGAAGAATAGGATGATGAGGATAACTTTCCTTTGAATTGGAGGACTTTTCTTGCAAAATCCATGGAGTTGGAATGGAGAAGAAGCTCCAAAGTTACACTACCATCCATTCCTGAGTAGCCTATTTAGTCTACTACATCAGAAGATGAGATGCAACAATGGATTGATAAGCAAGAGGGCAAAGGCACTGATGTCTTCAAATGTTAGATTTTGATTTTATGCCAGTCAGTACTGAATTGGTGGGAGAAAAAATAAGGGACACTCCAACTAATCAACCTCAATAGGAGGATTGGAGTCAGTTGACACCTAAGCCACAAGAACCTGAAGTAGCTCCACCATTGCCCATTCATGTTACATTTTTCATAGATAAAGGATCGACTACTCCTCTTCCTCCAAACACTGAAGAAGAACAAGTTAAAGTAGAACAAGAGGAAGATCCACAACAAGTATCCACTGATGAAGTGCTAGAGGAAGGGAAAATAAGGGATCAATATAAATATGGATGGAGTCTTACTTAGCACCAGTTAGATAGTTAGTTTCTACATAAATAGATTGTTTTATTAGTTTAGAAGCATATGTTTGCTTAAAGATATCTCTCACTCTCAACACAAATTGAGAAAAATTTATTATAAATTTAGGAACATAATATGTATTCCAAGCCACCATCATTTTGATGCAATAATATATGCTATTGGTGCTCACATTTGGAGTGTAGTGATTCTTGCCTAAGTGTGTTACATTTTGTGCATGTATGATCATGGAATGAAATTGAGCCAATAATTTTATTGCGTTGTTCTAGTTGTGCGATCTTTTAATTTTGGTGTTTTCTATAGGTCTACAATTTTTTTTGATGTATTTAGTTCGAGAAAATATCACCATATTGTTCTTGCATAGCTTTTCGTCTTGCATGAGCACACTTTCCATGGCCTTATGATTTGATGAAAAGTGAAACATCTTACGGTTACTGAATTCCCATCGATGATTGCATCAGTGGAATTAAGGAAGTGTTGCTCCTATTTTCATTAGTTACCTATCGATCTTTTCAAAGGCTTAACTCATAAACATGTTATATCTATGGCTTATGTCCATTAGGATTTTACTTTCATGTTATTTTCTTAAATTTCTTGTTTCCTTATCTTCGTTATTTGATTTTACAAACACTTGGTTAATTGAGGAACTCATATAGTTACATTATTAGATTGCATTCATTAAAAAATAGAAAAATAGAAAAATATATTTCTTTTTGTGTGTTTTATTCTTTTTGAAATAGCAAGAAAATTCTACATCTTATCCAAATTGTTCGAACCAGCAAAGGCCTCCCTGTGAACAAATACATTTATCTTCAATTGAGCGGATTCTAGTAGGTTGCAAGATCACCCAAAACCTTGGAGTTGATCCCAAATTAACTTTTCAAGAGAGGAGTTCGAAAGGATTCCTGTTGTTAAGCATCGTGAAAAATAACAGCTCAACATTAAGCAATGTAATTTTGCTCTGATATTGAAAAATACCTTCATTAAAATGAAGATTGATTGAACTATAAATGACATTTAATCACTAGGAAGAAATTTTTTAATATAATTGTAAAAGGATTTATACAATAATTTACAATTACAATACATTGTGACATAAACAATGGAATGCCTCATAATAACCATGTGAAATGCCTTATAAAATTTTAATAAGTGTGAACACCGAGACCTTCTTAGTATATTCAATTCCACACTTTATTGTTCACTGTGTACATAATCCCACAAACCCATTCAATCTCGAATGACATATGCATACTGAGATGGTACAATGATTAAAATCATTATTTCTTATTTTTTAAACATCTTTTATTGGCATATGCTCTTATCAGTTTGATGAGGCTAGTTGGGCGACAAAGTGGGTCTAGCTAAATTGTTTTTTTTCATTTCAAACAACTGACTCTCAAACTTATTTTATTGATCTCTCATGTTGATTAGACTCAGAATCAATCTCTATTTGATCATTTTAAAATCATTTTTTATTATCTCTAAAAATTGTCACTTTTGTGTTAGGAGGCCTTTGAACTAGCCTTAACAATTGATAAAATAAAATAATTGAGATCTGATACTCTGTATTCATGTTAATTAGTCTACATACTCTCAATATGAAATTTTTTTTCTCATGATGATTTTTGGGTCAAAAGATATTTTATGTCAAAGTTTTCCTATTAAATTTATTCCAACGATAATAAATTGCATTCGGATTTGGCTTTGAAAACTTGTCAAATGACCACATGGGGAGATAAAACCTAAGATATTGGTAAAGTTTCATATGGAGAGTATGAATGTCCAATTTTAGCTTATGACAAATATTTAGGCATAATTTTCAAGCATTCAAATTTGACCTTTGGGAAATGCAGAATTGGACAACTTGACAAAACAAGAAATTTTTGCATATGAAATGGATATGGGAATGTATGCATATGGATTCATCAAGACTTGAAGATTGGTACACATGGAGTTTTTTCAGTATGAAAAACAATGGTGCAATTATTTTAATAATATCTATCATGGTTATAAGTCATAACATCTCAAACAAGTCTCTTGATCAATCTACACATTTGGTTACTAGTAAAATCTTAGAAATTGCATTTGGAATCGCATTTGAAAACTAGTCAAATAGATTCATCATAAGCTCAAATATAGAACATAAGATTTATTTGACCCCTAGAATAAAATAGTGTAATATTTTTCACATTTTGGTCAACTGTGTCAAATTTATAATTAGTCAAACAATGCTACTAATAAACTGTCATAAAACACAACTAGGTAGTTTTGAATTTCTTGCAAATGAAATCAGCTTAGAAAACTTATCATATGGATTCATCAGGACTTCAAATTGCAAATGTAGGATGAAATTTATGACTACAATGTAGTGGTATGGTTATTTCTTCAAAATACTCAATAGTTAATAAAATATTCACTATCAAACAAGGCTTTCTGGATTAATGTACAAAGTGCAAAATCATGACAAAGATGAATACCCAACTTTGACAAACTCAAAACCTTCTCAAAACACATCAAAATGACTTCAATTCTAAAAAATAGATCCTTTGATATGGATACTAAATATTTCCAAAGTGACAGATCATGAAACTTAACCAGATATAAGATATTTGAATGCGAACTAGCCCTTTGACCACTATTTGACAATTGGGCAAAAAATTATAGTTTCTCAATTGGGAAGAGTAGTAGAAAGAGAATGATTTTGTCTAGATTGTGTATTGGTGATAAGTTCAAGATCAGTTGAGGATATGCTCTACATTATGTCTTGATGAAGTGGATAAGTGCACATACAAAGTTGAAGACATGCGAGAGTTATTCAAGAATTACAGAGGATAGTGTGTAAGCAGAGTACTTGATAAGTGGTTTCTGATGCTTAGATTGTATCTCTTAATAGGGATATAATAATGATGAGAGAATTTATTTAATGGTAGTAGAAATCTTGATGATGATGTCAGAGAGTGCACAAGTTTAGAGATCACACATGTGAGAAGTGTCGTGATGTGGAGCCTAATCAGAATTAGAGGTTTATTCAACATGGTTTCCCTCCAAATTATTTTTATGGAGGTTTGGGGGTAGTGCCCCCAAGACGGGGCCAAGAGGTAGCACCCTTGCAAGGTCCTAGGGTAGCTACACTCCCTTAGCCAAAAATGCCCTTATATTGTAAAAGGCGCTGACAGCTATTTTTCTATTATTCTAGCCCTAATTTTGTAAGTGGTAAAAAGCTTGTATAAAAATGTTTAGGGTTAGAGATTTTCATAATGTGTGATGCAAAAATTGGTTCTTGTGGTGGTATTGAGTTGTAAGGGATTACAAATTGTAATCAGGTTGTAATTATTGGATCATAATAATATTGGACTTGTTGTTGGTGGATATAGCCTAGGGATTGGGTGAACCATGTTAAATCTTGGTGTCTTGTGTTCTCTTATGTGTGATCTACTATTTTCTAATATTGGCTATATTTGCATGTAACTATTATTTCTATCTAAGGTTAATCATAACAAGTGGTGTTAGAGCCAGGTTGTCGTCATTTTTCTTTTTTAGCTAGACTATCATCATTCTTTTTTTTTATAGCAATCCTCTACAAGAAGGTCTCACGGTTGAGTGGGAGCAATGGTAGATGAGGGTAAGCTAAGGTTTGAAAAGTTTAATGGGAAAAAAAATTAGCTATGGAAGATACAAATGGAGGACTATCTCTATCAGAAGGATTTATGGAGGCTGTTGGCAGGAAAAACTAGAAACCAGGGAACTGTGACAAATGAGGACTGGGATCTTTTACACAGAAAGGCATTTGGAAGCTTCAATTATTCCTAGCACTATCAGTGGCATTTAATATTGCAAAAGTGAAGATGATGAAAGAGTTGATGGAAACCCTAGCAAAATTGTATGAAAAGCCATTTGCTTCAAATAAGGTATTTCTCATGAAGCATTTATTTAATATGAAAATACCAGAATGTAGATATGTTGCAAATCATTTAAATGAGCTTAATACTATTATTAATTAGTTATCTTCTGTGGGTATTAATTTTGATGAAGAAATTAGAGCTCTCTTGATTTTGTGTTCTTTGCCTGAAAGCTAGAATAACTTGGTAATAGCTATGAGTAATTCTATTTCTAGATCTAATACCCTAAAATATGATGATGTGATCAGTGTTATTTTGAGTGAGGAAACTCATAGGAAAAGCTCAAGTGGATCTACATTAGGAAGTTCTTTGAACACACAAAGAAGAGGAAGAACAACTAAGAGAGGAAATAATTCTAGAAATCATGAGAAATCAAGAGGAAAATCAAAGGGGAAGAGATCTCAATCCAAAGGACCGAGAGATTTTTGGTATTATGGTAAACTAGGGCATAAGAAGAAATATTGCTGGACACAAAAGAACAATGAAGGAGATAAACTAGAAGGGAATAAGGAGGCAAATGTGGTAAGTAAAAAATTTGAAGAGGATGCTTTTTTTATGTCTTTAGAAAGTGTTGATGATTCATGGGTTTTAGATTCTGGCACTTCATTTCATGCTACACCTCATAGAGGTTATTTCATTGATTATGTCCAAGGGGATTTTGGGCTTGTTTAATTGGGGGGATAATGAACCTTGTCAGATTTTTGGAAAGAGAAAAGTTAAGATTAAGTTGAAGAATGAGAATCATTGGCTACTACATGAAGTAAGACACATTCCAAGATTGAGTAGGAATTTAATTTCAGCAGGGCAACTCGGTGATGAGGGTTGTGTAGTTACTTTTAATGATAAAAATTGAAAGGTTTTAAAAGGTTCCCTTGTAGTAGAAAAATGTGTCAAAGTAGGAACCTTATATCTTTGTATAGGTCATATTTTTCATTCTCCTTTAATTGTTTCAAAAAAAAAAGAATGTTCAGGAACAGTTGCTGTAGTTGAGCAGGTAGA
Organism: Cupressus sempervirens; assembly: GCA_028749045.1. Taxonomy (NCBI): domain Eukaryota; kingdom Viridiplantae; phylum Streptophyta; class Pinopsida; order Cupressales; family Cupressaceae; genus Cupressus; species Cupressus sempervirens. The sequence continues at coordinate 583,369,592 of CM053788.1, read as the reverse complement.
ACAAATTACTGCTGTAGATTCTAATACAATGTTGTGGCACAATAGACTTGGGCACATGAGTGAGAAAAGTATGAAAGTACTTCATTCAAAGAAAGTTTTACTAGGTCTGAAATGTGTTAATATGTATTTTTGTTAAAGTTGTGTGTATGGAAAACAAAATAAAGTGAGTTTTGTGAATATTGAGAAAGAAAATAAAAGTGAAAAATTAGAGCTTGTGCATATAGATGTACGGGGACCAGTACAAGTATCTTCCCTTGGTGGCTCTCATTATTATGTTACATTTATTGATGATGCAACTAGAAAAGTATGGGTTTATTTTCTTAGATAGAAATATGGTGTATTTCAGACTTTTAAGAAATGGAAATGCTTGGTTGAAAATGAGACTGGAAAGAAATTAAAATGTCTCAGATCTGATAATGGTGGTGAGTATTGTAGTCATGAATTTGAAGATTATTGCTCCACTAATGGTATTCATAGACAAAAAATTGTTCCAAGGACTCCACAGGAAAACAAAGTGGTTGAATGCATGAACAAGACTATAATGGAGCCTGCAAGAAGCATGAGGTTGCATGCTGGGTTGCCCTTAAACATGTGGGAAAAGGCTATCAATACTACTGTAAATTTGATTAATAGAGGTCCTCTACTCCTTTCGGTTGTGGTATTCCAGAGGAAGCATGGATTGGTAAAAAGGTGAGTTTTATTTTTCTCAAGACCTTCGGTTGCGAAGCATTTGCTCATATAGATTCTGAAAATAGAACCAAGCTGGAAGCTAAGTCAAAGAAATGTGTATTTGTTGGATATGGCATTAATGAATTTGGTTATAAGATTTGGGATTTTGAAAATCATAAAATTGTAAGTAGGGATGTCATATTCAATGAGAAAGTGTTGTACAAAGATCTGTTGTAGCAACATGAGAAGAAAGAAGATGATTATGTAGTGGTAGATGATACTCCAAAAGATGATATTCGAGCAATCCCTCATGATATGCAACAACCACAACAACAAGTACCACACACCACAATGAATGTTAGATGGTCAACAAGGCCAAGTAGACTTCTAGAAATTTTTTCTCCTTCTTTGTATTCTATTTTACTTATTGATGCTAGTGAACTTGAATGTTATGATGAAGCTATTCAGGTGGATATAAAAATTTAGTGGGAGTTTGTAATGATAGAATAAATGGACTCTTTGTTGAAAAATAAGACATGAGATTTATGAAAGTTTCCTATGGGTAAAAAGGCTTTACAAAATAAATGGGTTTACAAGTTAAAAGAAGAGGATGAAGGTAAGAAAATATTTAAAGCCAGGTTAGTTGTAAAAGGATTTGCAAAGAAAATAGATATTGATTTTGATGAGATGTTCTCTCATGTTGTTAAAATGACTTCTATTCACACTATTTTACGTATTGTGGCTACTAAAAATTTGCATTTCTAGTAGCTTGATGTTAAAACAACCTTCCTTCATGGTGATTTGGATGAAGAGATATATATGGCACAACCACAATGATTTGAGGTTAAAGGTAAGGAGAACCTAGTGTGGAGATTGAAGAAAAGTTTATATGGCTTGAAGTAAGCACCTCGGCAATGGTATCTAAAATTTGACAAGTTTATGCATGATTATGGATATAGCATGTGTCATTCAAATCATTGTGTTTATTTTAAGAGGTTGGATGATGGCAACTACATTATTTTATGTTTATATATTGATGATATGCTTATAGATGAGTCTAACATGGATCACATTAAGGGGCTAGAATGCTAGTTAGCACATGCATTTGCTATGAAGGATTCAGGGGTAGCAAAAAAAATCCTTAGTATGAAGATTTGTTGAGATAGGAAGAATAGGAAATTGACTTTATCTCAGGCTAGTTATATTGAGAAGGTGTTGCAATGTTTCTCTATGGAGGATGCTAAATCTGTGAGCACACCTTTACTTGGTCATTTGATGTTGACTAAGGAGATGTGTCCCAAGATATAAGAAGAGGAGGACAATGTATCTAAGGTACCTTATGCTTTAGCTATAAAAAGCTTGATGTATGATATGGTATATACAAGGCTAGATACTGCACATGTAGTGGGTGTTGTTAGCAGGTATATGAGTCATCTAGGAATTGAACATTGGAATGCAGTTAAATGGATTCTTAGATATTTGAGAGGTACATCCAGTAAGTGTTTACACTTTGGGGTCTCTACCACTAACTTACAGGGATATGTTGACTTAGATTTGGTAGTGGATATTGATACTAGGTGGAGTACTACAGGTTATATATTTACTATTGGTGGGGCAACAATAAGTTGGGTTTCTAGGTTACAGAAGGTTAATGCTTTATCCACTATAGAGGAAGAGCATGTTGCTACTATAGAGGCAATCAAGGAGATGATATGGCTTAATTTCTTCGTGGAAGAGTTAGGACACCCTTAGAGGGATAATTATTTGCTCACAGATAGCCAAAGTTTCATTCATCTTGCAAAGAATTCAACTCTGTATTCAAAGATAAAACACATACAATTGCAGTACCATTTCATTCGATCAGTTTTGGCTAATGGATAGTTAAAGCTAGACAAGACACATACAAATGAAAATCTAGTGGATATGTTTACAAAGGTAGTAACAAGGGAGGAGCTAAACTCCTTTTCAACTTCGGTTGGTCTTTTAGACTGATGGATAGTTAAAGCTAGACAAGATACATACAAATGACAATCTAGACAAGATAGTTAAAGCTAGACAAGATACATACAAATGACAATCTAGTGGATATGTTTACAAAGGTAGTAACAAGGGAGAAGCTAAACTCCTTTTCAACTTTGGTTGGTCTTTTAGATTGAACAAAATAAAAGAACAACAAAGTCCAAGGTGGTTTGATATTCAAGTGGAAGCTACAAGTTTAGTAGTATTATGATCAGTCTCTAAGTGGGAGGTTATTATTGCGGGGTATAATTAGTCTCCAAGTGGGAGATTGTTGTGATGTGGAGCCTAATCAGACTTAGAGGTTTATTCGACATGGTTTCCCTCTAGATTATTTTTATGGGGGTTTGAGGTCAGCACCCCCAAGATGAGGTCAAGGGGTAGCACCCCTACAGGGTCCTAGGGTAGTGCCCCAGGTGTGCTCCCTATCACAGTATAGGGTGGGGTCAAGAGGCAATGCCCCTATGGGGGGTTTCAGGGGAAGCCAAAAATGTCCTTATATTATAAAAGGCATCAGCTACAATTTTTCTATTATTCTAGCCCTAATTTTGTAAATGACAAAAATCTTGTATAAAAAGGCTTAGGGTTATGGATTTTCATAATGTGTGATGTAAAAATTGGTTCTTGTGGTAGTATTGAGCTGTAAGAGATTACGAATTGTAATCAGGTTGTAATCACTAGATCATAATAATATTAGACTTGTTGTTGGTGAACGTAGCCCAAGGATTGGGTGAACCACATTAAATATTGGTGTCTTGTGTTCTCTTATGTGTGATCTAATATTTTTTGGTATTGGTTATATTTGCATGTAACTATTATTTCTATCTGAGGTTAATCCTAACAAGAAGTTGTAAAAATTGTGAGCTGATAGTATTGTGTAATTGTAAAATGATTGTACTATCTTAATGAGGTCCTATTATAACTAATTATGAAATCCTCAAGGCCAACTCATGGAATCATTTTGAGGATATGGTATATCATAAAGTTATTTTCCTTTTGGTAAAGAATGGAAGTGATATGAATGATTGTGCATGACATAAGGGCAAGTAGATTCAAGAGGAATGAGTCCAACCTAAACCTATGAACAACTACTACTTAGGTTTAAAAATAGAAGAAACATAAAATTTAAATGAACAAAAGAGAAAAAAGAGTTCTGATTCTATATAGCCACAATGATATAATTGTTCAACTCCACATATAAAGAAAACCAAACATGCCCAACTGCGAGGCCTTCTAGGTTGTCGCCATATATAAATAATTATTAAATCAAGTCCAAGCTTGGATCCTATCTTCTTCTTTAGGATCTTCCAATGATATATCTTGCTACTCCTCTACTTAAGGATGTCAAATTATGATTTCAACATCAACCCAAGCTCCTTATATAGCCAGCTAAGCCACAAGTTGGCTAGTCAAGCATTTAATTACATTATAGGTCAAACCATGGAAGAATAAACCAAAACTATAGAAAATATGAATAAAAATTGATGCTAAGTTATATTTAGTCCAAAAATTACCCAGGAACATGTCCCTAACTTAGAAAGGCCCCATTTGATCATACAAAACTGTGCAAGACAAAAAAATCCATGTTTTACACAAAACTGGCTAAAAAGTGATATATGAGGAAAATGATGATATCTCCCAACTCTAGATGAATTAAGCCTTGCACTCTTAGATGTAAGTAGAATTTTAGGTCCTATTTAAGATCCTAACTTTGAAAAGGTTGGTTAATTAAGTATCAATGACTAAAAAATCTGAAAATAGCACAAAATAGGAAATACAACATCAACAACAATATAAAATGACTCTAACTTCAACATGATCCATCCAATCCTTATGCACTCATAGGAGAAGGTTTAAAAACATGTCTCAAACACATCCCTAACCTCTAGACTAGAAGGTTCATGAAATATTTATTATTATTATTTTTATTTGATGTAAGATTGATTTAAAGCCCTAAGGTGCTCCTACATCAGTGCAAGTGTAAATTGTACAAGTGATATGCTAAGTTGGTAAATATGTGTATGTAATCCAAGGGATTGTTAGATGTGAAGTTCATAGATTTTGTATTGAGATATGAAGAGGACTGGTCCAGTTAAGAAAAAAGAGGAGTTCAAGTTATTTCATTCCTATTATTATGCAAAGAATAATATAGAGATTGGTTAGACAGTGAGTTCGGTGATCTTCTCCCTAAAGCTATTTGGAAACTAGATCCTTCTATCTTCTACAAATCCTAATAGGGTTGGCACAACTCCTAATAGTATTAGAATCTCCTAGCATGGATTCAAAGTCTCCTAATAGGGACTGATATGTACTAAACATATTTCATTGGCTCCTAATAGAGTTCATCCTCTTACAAGGGCCTTTTATATTAGTACAACATTTTTTGGGTAGCATACCCACCAGGGTTCTCCTTATGATCAAGGGTTTCCCTAGTTAACATATCTAGTGTTATTGTGTATGTGTATCTTCTTATCATTGCTGATTATATTGATTTCAAGGTTAAGAATTAATAGGGTTAATAAATGTTTTAACGGTTGGATAACTAATTCACCCACCTCCTCTGAGTTATCTTGGTGGACTTGACTTTCTAACAATTGGTATCAGAGCATCAGGTCCTTGAAGTAAAAACTTAATAGCTTAAGTTGATCAATGATGGATCACTTTAGAAATGAAAGTCCTAAATTAGATGGTGTTAACTATGACTATTGGAAAGAGAAGATGAAGACTTATTTTCTATGTATGGGTCTAGGGTATTGGTTGATGATAAAGAATGTAAAGAAGATTATGGAAGAAAGAAAATTTGAGGATTACAATGAAGCTAAAATAGATTTGCTTATATGCAATATACATGCTAGAGAATCATTGTTGTTATCTCTTCCTAAGAATGAATATAGTTAGGTAAAATCCTTGGATACATTGTTGTAAATGTAAAGTAGGCTAGATGATTGGGGGGGGGGGTGTGGGGGGGGGGGGGGTGAATCAGGAACCAATAAAACTTTTACTTTAATTCACCGATTAATCCTTCATTAACTAATCTAATCTAATTGGGTGCATGAAAGAATAAAAGAAATACAACATTCATAACACTTATCACAATATTTGGTGATCTAGAAACCTTCCAAATAAAAAGTAAAATTGGGGTGGGGATGATACCCGCAAGCTTTAGTACTACAGCATAAAGTTGTCCTATTAAGGTTTACAAATGATCACTTATAGTGATTTGCTCTATTAGGAGCAACAAGGAATGTTAGGTCCACATTGTAAAAGGATTTATACAATACAATGAAGTATGTACTTGGTTAGGAGATTTTGCATAAGATTGTTAAGTCCACCTTGTTAGAGGATTTGGCTGATGCACCTATTAGGAGGAACCAATAGTTGATCTTTTCTCTGTAACTCAGTTTGTTGAATGAGATTCCTTTGACATAGAATGATCACCTTAATGTGATGGATGAGACTCTACTTTTCCTTATACTACTTGTAGCCTTTAGTCTTCTAATTCACATTCATACTTATGCTCCATACATATTGATTTCTCATTTGGACATGACAAGATATCTTACATTTATACCAATCCAAATAATTACCTTCTAAAGTCAACTACAAAACCATATTCAACAATCTTCACCAAGTCAGTTCAATGTTGACACTCAAGTTTAGAAGACCACTTAGGTGATATACTAACACTCAGAAACATAATGAACTCAGCAAACTTTAGCACTCATTTGTCCATAATAATCACTTGAAAGTACACATGAACTCGATTAACACTAATGACTCAGAAAACACTAAGATTTGTTGACACTACAACAAATTAGTTAATACTATAGCTTGATCAAAACTACTTTCACTTTGCTCAGTTAATACTCCATGATTGACTTGGTTGACAATGTCTGCAAGGTTAACTCTGATGTGCTCAGTAATAATACAACCAACAAAATGACTAAGTGTTTTGGCACTAATTGACAAATAATCTGGCCATAAGGTCAATAATCTCCACCTTTAGCATTAGTGACAAAAATAATTATCATACCAAAAATCTATATACTAAAAATGATGAGTCAAAACTCCCCTTATCAATGTACTTGGGTCTATAGCTTGGTTTTGACTACTGTGCAGATACTCGACTGACACTGACTCTTTTTTTTTAATTTTTCAAAATTGCTTTTGTAGGTTTTCTATACAAAAATTCCTTCTTTTTTGTACAAAAGAATCCTCATATGCTATATAACTATATTTCCCCCTTGGACTCTTTACATGTTGTATTTTCCCTTATATACATATGCAATATTCTATTATTTCCCCCTTGTTTTTGACACAAATGCCAAAAATTCATATTTACAAGGTAATACCAAAAATGTGAGAGGAAATCACTATGTACCTTCAAAATTAGAGACATAGTTTTGTCCTAATTTTCTTGTAAAACTTTTGAAGTATGCAAAGCTATTCGAACTTCATCTGATAATGTAATGCTCCACTCGAAAATCCTTGGAACAAAGATAAATATAAGCCAAGATATATATATATATATATATAGTGCATTTAAGTTAGGACTTATTATATTCTATTTAATATAAAATAGTTGAAGTAATATTAATAATATACAAATTAATTAATATTAAGAATATTATATTAATTAATAATAACCTATATTAATATTAATAATATAATTAATTGAAAAAACGTGTCTCTTCTCATCATATTCTATATATAAGAGAAGTATTAAAATTGGGAAGAAAAAACATGAAATGGATTTTATGAAGTCTATAATATAAATTAAAGAAAAATGAGAAATGTCCTGAAAGGGGTCATTACATTTTTTTAGACTTCCATTGTGATCTTTATGACCCTCGTAAGTTGTATGTTGTGTATATATATATACATGTATACATATATATATATATATACATATACATATATACATACATATATATATATATACATGTATACATATATATATATATATATATATATATATATATATATGTATACATATATACATATATATATATATATACATGTATATATATATATATATATGTATATATGTATACATATGTATACATATATATGTATACATGTGTGTATATATATATATGTATACATGTATACATGTATACATGTATATATATATATATATATATATATATATATATACATGTATACATGTCTATACATATACATGTATACATGTATATGTATATACATGTATACATGTATATATATATATACATATATATATATATATATATATGTATATATGTATACATATATATATATACATGTATACATATATATATATGTATACATGTATACATGTATATATATGTATACATGTATACATGTATATATGTATACATATATATATACATATACATATATACATATATACATATAGATATATATATATATGTATACATGTATACATGTATATATATATATGTATACATGTATACATGTATACATGTATATGTATACATGTATATATATATATATATATATATATATATATATATATATATGTATACATGTATATATATATGTATACATGTATATATATATATACATGTATATATATATACACAACTTACGAGGGTCATAAAGATCACAATGGAAGTCTAAAAAAATGTATATATATGTATGTATATATATATATGTATACATGTATATATATATATACACAACTTACGAGGGTCATAAAGATCACAATGGAAGTCTAAAAAAATGTAATGACCCCTTTCAGGACATTTCTCATTTTCCTTTAATTTATATTATAGACTTCATAAAATCCATTTCATGTTTTTTCTTCCCGATTTTAATACTTCTCTTATATATAGAATATGATGAGAAGAGACACGTTTTTTCAATTAATTATATTATTAATATTAATATAGGTTATTATTAATTAATATAATATTCTTAATATTAATTAATTTCTATATTATTAATATCACTTCAACTATTTTATATTAAATAGAATATAATAAGTCCTAACTTAAATGCCCTATATATTCATTACTATTTATTATTGTATAGTGCACCATAATAATACATTTCTATATATTATAGTATTATTATTTCAATATGTATATGACTATAGTCATATGAGAACATTATGACATATATGAACGTATTATAATTTATGCTTAAACTTAATATTATTATATTATTTATTTTTGTAAATATCATTTATTATAAACTTTATATACAATAGCTACTTATTATTAAAGCCTTATCTCAAGGTGGGGATATCACCATCTTTCCCTCTCAAATTTTCTTGTCCTTAAGCAAAGATTATTCATATATAACATTTCTTAGAGATTCAACATACAATCTTATACTTGTGATGCAGGAGCATCTAGTGGTGTAAGGCCAATCCTGTATCACCCAAAAATATGCTTAGTTTTAGTTTTTTTTTAAAGTGTTTTCATTTCTGGATACCCATTTGGGTCAAATAAAGATTCCAACTCTCATAGTTCCACTATTGGTTTTATGGGTTAGAGTTTTTGAGCACCTTGGGATACATGTCAATGTAGAAAATGGGTTATTTTGTAATTGAGCCATAATTATGATGAGTTAGAGGGCATAAGTTGGAGGGATTTATTTTTAATTTAAAACACTCTAGAAAAAGAATCAGGTCAAAAGGCTTTACAGTTTGAAAGCTATTGCAATTTTAAGTTGCTTGGAGACCTCTTAAGTGTGCTTCTAAGTTAGATTTGAGACATTAAATGACCTTTTATGGGCCTAAAAAATGGGAGACAAGAAAATATGGTCCATAGGGCTATAGAACACTTTGAGAGATTTCCAAAAATGTAAACAGTTCGTCAATCAAAGTCCTGGATCAAAAGTTATGCCTCCCGAAAGTTGGACAACCATTTCTAGATTCTTCTAATTTTACACTGGCTTCTAATGTGATTTCTAAAACCTTCATTTTTGGTGGTGGATTCTAAATGGCATATTCTAGAATATATTCCTAACCCTAAACCTAATTGGGGTTTATTTAAGAACATTTTTGGCATTGTAAAGGAAGTTCTTGGTGGAGTTTGAGAGAAGGTGTTGCGAGGAGGATTTTTCTCTAGGATCTGACCATTGTAAGCCCATAGGGCATGTATTTGGGTTTGTTTACATGTACTGGATGTAGTAGTATATTTTATTGATAATAATATTCTGCTTTTCCCCTATTGCGTTCATTCTGGTTGTGGTTTGTGTCTTCATCACTTGGATATAATAAAACCTACATGATTTATGCAATACACATATTAATGCATGAAAACACAAGGTAGACATGAAGTAGACACATGAATGCATGAAGACGTGAAGAAGACACATGAAAACATGAAGAAAACACATGAATGCATGAACACATGAAGAAGATACAAAGTAAAAATACTAATACATGAAGACACTATGTAGACACATAGTATACATGTGGGAATCTTGCTTACAATTTGAAATAAGAAAAGGCAAGGAGATGTTTTACTAGTTTGATCATGAATGTCATGCTCCTTTCTCCTGTCTCAAAATCAAAAGTTCTTGATGATGCATTTTTTAACAAATTTTCTTTAGCTAAGTGTATAATATCATAGTGGATTGTAGGTTTACTACTCCTTGAGTTTGGACACACTCAGCTTGGGGCTCCCTTAGATTTTAGTCCATATTGGGATTCTCTTGCCCCAACGTGACTGATTTACTCCTCCCCCTGTGCACACTCCCTACCCACTAGAAATATGTTTAATTTTTATGTGAATGGTAGATTTACTACTTCTTGAGGTTGGACATGCTTAGCTTGGGACTCCCTCAGATCTTTATCCATATTGGTATTCTCTTGCCCCAATGTGATTGATTTACTCCTCCCCCTGTGCACACTCCCTAACCACTAGAAACATGTTTAATTTTGATGTGAATGGTATATTTACTACTTCTCAAGGTTGAACACACTTAGCTTGGGGCTCCCTTAGTTCTTTATCCATATTGGGATTCTATTTCCCCAATGCTACCAATTTACTCCTCCCCCTGTGCACACTCCCTATCCATCATGAATTTAAGCAAAAATATTTTGAATAATGTTTCCTTGTGAAAGAATAGAAAATAATCATGCTATAAATATGTATTTAGACTCATTTATATTCTCAGTATATTTGGTAACAATATTATAAATTATTATAGCATTTGAAATTAGTTATTTCACTCTTGAGTGACCACATTGGTCTCCACGAATATACTATCATTCATGTAATAACCCTTTCTTTAGAGCATATATCTAATGTTTGAAATTATCATTACACCTATTATAAATTAATACCTATTGCTATATATAAATGAAATAAAAATGATGATGAGGCATACCTTATATGATGTTCTTTGACATACCTTTCTAAACTTTGATGATGTCACCAATCACAAAATATATTCATTCATATGGTGTTACTACATTCAAAAGATAACATTAAGTGAAGGACAAAGTTGAAACAAATTGAAGGAAGGTACTGCATTTGTTACGCAACGTTGACAACTTCCTTGTTTGCATATTCGTGAAGACAAGTAGATTTAGTTTTAATAAAATTATGGGTCAGCCTTGAGCACAGAGGTATACTTTTGGGTCAAAAAGATCTTATAGGTAATCGAGGGATACTAAAGAATGGATCAAATAATGGAAAAATTGGGTGGTTACTAGATTTTGCGACGCACAAACAAAGAGTTTTCTTCTTTGGGAGATGATGTCAATGTAATTTTCAATTCTCTAGCTTTTAATTTCATTGATAATGATTCAAATATGTGTATAGTCATTTAAATTTTGTAATTCATAGCCCCAATTCTAATTTATTATATCTGAATTCGATGTTTTAAATATTTGATTTAGGCCAAAATGTCCAAATTCAAGGGCATACATAATGAATTTTGAGGTTTCTCAATGACATTTTTCTGTGAAATGATCTCTTAGTATAAATTACCCTCTTTGAGCCATGGCCAAGCATTTACCTTCCAATAAGATGATATGATGCAGAGCTTGGATTAGTGCTTGATTTGATCTTTCCATTTGATTAATTATTATTTGGTTATTTTGTTCCATGTAAGATCTCATTTCATTTGCTACATCATTAATAGTAGTTCCTTTTGTCCTTCCTTCTTGATTTTCCATAACCCTTTATAATCCTTTATTCATAGGATGGTAGGATTATGCCCTAATACCAATTGTAATGACCCCTTTCGGGGCATTTCTCATTTTCCTTTAATTTATATTATAGATTTCATAAAATTCATTTCATGTTTTTTCTTCCCGAGTTCAATACTTCTCTTATATATAATATGATAAGAAGAGACACGTCTTTTCAATTAATTATATTATTAATATTAATATAGGTTATTATTTATTAATATAATATTTTTAATATTAATTAATTTGTATATTATTAATATTAGTTTAACTATTCATATTAAATAGAATATAATAACTCCTAACTTAAATGCTATATATATATATATATATTCATTACTATTTATTATTGTATAGTACAAAATAATAATACATTTCTATATATATTATAGAATTATTATTTCAATATGTATATGACTATAGTCATATAAGAACATTATGACATATATAAAATGTATTATAATTTATATTTAAACTTAATATTATTATATTATTTATTTTTATAAATATAATTTATTATAAATTTTATATAAAATAGCTATTTATTATTAAAGCCTTATCTCAAGGTGGAAATATCACAACAAACATCCAAACACCAACGAATCTCCAAATGCCACTATTGACCAAAACAATAACCACAGAAAGACACAAAATGATTTCAAATCCAAAACATTCTGAAATAAAAATACAATTCCAATGTATTCAAGAACACCGAAGAGGGTATCCAAAACACCTCACAAATTTTTTTGTTCAAACCAAAAAGTGCCCATTGTCCACCTAGATAGGTTTTTCCAAAACCCAGGTGATACTTTAATTCAGTACTTTGCTATACTTTCCAGTATTGTATGACCTTTCTAAAGAAGGAGTGTGATACTTTCAGGGTCTAGGCAACACATCTCCTAAAGCTATGTGATACTTCATAAGTATCATAAAAACTTCTCCAATGGGCATGTGATACTTCAAAGTATCATACGATAGAGTTTCTATGGGTATGCAATACTTTCTAGTATCACATGATTCTTCTTCTTTAGGTGTGTGGTACTTTAAAGTATCGCTCAATGTTGATGCATGGTCACTCAGGAAAAGTAAGAAACTGATGGGGACACAACCCAACAACAGAATAGACACAATAGAAAGAGGAATTATATTAACTGATAAAATAAGCTAGTACAAACAGTGCAGAGAAAAGAAACTTCAAAACATGCCCTACGGGCTACAATAGCATAAATCTGGAGAATATTTCTCCTTTTAGCACCTCCTCTCAAGCTCCAATCCGAACTGCCTTTTACAATGCCAGAAATCTCCTTAAATAGACCCCGGAGGGTTAAGGACTAGGATTACATTCTAGAAAGTTCTAGTAGGCATCCACCGACAAAATAGAAGGTTTCGGAAGCTGCGTTAGAAGTCGGTGCAATTCTAGAAGAATCCATAAACGGTAGCCAAACTTTCGGGAGGCATAACTTTTGAACCGTAACTCCGATTGACGAACCGTTTACATTTTCGGAAAGCTCTTGAAGCGCTCTATAGCCTTATGGACCAGCTTCACTCGTCCCCCATTTTTTGGCCCTTTTCAAGGTCATTTAATGCCCCAAACTTGACTTTGAAGCATTCTTAGGAGGTCTCCAAAACTTGAAAAACTGCAATAAATTTCAAACCGTGGGGCCTTTTGACCTGATTCTTTTTCTGGAATGCTCTAAATCTCAATTACATTCATCTGGCCAAGTCGCACCTTCTAGGTCACCAAAATGATGGTCAAATTGCATGCTCCTATTTTTTTGGGATTTTCAAATGCACTGATAGTTGAACTATGAGAGTTGGACCCTTAATTGAGCCAAATGGGTATCCAAAAATGTAAAGACATAAAACAGAAACTAAGTCTAAGTACATTTTTTTGGATGGCACAGGATTGCCCTTATACCTCTGGATGCTCCTGCATCAGACACCCAGGGTAGATTGAAAAGTGACCCTGTCACTTTATGGATGGTAGAGGAAATCCCAAATGGGAAACCTCAGCTGCTGAAATCCAAGTTGAGTCTTCGATCGGTCGTCCTTTCCATTTGACCAAATACTCTTCATACTGCCTGTTTCTGGTACTCCTACCCACACGATGATCTAGAATGTCTTCTATCTCCTCCTTCTTAGAAGCAGGAATTGGACATGGCTCTAAAACCAACTCCTCATCAGCACCATCATCATGATACTCTGTCAAATCTGCAATGTTGAAAATGGGAGAAATGTGAATACCATCTGGCAGCTCCACCTCATATGCATTTCCTGAGTTATGTTTCTTCAAAATTTTGCAGGGGCCAAATTTCTTCATTTTCAGCTTGTTGTAAGTACTAGCTGGAAATCTTTCTTTTCGTAAGTGCACCATGACAAGATCCCCTACTTGGAATTCCTTATGTCTTCTCCTTGCATCAGCCCTAGCTTTATACTCTTGATTCATCTTGATAATGTGTGCTTGAACCTCCTCATGTAGATGCTTGATGTGTTCAGCAAATTCCTCAGCTTCAGCACTTGTTCTCTCCCCTTGTTCTATCTTCCTCAATTCTGGTGCAGTCCTTGGGCTATTTCCATATACAATTTGAAATGGTGATTTTCCAGTACTCCTATTTACAGAGTTATTATAAGCAAACTCTGCCTGTGGTAGAATCAAATCCCATCCCTTGGGCTTATCTCCAACTAAACATCTCAACAAATTGCCCAGACTTCTATTTACCACTTCTGTTTGGCCATCAGTCTGTGGGTGATGCGTGGAACTGAATTTCAAGTCTGTTCTCAACTTCTTCCACAATGTCCTCCAGAAATACCCCACAAATTTAGTATCTTGGTCAGAAACTATACTCCTTGGAAGACCATGTAGTCTTACCACCTCTTTGAAAAACAAGTCTGCAATATGGACAACATCATGAGTTTTGTGGCATGGAATGAAATGTGCCATTTTGGAGAACCTATCAACCACCACGAATACTGAGTCATTACCCCTTTGTGTCCTTGGCAATCCAAGAACAAAATCCATACTTATGTCCTCCCAGGGCCTTGATGGAACAGGCAATGGCTGATATAGGCCAGTATTGTGACTAAACCCCTTGGCAACTTGACAAACCTGGCAACTCTGTACAAACTTCTTCACATCCTGTGTAATTTGAGGCCAAAAATAATGTTCTCTAAGAATGGCAATGGTCTTATCCCGACAAAAATGTCCTGCCATCCCTCCACTGTGTTTCTCCTTAATCAAATTTTCCCTCATGGAACTCCTTGGAATGCACAATTGACTGCCTTTGAACAACATGCCATCCTGAATCAAATAGTCTAACCACTTGGTTCTATCTACAGCAACAGATTCTTTACAAGCTTTCCATGCTTCAGCAAAATCAGGATCCTCGGGGTACAAATTCTTGAGTTCATCAAACCCAACTACTTCAACCTGCATTGTTGTAAGCAACAGCTGTCTCCTACTTAATGCATCTGCAACCCTGTTAGATTTTCCACTTCTATGCTTTAACACAAATGTATAACTCTGCAAGAATTCTACCCACTTCATATGTCTCTGATTCAACTTACCTTGGCTATTTAGGTACTGTAATGCCTGATGATCAGTATACAAAACAAATTCCTTTGGCAATAAATAATGCCTCCATTTCTTTAAGGCCTGAACTATCGCATAGAACTCTTGATCATAAACAGAATACTTCTTCTTTGCATCATTCAATTTTTCACTAAAATATGCAATAGGATTACCTTCTTGGCTTAGTACAGCCCCAATAGCGCTGCCACTAGCATCACAATCCACCTGGAACACTTTCCTAAAATCTGGAAGTGCCAACACAGGTTGTTCTGTCACCTTCTTCTTCAGCAATTCAAAACTTCTCGTAGCTGCTGCAGTCCATTTGAACTCTTTTCTATCCCCTCTTATTGTATCAGTTAGAGGTGCACATATGCCACTGAAATTCTTAATAAACTTCCTGTAAAAACTAACCAGACCATGAAATGATCTTACCTCAGTAGCAGACCTTGGAGTAGGCCATTCCAAGATGGCTTTTACCTTTTCTGGATCCATTTTGAGACCTTCTGGTGATATAACAAATCCCAAATAGACTAACTCCCTTTTTGCAAAGACACACTTCTTTAGATTAATTAACAGTTTTTCTTCCCTTAGCCTTTCAAGGACACTACGAATATGCAGTAAATGTTCTTCCAAAGTCTTGCTGAAAATTAAAATATCATCCAAATAGACAATAACAAATTTTCCCAAGAACTTCTTAAGTACCTCATTCATGAGCCGCATGAAGGTGCTTGGGGCGTTCGTCAATCCAAAGGGCATGACTAACCACTCATAAAGACCCTCCTTGGTCTTGAAGGCTGTTTTCCACTCATCTCCTTCTTGAATCCGTATCTGATGATAGCCACTCTTCAGATCTATCTTTGTGAAGTACTCAACTCCACTCAAGCAGTCCATAAGATCATCCATCCTTGGCAAAGGAAATCGGTACTTGATGGTTATCCTATTTATAGCTCGAGAATCTGTACACATCCTCCACTCTCCATCCTTTTTTGGTGCGAGTACTATAGGTACTACACATGGACTCAGGCTCTCTTGAATCAAGCCCTTCCTCAACAGCTCCTGAACCTGTCTATTTAACTCCTCTGTTTTAGTAGGAGTCATCCTGTGAGCAGCCTTGTTAGGCAAACTAGCTCCTGGAATCAGATCTATCTGATGACTGATTTGCCTTACTGGTGGCAATCCATCTGGAACATTATCAGAGATAATATCTCCAAATTCCCCTAGTAAATCTGAAACTTCAAATGGTATTTCACTACTACCTTCTTTATCTTTCCTAGGAATCAAAGCATAGCACATACGCTGATGTTTCATGCCATCTAAAAACTTCCTTCCATCAACAAGACAAATCCTAGCACTGATACATACCTTTTCACCTTCCTTTTTCATGGGCTTCAATTTGTGGTGAACTCCATCCTTTGTCAGAGAGTATGTGTTTGCATGTCCATCATGTATTGCATGTCTATCAAACTGCCATGGTCTACCCAACAATAGATGGCAAACATCCATCGAAATAACATCACAGAGAACTTCATCATGGTAACTCCCAATTTTGAATTTTACTAAACATTGTTCACTTACCAGGACCTTATGATCATCTTTTACCCAAGAAATCCGATAGGGCTGGGGATGTTTCTCCCTCTTGAGCTTCAGCTTAGAGACCATCTCTTCGGATACCAAGTTATCAGTGCTACCACCATCAATGATCACATCACAACATTTATCCTCACACTTGCATCTCATACGAAACAAACTCCTCCGTTGTCCTGGTTCATTTTCACCACTTAGTAGGACTCTTTCATTTACCAAGGTCTCTCCTCTTTCTGCATCCTCTGAATGTGATGATTGCGCATCCTCATCCACATGAGCAATCCTAGCTTGGCCCTCAGCTCTCCTATCTGTCCTTCCTTGTCATTGAGGGAATTCAAAGGCACGATGACCTTCTTCATTACAATGGAAATAGGTACCACGGAAGCCTCCTCTTCCTTGTCCATGTCCTCTACCTCTTCCTCTTTGATTTCCAAAGTCTTGATCACGGGAGCGGTTAAAACCCTCATTCCTCTGGTTCCTGCTAGTACCCTCATCTTCATTTTTCTTTTGAGTTTCATTGTGGCCTCCAGATGATCTACCGCTTCCCCTTCCTCCTTGACCATGCCCTCTTTGTCTTCCTTCAAACCTTTTACTCAGCTTCTCTTCAACTCGTAGGGCAAACTGGTATGCTTCTTCAACACTGGTCATTCTTACCAGACTTAGTTCCTCCTGGATGCTAGGTCGTAACCCACTGATATAACGAGCAACCTTCTCCTTATTTGCTTCTGCATGTCCCACTCTAATCAGGAGTCGGTAAAGCTCCTCTGTATATTCTTGGACTGACCTTCCTGCTTGCTTTAACCCATGCATCTTCTTAAATAGATCAAGCTCGTAGTCCACAGGAATGAAATGCTTCTTCAATTTGTCCACCATGCGATCCCATCTTGTGATCTTCTCCTTTCCTCTTCTAAGTCTTTCTAGTTGAATCTCTTGCCACCAGATTTTAGCATGGCCTTTTAGTTTGGCCTTTGCAAACTTAACCCTATCTGGGTCCCTTATATCCTCATACTCAAAGTATTCGTCTAGTTCATTGATCCAATCGATCAACTCATCTGGTTTCAAATTTCTCAAAAATATACCCACTTCAATTGTAGGTCTTTTCCCAAACCTAGAAATGGCCCTAAAAAGCCTTTCCTCTACAAGATTCAGAACTTCCCCGTCAACTTCCATTACTTCCTCTTCATTGTCATCCTCACTATTGTCATCTGCGGCAATATTTGCTCCTCTACGAAGCTCCTCTTGCAATGGTTGTACCTGTCTCTAGAGGGCTCTAACCTCCTCAAGATCAATAGCTCTAGCCCTTCCACCACGCTCTCTTCATGGAGGCATCTTCTAACTCAAACCCACAACCACACAGTCCTGGTGCAAACTGCCTCACAGTCGGCGCTCTGTCTACACACTCAGGAAAACCGACTCTGATACCACTTGATGGGGACACAACCCAGCAACAGAATAGACACAATAGAAAGGGGAATTATATTAACTGAGAAAATAAGCTAGTACAAATAGTGCAGAGAAAAGAAACTTCAAAACATGCCCTACGGGCTACAATAGCATAAATCTGGAGAATATTTCTCCTTTTAGCACCTCCTCTCAAGCTCCAATCCGAACTGCCTTTTACAATGCCAGAAATCTCCTTAAATAGACCCCGGAGGGTTAAGGACTAGGATTACATTCTAGAAAGTGCTAGTAGGCATCCATCGACAAAATAGAAGGTTCCGGAAGCTGCGTTAGAAGTCGGTGCAATTCTAGAAGAATCCAGAAACGGTAGTCGAACTTTCGGGAGGCATAACTTTTGAACCGTAACTCCGATTGATGAACCGTTTACATTTTTGGAAAGCTCTCGAAGCTCTCTATAGCCCTATGGACCAGCTTCGCTCATCCCCCATTTTTTGGCCCTTTTCAAGGTCATTTAATGCCCCAAACTTGACTTCGAAGCATTCTTAGGAGGTCTCCAAAACTCGAAAAACTGCAATAAATTTCAAACCGTGGGGCCTTTTGACCTGATTCTTTTTTTGGAATGCTCTAAATCTCAATTACATTCATCTGGCCAAGTACCACCTTCTAGGTCACCAAAATGATGGTCAAATTGCATGCTCCTATTTTTTTGAGATTTTCAAATGCACTGATAGTTGAACTATGAGAGTTGGAACCTTTATTTGAGCCAAATGGGTATCCAAAAATGTAAAGACATAAAACAGAAACTAAGTCTAAGTACATTTTTTTGGATGACACAGGATTGCCCTTATACCTCTGGATGCTCTTGCATCAGAAACGTACAAAGGGAAACAAGGAGATAAAAAAAGAAGTCAAAAAATGCACACCAGGGAGTATTGAATCTGTAGTTGAGGAACATACATGTGAAAATAATAACTAAAAGATGGAAACTCCATCTAACCATCTAATAGAGTAGTGAAGGGAAATGATTGAAAGCAACATTGCAATGTACTGAAATAACAAGCTAAGTGCATGGTTCCTCCCAATTGTAATAAGATCATGAAACCTCGAAGGTCCTAGCCATCCCTCATGTGTAACATCCCAAACTACCAACTAGATAGTTAGAGCTATCTTATAAGGAAATCACTACTAAAGCGTAATAGCATCATAAGAACATGAGATCTAACATGCTAAACCAAAAGAAATATATACTCCAACAAAGCAGATAACATCATCAAACCATATGCTAAATATCATAATAAAGAAATATGTCAATAAACTAACATCATCTAAACATGATATACAAGAATTCCAATGAACACATAAATCACAAGAAAGCATACTCTGGAACTCGAAGTACCAAGTGAAAATATCCAACAACAGTCATAGTGGGATAATAGACCATCTCTATACACTGGTCCCCAGCAGTGGTATAGGTAGCTACATCTCCAACCATGTGGAACCAATAGGTCCACTCCTACCATGCTTATGGAGATAATGATCAAGCACAAACACACATAAAGAAAACGCCCATGGATAACACTCACGCCAGATAATAATGATGACTGAAACCAAGATAAGAGATAATGCAAATACTACAAGTCCTAGTCAGAAACTCAATGGGTTACTATGTAGGGGCTAACATCATGGAGAGTCACTTGGTATCATAGGGCCCAAGCTCGGATTGTACAAAATCAAACCCCCAACAGAAGGCTCTCGCACTATGTCCTTGAACTGAATCGGGTGCTCACACATTTTATTATCTTAAGGTTTATTACTACCCAGTGTTTTCTTTAGTTATCACCTACTTAAAACTTTTGCACACAATGCTATGGGCATGGATACTAGGCTATGGAGATAGAAGCCCTCTCCATATGCTACCCTACCCTACCCATGCTCATCTAATGATGAGTGCCTGTAGTCATGCATATTCCAAACCCAACCCCAAATGATCATAACTTTTGACAAGTCCATGGAATATTGGGCCTCGCAAGTCACCAAAAAAATATATGCATACATACTCGTGTGTGGCACACCAGCATTACGAAGGTCATTACACAAGGATTGGAAGAGAACATAAGAAAAATACAATCAACCAAAATAAGACTCGAGAGGACAAATGTGACATGCATCCCAATGAAACATAAAAGTGCAACAATGGTCTTATCAACATGCAAATAAATGATCCAGGTCCACAACCAACATCATACTAAGAAAACTTGAGAAAATAGGGTGGCACACAAAACGAGGTAAAAACCCCCAAAATTGGAAAACTTTAAAGTTAAAACCCATTTGGTCTTTGGGCACAAAGCCTTAAAATCCAATAAAATTTGGCTTCAAACACCTTATGCAAAAATGACTAGCATAGTGGTGCAAAACCCCAAACCTGAATCCCAAAAATTGGGAAAATGTTCATACCTGACCAACCTGGTAGAACTAGCAAACAATAATAGAGGGGAACATGAGTTCTCACCCTCCAAACAAAAAACTACTAGAAACATGACCAGAAATAGTGTTGAAACATGAAAACAAAAGAACCCTACCTGATAGCCAAAAGGGCTAAAATGGAAAATAGCTAGGTAAAATAAATAACCCGCAAATGTGGCCAAAAATGACAACAAGGCAAGGTCTCCCCAAGCTGGATCCAATGATACCATCCTCACAAAGATCCCACACCCATAGCTCTCACAATGAACATAAATGCAATCCTTTAGAAAATGATTTTAGAAAAAGCTCTCAATTTCCAAATTGTAAAAGTGAGAAGTGAGAAATTTAATTCCTCTTTCAATAGTTATTCACTTTTTGAGTGAATAATCAATTAGGAGAAATAGCCAATTAGACTAGCTAGACTCCAAATCAACCCAAACCAAAATAGGCTATTCCTAGTAATAGGAATTCATCTATGGCAAAGCTACCAGAAATTAAATTCAATAAAATTTGAAGCTTGAAAACTCAAAATCATAAAAATTTTGTTAACAACTTTTGCAACAATGCGAACCTCTAAATGCATAGAGATACTGACAGGTCTGGTCACATAATGCAAATGAGTTCAGATTTAATAATCACTGAAAGGTTTAATTTAAATATTTAAATAAGATACGTTGACCATACAGGGATGACATTGGTAAAATGAACAACTAAATCACTAACTCCATGTGCCATTGCTAGGCTATAATCTTGCACACTAAAAGAAATGATCAAGTGCAATTGCATATAATAATATAACCAAAGCAACAAATGCATTAATTTTTTTTAAAACCATTTATTCAATTATACTGTCATAATCCATTTACATCACTCACGTTTGTATAAAACATAATGAAACAAAATGAAGTAAATATCTATAGCATAAAATTCATCACATAATGGAGTCAAAGATATGTCCAAATACCAGATAACTAGATATCATCATAGACCTCCTGTTATCTCAAAATGGCATCAACATACAAAAATGATAAACTGAACAACATAGTAGCATAGCATCTATGATACTGAAATCAAAGTATAACATCAGACCCTCAGGTCATCTCAAATGAAACATAAAAAGAGTATCGAGTATCTCTTGAATCAAAATATAACAAGGTATAGACTACAAACACGAGAGGCACTACAGATAACTCTATCATATGATCAACAATAGAAAAGTTATTTATATGGATTAATATCTTTGCATGAACAATGTGTTTTTGCATTGCATCCATGTTTGGAATTATCAAACTTTGAATTTCTGATAGTGCAACCCTAATTCTTGCTTCTTCTCTCAATAACTCTACTTGTAAGTTAGTTAGATACCTGAAACTTGACAAAATGTGCTAAGCTAGTACTTGGTTCAAGTGACAACTAGTTTGCAGTTGCATCAAATTAGTACCAATCTTCGATAGTCTATCTTTGATTTCCTTGGTAAATTTTGTAGTATCACTCAATTTCACAAACAAGGAAACAACATTATTTATAGTGCTCTTAAAAGAAATAAGAATAGTGGATAGTTCCACTTGATCTATGGCAATCTTTTGTACTACATTTTCCAAAACCTTATTCTCAAATTTTCTCTCTGCCCTCTATAGTAATTTTTCTCAACCATTCAAATCTTCATTGAAATTGTGAACTATGTCAACAAGTTGGTCCAAGATAGATTTCTTCTCATCAACTTCAATACTTAATGCATCAATAAATATACCTTTGATGTCTTCTAGCACTTGATTTCTTTTCTTCTTCTCTGCTCTAAGTTTCTATTGTTTAGCCCTTTTCTTCCAAAGTTTTCTTAGAGTGTCTATCTAATTAGGAGTAAGATTGGAGAGATCCCAATTTGGAATTACTATGTCTTCATCTAGATCAACTTCATCAATGGAAATGTTTGTCTCTTTTCCTTTATCCTTTGGAATAGGTGAAGGAATTATTTCCTTAGCTTTACTTATATCCTCAGTGCTTGATTGAGGCTTGACTTCAATTGTCATTGAACTTACTATAGAATCACTTCCAATAGAAACACCATGACTAATTTGAGAAAAAACAACAATTGTAGATGTACTTATAGTGCCTTGTTGTAACTCTGTTTGACTTTATTATGAGATAAGTGGATCTTGTAGCTTGGTAGATGAAACAATGATAACAATAATTATCTCTAAACTTGGTAAGATAGATCCAACAACCAATTGAGTGCTTAGTTGAACAATGTTTAATCCAATGGTCTGAGACTTGGATGTTGTCTCCTCTAAGCTTGATGTTACTAATGCTTTCCTTAGAGAATTAGGGAGGGAGGCCATAACTTCTGCTACAATATTTTCAAGATATGAATCTCTAATATTTTGAATGTCAAGTAGATCCTTACTAACTACTTGATCTTTACTATCCTCTTCATCATCATTCACATCATCTATCTGAAAAACTTCCTCAGTGGGCTTTGAAACATTCAACCCATGAATTTAGATTCAATATCATTTGACATAATTAAAATTGCATTGAACTTAGGAGTTATCTTTTGTTCATGCTTTTTCAGTGCTTCCTTCACTTCTTTTTCTGATAGTTTTGGCATTAGCTTCCTCAAGGTTTGATCATAGATATCCTTGGCAATATCCCAATGATGTGCAACTACCTTAAGTAGAATATCTTTGACACTTTGACACAATATTGGTAACCCAAAAACCTTTAAAATAGAAAGTAAGCTGGGGTGGGGATGATACCCACAAGCTTTATTACTATAGTATAAAAAGCTTACAATTGACCACTTCTAGTGATCTTCCATATTAGGAGCAATAAGGACTATTAGGTCCACCTTGTGAAAGGATATACAACATACAATAAAATGTGCACTCTATTAAGAGGTTTGGAATGAGATTTTCAAGTCCACCTTGTGAAAGGATTTGACTGATGCACCTTTTAGGATGAACCAATGGTTGCTCTTTGATCTAAAACTCGATTTGTTGAATGAGATTCCTTTGAATAACAATGATCACCTTATTGTGATAGATAAGTCTCTACTTTTCCTTATACTAATTGTATCCTTCTTCAATGTGCACTCATCTACTTCTTACTTGTTCACATACATATATTGGATATGATATAAAACATTACATATATAAAAATCCACTTAGTTACCTTTCAGTGTTGACTACAATATCAAATTTATCATAATTCACTAAGTCAGCTCACTATTGTAACTTGGGTTCTGAAGATAGCTTGGTGACATTCTAATATTTGACAAACATTGTCAACACTCAAAAGACTCTAGCACTCAGTTTTTGTTGAAACTTGACCCATATTGATCACTTTTAGTAGTAGGAACTGAGTCATCATTGTATGACTTATTGAACACTAAGAAACTCGATAAATACTGAAATGCTTGGTTGACACTGCATGGCTCTATCAACACTAAATTTAATTTGTTAATATTATGATCTTGGTAGACATTACAAATATTGGTTAATATTGTACTCTATCTTAGATGCTTGGTAGATACTATGAAGCTCTTCATGAATTGTAGTCTAACTGATTAGCTTGGTAGCAACTATAGAGCTTGGTAGCAATGAAACCAACTAATTAAGTGTTAAGTCACTAATAGATAAATTATTTGACCATAAGGTCAATAAAGAGTAGGAGTAGGGTTTATAAAAGGATGTTGGTCCTCTACCAATACTATTTTAGTGACACTCAATTTTGCATCTTGTACATTAGAGAAATCATGAACTCCATTTTCTTTAATACAAACATCCCTTGCAACTTTCACTTTGTTAATAGTAGAATCATAGACTCTATAACCCTTAGTATTTTCATCATACCCAAAAAATATATAAGGAGAAGACTTAGCTTTTAATTTATGATTTTTTTTTGTTTAGGGGTATGAACATAAGTAATAGATCCAAATATCTTCAAGTGATATAAATTGGGCTTCCTTCTGGACTAAGCTTCTTTGGGAGTGATATCTCTAAGAGCTTTGGTAGGATTCCTATTAATAAGCTAAGTGGCACAAGACATAGCTTTAGCCCAAAAATTATAATGTATATTCTTAGCATGTAACATGTACATCTAGCCATTTCAACAATGGTCCTATATTTTTTTATGCCACACCATTTTTTTGTGGTGTATAAGGAATAGTAAGCTCATGTTTAATTCACCATTATTTTAAATAAGAATGAAAAGTATTATTCACATATTCCTTCTCATTATCAGTTCTAAGAATCTTAAGTTTAAAATCAGATTGCCTTTCAGCATATAAATGTGATTCAATAAAAGTATCAAGAACTTGATCCTTGTTATACAAAAAATAGATCCAAGTTCTCCTTGAAAATCATCAACAAAAGTAAGTGCATACCATGAACCTTGGATGAAGTTATTCTCCATGGGGCCCAATAGGTCACTATGGATTAGGAACAAGTTATGAGTTGCCCTCCATGATTTACCACTTAGAAAGGGCTCCCAATGCATCTTACCACTCATGGAACCAATGCAAACAATTTTGAAAGGAATAATTTTAGGAAATCCATCAAGTATATTTACTTTTTGCATCAAAGTAAAATAATCCAAATTCAAATGGCCAAGTCTTTCATTCCATATATTTAAATCAATAACAGTACGTAAAGAATACCTTGAACAAGGAAATTCATGAAATTTAAATAAATTATCATGATCCAATTTAGCATTAGTAATAACTTGATTATTTTGAGGATCAATCACATAACACATATCTTTATATAATTCAACTTTAAAGTCTTGACATAGCTTTGCAATAGAAAGAAGATTAGTTTTCAAATTAGGAACATAAAGTACATCATGCAAATTACCATTAGGAACACTCATATCACCTAATCCTTCAACTTTACAAGTATGATTATTAGCTAATTGAATTGGAATGAATGTTAGCCAAATCAGGTTGAAAAGAATCAAAAACTTCCTTATGAGAAGTATCACGTTGAGAAGCACCACTATCCACAATCCATTCTAATGGTCTAGAAATATTATAACTATAAGTAAAAACATGATGAGAATTACAACCATTAGAATTACTTGTTTTATGATTTGATTTTTTATGGTGATTATTGTTTTTTTTGGCAAAACATTATATTTATATCAATAATAATTGGTTCAAAACAACTGAGAAAAGAACTAGAAAAGAAAAACTTTGATCATTGCCTAATACAAGAAGAATGTAGAAGAAGAAATATTGCATTAAGAGAGAGTATCTATCAACACTAATGAATCTTGTCTTTGAGATTCCCAAATTGAGAATATTGTGATTACAAAGAGCCCAAAACTCATATGAATACAATTCATTGTTTGATGTTAGAAGCAAAACCAAGAGCCAAGAAAAAAACTATCATAAAAGTTTCCATCATTTATCTTCATCAAAAACTCCAACTGAGTTAGAATGGTGATTATTGTTGTTCATGGGTTTCTTATCATTTTTCTTTTTGAAACAATTATTAATAACATGACCATCTTTACCACAATAATTACAACGAGGTTTGGAATTTGCATTATTCCTTTGATTATTATTATTATGGTGATGAGACTTATTATTATGATTATTACTATCATTATTATTATTATTTTGAGACTTGGCATGAGATTTATTATTTCAATGATTAGAGTTATTATGATTATGATTATTATGATTAGATCTAAAGTTATTGTTTGAATTCCTAGACATGGAAGCATGTTCACTTGACTTAAAAGTACCAAATTGGATGAGTTTAGCTTCTTCTTGATGCAATAGGTTTTGAAAAAAAACATAAGTCAATTGAGAAGATAAACTAGGAATAGTAAGTTGAGCCTGAATATTAGTAATGAATTGTTGGAATTGCCTAGGAAGACACTTTTTAAGAATAATGTGAATCAAATGAATATTAGCTAATTGAACACCTAAACCAATCATATGAATTTTGATAGCATCAAAATTTAAAAGGGATTCATCCATAGTTTTGAAATTTGTATACCTGAGATCCTCAAATTGGTCTTGCAATTGAATTTTGTGAAATTCATTTGAACTATCATAAGTAGTTTGCAAGATTGCCCATGCTTCATGAGTTTTAGAACAATTTACAATTAAAACATATTAATTAGGAATAATTGAAATACCAATCAATCCTAAACCTTCTTATTTTTTAGTTTTCCAAGCATTTTTTTCATGTTGGGTAGCGGTTGCACGAGGCTTAACGGAAGCATTGGTTGCAACATCCAAAATGTGTTTAAAAGATAAAATAAATTAAATATGTGTTTTCCATGAGTGATAGTTTTAAATATTAAGTTTAATTTTTGGAGTTAGAGTTTGCATGATCAGAAAGAAAAAAAGTACCCCTTATTTAAATAAACAAGAATGAATAGTTAAAAAAAAAGAGTAAAATATCTTATAACTTGAAATAGTTTTTTTTAGAATTATAGATGGAAAACTTAAAACTACTTACAAGTAAAGAAAAAGGTTTGAGTAACACTTAGAGACTCAAGGAATAAGCTTTTAAAAAAACTTCTAATCAATTAACCTATGGTGTTACAAAAACTTAATAGTAACTTAACCAAAAAGAAATTTAAATGGTATGTTAAAAACTCAACATTAAATGTGATGAATAAAATGTAAGTGAGAAAGCATGATGTTTTAAGGAAGCACTTTAGCTTGACAAGTTATAGCTAAATATACCAACTTTATAATAGCATCTTGCACTAAAAAGAATGTTAGAGGAATAAGTCAGGAAAAAAAAAATCAGGAAGGAATCTTAAACTTTCAGATTCAAATGAAATAAATGATTGCCTCCAGATAGACGAACAACAAAATAAAATTTTACACAAAAAAATCAAGCAATGTAACTAAAATAATCTCAGAGGGGAGAATCAATTAGCACTATGATAAGAGCAAAAAAAATGAGAGGATGAGAATAACATTCACTTAAAAATGAAAATAATAAACAACCAAGCATAACTAATGGAAAAATAGAGTCAGCCAAAAAAAAGGTGGGATAAATTAAAAGACTCAAGTAACACTAAGCAAAGGGGTGCAGGAAAGATGAACACGAGAATGATTGGATTGAGAACAGTGCGCTCCCACCAAGAGGAGACACAAGAAAAGAAATTCCTAAGAGGTTAAAAGTAATTCTATCCACTTCAAAGCAATAATAATTGGACTCAAAACATCACAATAATATCTATAATCAATTTGAAATGATTGGCAGAGGAGAGAACACACACAACTTCAAGAACAAGAGAAAAAATATGCACCAAGGCCACCTCCAACCAATCAACATATGTTGGCTCAAAAGAGAGAAAAATAATATGAATCTAGATGTGAATAGAGGTAGTAGAAGGGAGGGATGAGAGAGAGAGAGTGATGCATAGCCTTCCAGTATCCCCTTAAGGAATCCAATTCAACTTGAAGATTCAAAAAATGCCTTGGAATCAACTCAAGGAACTAGACTCAACTTAAGGTTCAAATGTACAACTTTGACTTAAGGTTCTAATTGATGAAGAGTATCATTCCAAAAAAAAAATCAACCAAATAGGATTATGTTGATCCAATAATCTTCTCATTTATTTGACAATGTATAAGATGCATATTCCATCTCCAAACATCAACACATTGTTATATGCTTTGATTTCATTATTACAATTAACTATTTTAGATTTATAGACCCGTACTATGTACCCCATAACTTTCAAGAAACAAATTAATTTTCAATATCCTTTGATGAAGTTTTTCATAATTAGGTTTTCTCAAACATAGCCTTAAATTAGCCAAATAAAACCTCTCAATCAAAAGATATGGTCTCTATACCAAGACCCATTTTACTATAATAAAACTGAAACTCCATTTCCTCAATTTGCCTAGGGCATCATATAACTTTCTGAGTACATATCCATCTAAAATAAAACTAAAACCATATTAACCCTCTATTAATATAATTTCCAAAACCATAAGATACATATTTTTCTATTGATTAATTCATGAGATAAAAAGAAATCATTGACTGCCACTCCATTGAAGATTGTTGAAAACCAGTTTTCACTAAAAGGTTTATAACTTGCACAATTCTTCATGAAAATTAATCAAACCAAAGGTAAATGAAAGTTAATTCATATTTTTTTACATTTAATCTATTTAGGTATTCTACAACATCCATATGTTTCCATAACACATGCTTCAACATTACTGTTCCCCGGAATCTCCAAATATGCAAATGATAACTTTCACCAAAATATGCAAAGTTTTCTCAAAATAGATTGAAATGTTTCAAAACAAAAAGGAAAAAGAAGATAATTTATCACACTATTTAACCAATATATATTTACAAGGTTTATAGGCTGTACAAGGCCTGAAACCAAGACCGAAACTGAAAAAACCAATCAAAACAACAAAAATATATTGCACCAAAAAATGTCTCAAAAAATTCTCCTTCCTTCCAATATATTCCAATATGATTTGGTTCAACCATAAAATGATATTTATAGACTCATTGGTAGTTGGGACCATACAAGTACCTCTCATAACCATTTTACTTCCCTTTTACAACTTTTTATGCACTTTTGGCAATTTGTGCATTTTAACTCCAAACTTCTCAAAACATTACATGGACATTATAGACACTCTAAAATAGACTAAATATGAAATTTTACATCTGATTCACCATTTATTATTACATTTTCATTACTTTTACTAAACCAAGACCATAATAGGATAACTTGAACAACTTTTACAATTTGGCTTCACATAGCCTTACACCATGATTCAAATGGGCTCAAAACTTAATAAAATGACCTTATAGATCATAAATGAAACAAAAAAAATCCAATTTCTCACACTTGGACATTTAATCTCCTATAGCTTAGGTGCTTCTGCACCAGAGAGTGCACAAAGAAGAGAGGGGTGACCAACTATGCATAGGGAGGATGCAGAATATAAATAACTAACTAAAAATGACTAGCTATGAAATTTTTGAAGAAAATAAGCTCCATTAAATTTTCAAAAAAATAGCCCATGAAATGGAGATTAGACACAGTAGAGTAGATTAATAGGAGGATCCATGAGAGAGAGGGGAGGGCTCACGATCACAAGGAAGGCACAAAAGGTGGTAAACCTAAGTGAAATACAATAAGTGGGGGTAGCTAAAGCTTGAATAGAAAGTAGGAGAGAGTGTAGGGTGAAAGGAATGAGGCACATATATGTCTAGTTATGTTCACTAGATACACCCACCAATAGATGCGTCCACAACATATTAGCAACAAATGCACATGAGATAGTAGCAAATTAAATGAAGAAAAAACTATTAAAAGATGATGAAATAGATTGAATACTTAAATATAAAATAAGTATATTATAGTTAAAAGAAATGCAATAGAGAAAAATAATGAACTATTAAAAATTGATATTAACAATGTAATAAATTGCCTAAAGAGTTGAAGGTAAACAACAATATATCAATATTTTTGAAAAGATGATGATTTCCAAGAAAATATTTAAATAGAACAATAGTTTAAAAAAATTATTGCAAGATCAAGGTTAGTAATCGATCAAATATTTTCTTTGTGAAACACAAATTTTAATGGAAACTACAATAAATTATCAGTACTAAGTTCCTCATGTTTTAGTGGAAAGTCTTCCAAAATAAGAGGGGAAAAATAGAAGAAAGAAACAAACCTCTAGTGGCGAGCCTTTCAAAGGGGGTTAGAAGAAAATAATAGATTAAAAAATTAAATTTGCACACACAAAGAGTTAGAGTGAGCGAGAGCCACAAAAATACTTCTTTCAAAAAATGTCTCCAAATAAGGTGAGCTCCAATGAATGGAAACCTTCAAAACTAAAGCTCAAAACAAATTAGTAACCAAGATTTGATACTATGTAAGAAAAGATAAAATAGAGCAAGGAAATGAAATCAATCCAAGTGAGTTAAGTGAGAAGAATTGTTACCATGAGATAAAAAACTTGCAAGAGCATACACCAATGTACAGAAATAAAGAAAACTTAGAAATAACAAAACACATCTTATATCTTTGTCCTTTCACTCAAGCATGTTGGAGATGGCTTAGTAAGATATTAAACTAGTCTTTGAAACAACTTGAGAATCTAAATCAACACTTAATGAATTGGCCTACTACAATCTATAGTTTGATTTATGATAAATTATGGTATATTCCCCTGTTAATCCTTCTTTGGGAAATCTAGAAAGGAATAGGTGTATTCTTGTTAATTTTGAACTCAATATTTACTCCCTGCTTAATAAACTAGTTCAACATGCATAACATAGGTTATGAATAGTCACTAAAGAAAAGTTGCTAAAGTAGAGGGATCCTTTTCAGATTGGGATGTTGATATGAAAAAGAACTAGACAAATTTAATTAATCCACCTTTAATTTATCCTAAGAAAAACTATCAAGCTCATAAGGAATGTAGATGGGTTTCACCTCCAAATGGATGGAAAAAATTGAATTTTGATGGAGCATCGAGAGGAAACCCAAGAGTAGCTGGGATAAGATGTTTATTGGTTTAGAAATAAAATAGATATTTAAGAGAGCTAAACCCATTGGGATTGCAACAAATAATATGGAAGAATTAGAAGTGCTTCAGGAAGGGCTTTTTCAAAGCTTAAAATTAGGAATTAAGAAATGTATCATTGAAAGGGACTCTCAAATCATAATCAATGCTATTAGAAAGAGGCAAACACTAAATTGGATCATCAATTCAAAATTACAGATATATATTTTTTGATCGGTAACATTTTTTGATTTTATATTAATATTAAAAAGAGGAATCACATATAGTGCCATATGCAAAGTTTGTCCAAAGTCCTTACAAACTTATATCTATCCAAACCTAAGGCCATACATATACATTTGAACAAAAATGGGCATAAAGACCCTGACATAAACACTAACAACCCAAACCCATGTAACCACCAAAAAGAAAACATTCAAGTGCCCAATGAACTGATATCATCCACCTCCACTGGCCACTTGTGACTAATCTTTCAACCAATGAGCTACCTCCTCCCATGTGAAGGTTGGAGTGGATTGATTGTCTAGCATAGACCTTGCCCTTGGCTTCCCCTATGGAATGGCTTCTTGGCGATGCTTGTTGTTGCTTGCTCATGCCTCTTCTATCAAGGAAACTTCCACCCAAAAGTCTATCATCCTAAATTCTTCCCTTCATCCTAATTCTTCCTCACAATCTGATGTCACATGGGGCTATCCTAGAGCTAACACACTCTTATGTGATGTAACCTTCTTGAATCCATGCATATCCTCATTCGACACCCAAATCCTTGCTTGGAGGAGGAAATCCACTATCTTCCTCCATCCTTTCTCTGCCTGTGGGATGTGTGTTAGATTTTGGTGACTGATCAGGAAAGTATTGTACATACTTCATAAATTCTTTGAAAAAAAAATTTGGGCCCTATTTTATCAAGATTTTGGACCGACATGTAATTATTAATTATAACCCTAAAGTGGTAAAAATACTTGTATAAAAAGAGCTTAGGGTTAGGGATTGTTTCATAGTTGTGATGTGAAATTGGTTCTTGTAGTGATATTGAGTTGTAAGGGATTACAGATTGTAATCAGGTTGTAATTACTGGATCGTATTAATATAAAACTTGTTGTTTGGTGGACGTAGCCTAGGGATTGGGTGAACCACATTAAATCTTGGTGTCGTGTTCTTTTCTGTGTGATCTATTATTTTCTAATATTGGTTATATTTGCATGTAATTGTTATTTTTGTCAGTGGTTTAATCCTAACAAGTGGTATTAGAGCAAGGTTATTTTTTAGTTATCCTCTGTAGGAAAGTCTAACGGTTGAGTGGGAGCGATGGCAGACAAGGGTAAGCTGAGGGTTGAGAGGTTTAATGGGCAGAACTTCTAGTTATGGAAGATGCAAATGGAAGAATATCTTTATCAGAAGGATTTATGGAAGCCATTGGAAGGAAAAAACAACAATCAGGGATCTATGTCAAATGATGAATGGGATCTTTTATATAGAAAGGCACTCAGAAGCATTTGGTTATGCCTGGCACTATTAGTGACATTTAATATTACAAAAGCAAAGACAATAGAAGAATTGATGCAAACCCTAGCAAAACTATATGAAAAGTCCTCCACTTCAAACAAAGTATTTCTCATGAAGCATTTATTTAATATGAAAATGGCAGAAGGTGGATCTATTACAAATCATTTAAATGAGTTTAATACTATTACTAGTATGTTATCTTTTGTGGGTGTCAATTTTGATGAAGAAATTAGGGCTCTCTTGATTTTGTGTTCTTTTCCTAAAAGTTGGAATGGCTTGGTAATGGTTGTGAGTAATTATGTTCCTGGATCTAGACCCTAAAATATGATGATGTGATCAATGTTATTTTGAGTGAGAAAACTCATAGGAAATCCTTAGGCGGATCTACATCTGGAAGTGCTTTCAATGCACAAAGTCGAGGTAGAATGATTGAGAGAAATTCCAAATATCATGTGAAATCAAGAGGAAAGTCAAAGGGAAGGAGGTTTCAATCAAGAGGACCGAACGACTGTTGGTACTGTAGGATACTGGGTCATAAAAAGAAAGATTGCTGGAATCAAAAGAAAAATGAAGGAGATAAACCAGATGGAGACAAGGAGGCAAATGTGGTAAATAAAAAATCTGAAGAGGATGCTTTGCTTCTATCTTTAGAAAGTGTTGATGATTCATGGGTTTTAGATTCTGGTGCTTCATTTCATGCTACACCTCATAGAGGTTATTTCATTGATTATGTCCAAGGGGATTTTGGGCTTGTTTATTTGGGGGATAATGAACCCTGTCAGATTGTTGGAAAGGAAAAAGTTAAGATTAAGTTGCAGAATGGGAATCATTGGCTACTACATGAGGTAAGACATGTTCCAAGGCTGAGTAGGAATTTAATTTCGACAGGGCAACTTGGTGATGAGGGTTGTGTAGTTACTTTTAATGATAAAAATTGGAAGATTTCAAAAGGTTCCCTTGTAGTAGCAAAAGGTGTGAAAGTAGGTACCTTATATCTTTGTATAGGTCATATTGTTCTTTCTACTTTAATTATTTTAGAGAAAAATAAATGTTTAGGAATAGTTGCTACAGTTGAACAGGGAGAACAAATAGCTACTATAAATTCTGATACAGTGCTATGGCACAACATACTTGGGCACATGAGTGAGAAAGGTATGAAAGTACTTCATTCAAAGAAAGTTTTACCAGGCCTAGAATGTTTTAATATGGAATTTTGTGAAAGTTGCAAGTATAGAAAACAAAAGAGGGTGAGTTTTGTGAAGACTGAGAAGGAAAACAAAAAGGAGAAATTAGAGCTTGTGCATACTGATGTATGGGGAACAATGCAGGTATCTTCCCTTGGCGGCTCTCATTATTATGTTACATTTATTGATGATGCAACTAGAAAAGTATGGGTTTATTTCCTTAGACAAAATTTTTATGTATTTCAAACTTTTAATAAATGGAAATGCTTGGTTGAAAATGAGACTGGTAAGAAATTAAAATGTCTCAGATCTGATAATGGTGGTGAGTATTGTAGTCATGAATTTGAAGATTATTTCTCCACTAATGGTATTCATAGACATAAAATTTTTCCAAGGACTCCACAGGAAAATGGAGTGGCTGAATGTATGAATAGGACTATAATGGAGTGCGTAGGGAGCATGAGGTTGCATGCTAGGTTGCCCTTACACATGTGGGTGAAGGCTGTCAATATTGTTATAAATTTTATTGATAGAGGTTCCTCTACTCCTTTGGGTTGTGGTATTCCAAAGGAAGCATGGACTGGTAAGAAGGCAAGTTATTCTTTTCTCAAAACCTTCGGTTGTGAAGCATTTGCTCACATAGATTCTGAAAAATAGAACCAAGCTAGAAGCTAAGTCAAAAAAATGTATATTTGTTGGATATGGCATTAATGAATTTGGTTATAAGCTTTGGGATTTTGAAAATTAGAAAATTGTAAGAAGCAGGGATGTCATAATCAATGAAAATGTGTTGTACAAAGATCTATTGTAGCAACATGAGAAGAAAGAAGATAATTATGTAGTGCTAGATGATACTCCAAAAGCTAATGTTCTATCCATTCCTCATGATGTGCAACAACCACAATAACAAATACCACACACATCAATGAATGTTAGATGGTCAACAAGGAAAATTAAACCTCCAAAAAGATTTTCTCCCTCTTTGTATTATATTTTACTTACTAATGCTGGTGAACCTGAAAGTTATGATGAAGTTGTGAAGGTGGATACTAAGATTTAGTGGGAGTCTGCAATGAAAGACGAAATGGACACTTTGCTGAAGAATAAGACATGAGATTTGTTCAATTTTTCTGTAGGTAAAAGAGCTTTATAGAATTAGTGGGTTTCCAAGTTAAAAGAAGAGGATGGAGCTAAGAAAAGATTTAAAGCCAGGTTAGTTGTAAAAGGATTTTTCTAGAGAAAAGGAATCAATTTTGATGAGATATTTTCTCCTATTGTTAAATTGACTTCTATTCGTACTATTTTAAGTCTTATGGCTACTGAAAGTTTTCATTTAGAGTAGCTTGATGTTAAAACATCCTTCCTTCATGGTGATTTGGATGAAGAGATCTATATGGCTCAACCACAAGGATTTGCGATCAAAGGTAAGGAGAACTTAGTGTGCAAATTGAAGAAAAGTTTATATGGCTTGAAGCAAGCACCTCGACAATGGTATTTGAAATTTGACAGTTTTATGCATGAGCATGGCTATAGTAGGTGTGATTTAGACCATTGTGTTTATTTTAAGAGGTCAATGATAGCTACATTATTTTATGTTTATATGTTGATGATATGCTTGTAGCTGGGTCTAACATGGATCATATTAAGAGGCTGAAATGCTAATTAGCACATGAATTTGCTATGAAGGATTTGGGGGCAGCAAAACAAATCCTTGGTATGAATATTTGCAAAGATAGGAAGAATAGAACATTGATGCTATTTTAGGCTGATTATGTGGAGAAGGTGTTGCAACATTTCTCTATGGAGAATGCTAAAGTTGTTGACACACCTTTACCTTGTCATTTGAAGTCAACTAAGGAGATGTGTCCTAAGACATAGGAAGAGGAGGATAAGATGTCCAAGGTACCCTATGCTTCAGTTGTACAAAGTTTGATGTATGCTATGGTATGTACCAGGCCAAATATTGCACATGCAGTGGGAGTTGTTAGTAGGTATATGAGTCATCTAGGAATTGAGCATTGGAATGTAGTCAAATGGATTCTCAGATATTTGAGAGAAACATCCAATAAGTGTTTACACTTTGGGGGCTCTAAAACTGATTTACAGGGCTATGTTCACTTAGATTTGGCAGGGGATATTGATACCAGATAGAGTACTACAGGTTATGTCTTTACTATTGGTGGGGCAGCTGCGAGTTGGGTTTCTAGGTTATAGAAGATTAATTCTCTATCCACTATAGAGGCAGAGTATGTTGTTGCTACAGAGGTAGCCAAGGAGATGATATGGCTTCAGTTCTTGTTGGAAGAATTGGGACATCCTCAGAAGGATAATTATTTGTTCACAGATAGTCAAAGTGCCATTCATCTTGCAAAGAATTCAGCTCTACATTCAAAGACAAAACACATACAGTTGCAGTACCATTTCATTCGATATGTTTAGGAGGATTGACAGTTAAAGCTAAACAAGATACATACAGATGACAATCCAACAGATATGTTTACAAAGGTTGTAACAAGGGAGAAGCTGAACTCCTCTTCAACTTTGGTTGGTCTTCTAGACTAAACCTAAATAAAAGAACAATAGAGTCCATGGTATTGTTGTTTAGTGTGGAGCCTGATCAATCCCCAAGTGGGAGATTGTTAGATTGTGGTGACTCATTAGGAAAGTACTGTATATACTTCTAGATTATGGACCGACATGTAATTATTAATTATAACCCTAAAGTGGTAAAAATACTTGTATAAAAAGAGCTTAGGGTCAGGGATTATTTCATAGTTGTGATGCGAAATTGGTTCTTGGAGCGGTATTGAGCTATAAGGGATTATAGATTTTAATCATGTTGTAATTATTGGATTGTATTAATATCAGACTTGCTATTTGGTGGATGTAGCATAGGGATTAGGTGTACCACATTAAATCTTGGTGTCTTGTGTTCTTTTTTGTATGATCTATTATTTTCTAATATTGGTTATATTTGCATGGAATTTTTATTTCTGTCCGTGATTTAATCCTAAAAATGTGCACCCCTTTTGGGCTTGCCGAAGACTAGATGACTAGGGATTGTATAGAAGTCTCTACTCCTCCAATCAATCTCCATGACTCTTATCCCATCTCTAAGCCCACACCCAACACAATGCATTTCACAATCACTTCCAACCCCTGTAGTGACTGTGGGTTGACACAAGTTGCCATGAGCCTTCAAACTTTCTCCTTGGATTCACCCACCACCAGTGCCAGAGCCATGAATGGAGAAGCCTCATCTAGATTAGAGTGTCACTTCCAGTAAGAGTCCAAGTACTCCACTCTGTAAATCTATTGTAAGCCCTCCCAAATTTTTGGATCATCAAACATGAAAATGTTCTTTAAGCACCACACTATAATCTTTCCTTCGTAAGTTTGTGTCTAGTTCTCTGATCCCAGCACAAAATTTTCCTCCATTTTGGTCTCCCTTATTTAAAACTCTATGGAATGCCTTGTCTTTCCTCCTTAAATTCACTTGCTTCGAACAATCTAGAGGAAAGCTCACGTTGGGGTGCCAATAAATAATTTCATACTCTGACATGCATTGGAGATTATGATCTCATCAATGCTATAGTTTCATGAAAGCCATTAGGGAGATAAAATCATGATGATAATTGTACTCTTTAAATGATTAGAAAGAAAACTTTTTTGACCTCTTCATTGTACCTTCCTCTCTTTAATCTAATTCAGGAAGTCTTAGTTCTTCATATCTTTCATTTTGGATACCCAAAGGTGCATCCTCACCCATATTGACCAGCTTGTCCACCACCCTATTTTCTTCTCTATAAACATTGGAAACCTTTAAATTTTCAAACTCCATTAACATGCATTTGACATGCTGAATGTATTCATCAAGTTGCCACATTTCCAGCTTCACTTTCTTTATTCCATTAGAAATTATCTTTGAGTCCCCTTCAAGATGGACTCTTTAGATACCCAATTTAGCCCCTAATACTAGAGCCTCTTTTGCCATAGCACATTCTGCAACATTATTCAATTCATCGCTTAGTCATTTGGCCAAAAAAGCAAGAATGTTTCCCTTATAATCTCTCACTACACAACTACACTCAAAGACCCCTGGGTTTCCCCTCACAGCCTTGTCAAAGTTTATTTTAACCCATCCTTCCTTTGATGGTATCCAAAATACCTTATCACTTTTCAAATTAGGATTAGCCTTACCAAGCCCATTAACAAGTTTAAATTAGAGACAATTCTTAATAGCATAGACAAATTTGAAGAAACAATATTTTTACACATTTACAGAGAGGGAATAAAATAGCAGACAATCTGGCCAACAAGGGGGCAGATGGTGAAGATATCACTTAATGGGGTCCTAATCTTAGTTTTCCTTCTTCATTTGTCATAGTTTGCAACTAGTTTTTTAATATCTCCATTGTCATGCCATGTAGTAAAATATGATTAGTTAAATTTAATGAAATAAAGTAAGGACGTCCCTTTTATCAATTTTTTTTAATGTCCTTTCTTTCGCACTATCATGATTTAGCAAGGTTTTTAGTCTCAAGGTACTTCACATGATCTCCATCTAGAAGAATCATGCCCTTTTTGTTTTGAGAGTAGGAGGGTTAAGAGTAGGAGTAGGGTTTAGAGAAGGAGGTTGGTCCTCCACTAGCACTATTTTAGTGTTGTTCAATTCTGCATCTTGTACATTAGAGAAATCATTAACTCATTTTTTTTCTAATACAAACATCCCTTGAAACTTGTACTTCATTAGTAGTATAATCATAGACTCTATAACGCTTAGTATTTTCATCATACCCAACAAAAATATAAGGAGAAGACTTAGAATCTAATTTATGCCTTTTTTGTTTTGAGGTATGAACATAAGAAATAGATCCAAATATCTTCAAGTGATGTAAACTAGGCTTCCTTATAGACCAAACATCTTCACGAGTGATATCCTTAAGAGCTTTGGTAGGAGTCCTATTAATAAGATAAGTGGTACAAGACATAGCTTTAGCCCAAAACTTATAATGCATATTCTTAGCATGTAACATACATCTAGCCATTTCAACAATGGTCCTATACTTTCTTTTTACCACACCATTTTGTTGTGGTGTACAAGGAATAGTAAGTTCATGTTTAATTTCTCATGATTTTAAATAAGAATGAAAAAAATTATTCACATATTCCTTCCCATTATCAGTTTTAAGAATCTTAAGTTTAAAACCAAATTTCCTTTCAACATATAAATGAAATTCAATAAAATAATCAAGAACTTGATCCTTTCTATGCAAAAAAAATCCAAGTTCTCCTTGAAAATCATCAACAAAAGAAAGTGCATAATGTGAACCTTGGATAGAGTTATTCTCCATGGGGATCAATAGGTCACTATGGACTAGGAACAAGTTATGAGTTGCCCTCCATGATTTACCATATGGAAAGGGCTCCCTATGCATCTTACCACTCATGAAACCAGTGCAACAATTTTAGAAGGATTAATTTGAGGCAATCCATCAACCATATTTGCTCTTTGTATCAAATAAATATAATCAAAATTTAAACAACCAAGTCTTGAATGCCATATATTGAAATCAATAGCAGTATGTGAAGAATACCTTGAACTACAAAATTCATGAATCTTAAATAAATTATCAAATTTAGCATTAGCAACAACTTGGCTATTTTGAGGATCAATCGCATAGCACATATCCTTATAGAATTCAACTTTATGGTCTTGACATAGCTTTGCAATAGAAAGAAAATTAGTTTTCAAAAAAATCAAGAACATAGAGCACATCATGCAATTTACCATTAGGAAAACTCACATCATGTAATCCTTCAACTTTACAAGTATGATTATTAGCTAATTTAATTGGAATGTTAGCCAAATCAAGTTGCAATGAATAAAAAACTTCCTTATGAGAAGTAACATGTTGAGAAGCACCACTATCCACAATCTATTCTAATGGTCTAGAAATATTAAAACTTCAAGTAAAATCATGACGAGAATTAGAACCATTAGAATTACCTTTCTTATGATTTGATTTTTTATGGTAATTATTTTTGTTCATGGGTTTCTTATCATTTTTCTTTTTGAAACAATTATCAATAACATGATCAACTTTGCCATAATAAGCACAATGAGGTATGGAACTTGAATTATTCCTTTGATTATTATTATAATCATTGTTATGGTGATGAGACTTATTATTATAATTATTAATATCATTATTATTATGAGACTTGATATGAGA
This sequence comes from Cupressus sempervirens, assembly GCA_028749045.1. Lineage (NCBI taxonomy): Eukaryota > Viridiplantae > Streptophyta > Pinopsida > Cupressales > Cupressaceae > Cupressus > Cupressus sempervirens. Next base: position 583,329,268 of record CM053788.1, on the reverse strand, counting down.
TTTATTATTTCAATGATTAGATCGAAAGTTATTGTTTGAATTCCTAGACATGAAAGCATGTTCTCTTGACTTAAAAGTACCAAATTGGGTGAGTTTAGCTTCTTTATGACACGATATATTTTGGAAAATAAAATAAGTCAATTGAGAACATAATCTAGGAATAACAAGTTGAGCATGAATATTAGTAATGGATTATTGGAATTGGCTAGGAAGACACATTTTAAGAATATATGAATCAAAAAAATATCAGCTAGTTGAACACCTAAACCAATTAGATGACTTTTGAGACCATCAAATTTTAAAATAAATTCATCCATAGTTTTTGATAGTTGTATACCTAAGATCCTTGAGTTGGTCTTGCAATTGAATTTTGTGGGATTCATTTGCAATATCATAAGTAGTTTGCAAGATTGCCCATGCATCATTAGCTTTACAACAATTTGCAATTAAAACATATAAATCAATAATAATTGAAATGCCAGTCAATCCTAAAGCTTCTTCATTTTTAGTTTTCCAAGAATCTTTTTCATCTTGGGTAGCTACTGCACCAGGCTCAATAGAAACATCTTTTGCAACATGCAAAATAAGTTTAAAATGGAAAACAAATGAAATATGCATTTTCCATGAGTTGTAGTTTGAACTATTAAGTTTAATTTCTGGAATTAGAGTTTACATGATTAGGAAATAAAAAATCTCCCCCTTATTTAGATAAATAAGAATGAATAGTTAAAAAGAAGAAGTAAAATATCTTATAACTTGAAATAGTTTTTTTTAAAGAATTATAGATGAAAAAATTACCACAACTTACAAGTAATGAAAAAGGTTTGAGTAACAATTAGAAAGTTAGGGAATAAGATTAAAAAACTTGTAAACAATTTACCTATGGGGTTACAAAAACTTAATAGTAACTTAACCAAAAATAAATTTAAATGGTATGTTAAAAACTCAACATGAAATATGATGAATAAAACGTAAGTGAGAAAGCACAATATTTTAATAAAGTACTTTAGCTTGAAAAGTTATAGCTAAATGTACCAACTTTATAATAACATCTTGCACCAAAGAAAATGTTAGAGGAATAAGTTAAAAAAAGAGGAAGGAAACTAAAACTTTTAGATTCAAATGAAATAAATGATTGCCTCTAGGTAGACGAATAAAAAAATTAAGTTTTGCACAACAAATAGAAGCAATGTAACTGAAATAACACACTTGGTTAAATGAGCATGCAACTTGGATCAGAGGGGAGAATCAACAAGCTCTTTGATAAGAAAAAAAAGATAAGAGTCTAAGAATAGAACTCACTTAAAAAAACACACAACAAACAACCAAGCACAACTAATAGCAAAATAGAGTCAACAAAAAAGGTGAGATAAATTTAAAGACTCAAGTAACACAAAGCATAGGGGTTAGACAAGATGAATAAGAGAATGATTGGAATGAGAACAATGTGCTCCTACCAAGAGGAGACATGAGAAAAGATATGCCTAAGAGGGTAAAAGGAATTATATCCACTACAATATAATAATAATTGGACCCACAATAACATAAGAGTATCTATGAGAAAGTTGAAACAGTTAGCAGAGGAGAGATCACAGGCGACTTGAGGCACAAGAGTAAAAAATGCACCAAAGCCACCGCCAACCAATCAACAAAGGTTAGCTCAAAAGAGAAGTAAACAATATGAATCCAAATGTGAATAGAGGCAGTAGAAGGGAGGGACAAGAGAGAGTGCATAGAGAAGAGAGAGGTGAACAACTATGTGTGGGAAGGATGCACAATAGAAAGAACTAACTGAAAATGACTAGCTACAAACTTTCTAAAGATAAGAAGCTCCATTAAATTTGAAAAAAAAAAACCTATGAAATGTAGATCAAATGCAGTAGAGTAGACTAATAGGAGGAGGCAAGTGAGAGAGGGGAGGGCTTGCAATTGCAAGGAAGGCATGAAAGGTGGTAAAGCTAAGTGAAATATAGCAAGTGGGGGTGACCAAAGCTTCAATAGAAAGGAGAAGGAGAGAACACAGGGTTGAAGGAATGAAGTGTAGATACATTGAGATACGTCCACTAGATACACCCACAAATAGATACGTCCATAATAGATTAGCAGCAAATGCACATGAGATAGCAACAAATTAAAGGAAGTAAAAACTATGAAAAGCTGGTGAAACCATTTGAATACTAAAATATAAAATAAGCAGAGCAAAGTAAAAATAAATGCAACAAGGAAAAATAATAAACTATTAACAAATTAATATTGACAATGTAATAAATTGCCTGAAGAGTTGAAGGTAAACAACAATATATCAATATTTGTGAAAAGGCAATGATTTCCAAGAAAAACTTTAAATAGAACATTTTTTTTTATAAAGTTTACTCAATGACCCATCATCAAGGTGAGAGAGATAAGAATGTGAAGAAATGATAGGATGCAAACCCAGACTTAATAAAAAGGAGAAAAGGAGAAATGATAGGATTGATTTAGCCAATAGGATATTTGTGGGAGGAGTTTCAATTTTTTAAATATTTTTTATATTTCTCATAACAATTTTTCAAATTAGGTTTTTTGGTATAGATTTTTATAAATGATTATTTTATTCATATATTTAATTTGATAGACTTTAAATTACTTTAGTTTATAGTTTTAAAATTGGTTTACTTTTTACTTTTTATAATTATTAGTCGATAGGCTTTAACATGGGATTGCAAAAAATTTGTCTCGTGCCATGAAATTACTTTAAAATCCACAAAACAATCTTTAGAAAAATGTAGAACTATTTTGCACTAGTCAAAAATTCTATTCACTTTAAGAAAATAATGTTCAACATTATAAATTTCTAATTTTATTTGAAAAAAACTCTTCTTTTCTATTTTTTATTCATTATAATAATTATTACTTACTATCTTTTCTATTAATAATATTATTAACAATTTAATCATTATTATTTAAAAAATTACAAAAAAATCAAATGACGAACTTTACAAATTATTCTACTCATACAAAAAAATTAGGATTCATTATAGATCAATCAAGAAACTTTAAATGGGTAATAACCAACAAGAATACATCTTATCCGGTCATATCTATGGCTTTCAAGAAGAAGATGCCCTCCCTATGACTACTAAAAACAACTTTGAATCCTTAATCAAATTCCATGAAGACCATAATGCAAAGATTGAGATCCGCTAGATGAATTTGAAATCAACCATTTAGAGGACCTTAGAACTAGTTCATTTTGGAAATACATATCTGAATGAAGAAGAGATGGTGGATGGATGGAAAAATGTCAGAAACCCTAGGAATATCCAAACATAGAAATAATTAATAGTTAGGAATCTGGGTAAAGGAAACTAATAGGAAATAGAACAATTGACAAAATGATGGAGAAACAAAATGTCTTCTTTGCTAGAACAAAATATACAAACTGGACACCAAACAATATATGATCTTAGAGTATAGTTAGGAAAAAACCTATTATTATATAGGAGGTCATGATTCCTAAACCATCCAAGTTATTTGATGCCAATAAAGTACCATTAAGTCATAAATTTCTCACATCAGATCTATATATACCACCACATAGGAAAGCCCTACCTGGGAAATCAAAACAATTTAAGTTTGGATCATTCAATGCAACAACTCTAGTAGATAAGTCGAGCATGGAGGATTTATGTAGGAAACCCTTTTACAAAGCCAAAAAAAATGTAGAAAATAGAAAGTTTCAAAACTCGTCCTCAAATGCAAGCTACTCCAATATCCAAATCATCAACAACCAACATCTAGAACAATGGTGGAATGCATGTCAAAAAGTTGGGATATATGGATATTGGAATCGCCTAGTTAGGAAAATCTAAAAATTAATAAGTTGGATACTAGGAGTATGCAAAGATGAGGTAAGTATATCTATCATTTCGAGTAAAGTGATTTATTATCATTGTAAAAATACTAGTGTTAGAAATAAGATGATTTCAAATTCTGAATGGTTCTTTAAAGGTCATGCATTAATTTTTTTTCCTTGGGAACCTAATTTTAATGAACTCAAAGAAACTATGAACATGATTCCAACATGGCTTTGTTGCAAATCCATTGCCCTAGAATTGAATGAATCTTGTATTATAGAACAAATAGGCAAAAACTTGGGCAATATGATAAGTTTGGAAGTAGGAGATCATGCTTCAAGTGACATTAAAATATTACTAAATCTAGAAGGAAAAAACAATAACATAAATTAAAAAAATCATAACAAATAGATCTATATAAAATCTATCCTTTACAAACTATGAAGGTAAAATCAAGAAAATCTAAAATATGGACACTACTAAACAAAAGAAGATATTGAAATGCACTTCTATTCTAGAAAAGGTATTGGAAATCAAAAAAGAAAGTAAGGATTAAAAAAAGTGTTAGATAGTAAAGAGGCCATAACAAGAGAAAGAGTAGAGGAAGCTAGTAGAGATAGAGCAACAAGAGGGGCTGCAAAGCAGCATGAAAATAGAGAAATAAAAAGGACACTACACTTCAAAATTGTTAATTATTATCAAAAAATGGGAAGCCTATATAATTGTGCATTTTGTCAAGTAGAAGTGACAGATATAGATACAAGTTTAAGAGAGTTCAAAGAAATGATTCATAATCTATTATTAATAGAAGCTAATATAAAGGATCAGTTAGAAGTATGAGAGAAGTTATGTTTAGGGCATAAGGTTTCTAATAAAAGAGAAATACTCAAGGATTGGGAAAGAATTAGAATATCAGCTCAAGAAGTAGAGGTACAAGATATACTTCATCAAATAGAGACAAAGGAACTAACTATGATTGAGAAGCAAGGTAAGGCATAACAGAGTGAGAATGGGAAGGCATAAGACAATTATATATAGAAAAGAGGGAAACAAGTCTTAGAACAAATAGATACTACAAACAACAATAAGCAAGAGGCTCTTGAGTCAATACATAATGAAGAACAAAATGATAAAGTAGTCATAGTTCCATTAGCTTCTTTAAATCATTGGAGTAATGTTACTATTAGAAAAAAGAAAAAGGATAAATCACACAAATTGTGGTAGATGCCAACAAACGGTGAGGATCCCTAGGAAAGTAATGATAATAATAAGCAACAAGAACAAATGGAAAACTATATAAATACAGATATCTAAGTGCCTATTTAAGTAGAAACACTTCTAGATATACTAGAAGCTACAAGTATAGATGATTAGAAAGAAAAGGAGGATCAGAGAATGGATATGAATGGATAGACATCAACCCCTCAACCTTGGGAGGAATTTGGTGTTTTATCAAAGGAACAATGTTTTGGAAAAACAATAAATTAGATAAAAGCAAGAAAAGAAAAGAAAAAAGGATCATGACTTGACTTAAATTGAGATAGAAGAAATGTTTTGGAAAGAAATAGAAGAAGAAAAAGAAGAAGATTTAGAAGAAGTTAATGGAACAAAAGAATTAATAAAGGACAAGAACTATTTGGACAACCTTGGAATAACAACTAATCAAGAAGGTATAAAACAACCAAAGTGCACTAAAGGAAAAAAAGGAGGGGAAGAAATTACTCCAAGAGCTAAGATCAGCAACAGGACAAGTTAAGGATCTAGAAAAAGATTATTGAAATTATAAAAGTAGGGAAAGGGAAGGACCTTCCCTCAGACCAATGAGGATTACAACATGTAATTCTAGAGGACTAAATGCCTCTAGTAAGAAATGTTGGTTAAAATAAAATCTAAATATATTTGAATCAGACATAATTCTAATACAAGAAACTATACTTAACAAAGAAGAAGGTAATAAATTAGAAAAGAAAATAGGTAATTGGAGTATGGATCTAATAGAATCTAATAGAGCCTTCAGAGGCATAGGGATAATATGGAATCCATAGAAAATAGCTTATACCAAGATGATCATGAAAAATAATTGGATGAGGAGCATAATCAAAAGTTTTAGACATAATATATAGTTTATACTCATCAATGTGTATGGGTCAACACAAACAACATAGAAGAAAGAGATATGGAATGAAATTAGCTACTTTATGAAAGGAATCACAAATGAAATCTTTATCATCGAGGGAAATTTCAATTCTATCTTAGAATTGGAAGAGAAATTTGTAGGAATACAAATAGTTAATCAAGTTATGATAGATTTTAAAGTTTGGGTACAGAACAAGAATTTAATGGCTATACCTACCAATAATTGGGTATATACATATAATACTAGAAGGAAAGGTTTTTTTTATATAGCAAAATGATTGGACAAGTCTTTTTAAGAGGTGATCTTAGTGACCTAGATTTGACTCTTCAAGCTTTCATCCTACCCTATTCAGGTTCGGACCACTTTCCAGTCACAATTGAGCTCACTAACCCAACTAAACATACAAGGAATCCATTTAAGTACAAAAAGATGTGGTTCACGGGTGAAAAATTCATGAATAATATAAGAATTTGGTGGCAAGAAGGTAATTTTAAAGGATCAAGAATGTTTTGTTTTGTCTCTAAACTCAAAATATTTAAAGAACGTATCCTAAAATGGAACAAGACCCATTTTAATAACAAGGACAGAGAAATGGAAGAGGATGTGGTGACAAAAATTACTTTCAACTACATGGACTAGGAAGCCCATAAGAGTTAGAAGCAGATGGCAAGGGAGACTCACAAAGTCTATGAAGTAGCTCAGACAATGTAGGAGCTTGAGCAAAAGATAGAAGAGTAATCACGGTTTATTTTTTCCTGTCTTTTGCTATTAGTTTACTGCTATTTTTTGTCAAGTTGGCTTTTTCTTGTTCTCACTTTTTGGATGTAAGTTGAACTAGCCTTTTCATTGGCCTTTGTGTTTGGCTGGGCTTTCATGCTTATTATCAACCTTGTGACTTGTCTATGTTTAGCTAGGCTTTATCTACTTATTATCAGCCTTGGTTTTTGTATTGACTATTGGGTTTTAGGGTCCTTGTAAAACCTATTTTTCTCATCAAAAAAATCTTCAAAGAAACTCTAGAAAATGAAGAGGAGATTAAAAAACTAAATGAGAAAATCATCAAAAGAGGTATGGAAAATGAGAAGTATCATAAAAAAAAGAGTTACTAACAAAACATGAATCAATACTAGAAAAAGAGGAAATATACTAGAAAAAAAAGTCCAGAGAAAATTGGTTACAGGAAGGGAACAAAAATACAATTTTTTTTCATAATAGTACCATTAATAAAAAATCTATAAATAGAATTCAAAAAATCAAAGACAACAAAGGAATTACAATAGAGGAAGCTACCAAGCTAGCAAAAAAAATTATAGAATATTATAACACAATTCTTAATAACTTTGATTACTCTAATCTAAAAGCTCAAGAAACTATGCTAGAAAATATTCCCCAATTAGTCAATCTTGTAGATAATATGATGTTAAACAAACCTTTTACTTTAGAAGAAATCAAATGAGCTTTATTCAGTATGAATCCAGATAAATCCCTAGGTCCTGATGGTTTTCAAGGATTTTTCTTTCAAAAATGTTGGGATATCATAGGAATAGATCTATGGAAAGAAATTGAAGCTACAAGAAACTCAAGATCAATATTATCATAAATAAATCAAATTTTCTTAACACTTATTCCAAAAAAAGTGAATCCTGAAGGACTTGGAGATTTTAGACCAATAGCATTATGAAACACAATCTATGAAATCTTATTTAAATCACTTTCTCTAAGACTTAAGAGTATTCTCCCTAAGATCATCTCAAAAGAAAAAATTGGTTTTGTTATTGGTAGATCTATTTTAGATGGTATCACAATCATTCAGGAAACCATGCACTTAGCCAAACCTAACAAAGAAGCATGTATGCTCATGAAACTTGAGATTCAAAAAGCCTATGACATGGTTGATTAGAGGTTCCTTTGCAAAAATCTAGAAGCCTTTGGATTCCCTCGACAATGGACCAATACCATGTTTACATGTATATCAACTCCAAAGATCTCATTGCTGATCAATGGTACTCTAGAATGTTTTTTTGACATTTCTAGAGGGATTAGATAGTGGGATCCTATTTGACCCTTTCTGGTAATTATCATGGCAGTGACATTTGGTAGTGCAATAACTAAAGCACAATCATATAGGAATATCCAATAAGTGATGATAGCAGAAAATATCTTGAATGTCATCAACAATTCATAGACGACACTATCCTACCGGGGGAAAGTATACTAACAATAGTACAGAATTTAAAACATGTTATTCTTAATTATACCAAGATGTTTGGATAAAAATTAAATATAGAAAAATCAAAGATATTATTCATTAAATATATAGGACAAGAATTGGAAGTAGAAATAGGTAGAGAAATGGGATTTAAAAAAGGTGTATTCCCATGCAAGTACCTAGGGATATATTTTGAAAAATATTCTAGAAGTACCAAAACTTGGAATAACATTCTAGAATCAACAGATAAGAAAATGAAAAATTGGAAAGAGAGATGGTTGGCTAAGGTAGGAAGAAATCTGAAAATCAAATATGTTCTTTCAGCTATCCCTACATACCAATTGTTTTGTCTACCATTACCCAAAAGTGTGAAAAAACAAATTGGTAGGCAAATTTAGGAACTTCTTGTGGAAAGGATTGGAAGAGAAAAAGAAAATGAAACTCATTAAGCGGAATAAAATATGTAAATCCAAAGAAATGGGAGGGCTAGGAATCAAGAACCTAAATTGGTAGAATGAAGCATTAGGTGCAACATTAGTTTGGCAAATGTATCAAGAAATAAATAGTAAGTGGGCTAACATCTTGTATCATAAATATTTAAACTATGTTGACCCTACATCAGTACTCAAAGTTTGTAATCAACCCAAAGGTTTAGAGTTGTGGATCTTTATGATAAAATTCCATAAGATTATTAGTAAGTTCTTAACATGGGATATAGGAAGGGGAAATGAAGCCTTATTTTGGGAAGACTCTTGGAATGAGCATCCACCCTTGGACTCTCTCAACCTCCCTGTCAATTTGAAAAATTATCTTATTAACCAATTGGGGGAATAGTTAGTCAACTAAAAATCTCAAGAAATGGTAAATGGAGAGGTTATATGAAAATGGATAACTATCGAAGGAATAGATGGATCGAATGAATAAAAAGCAATTATGGAACAAGTCCTTAATCAGAGATGGATCAATCACAAAAATAGAGAAGATAGGCTAATATGGTGGGCCTCTAAAGATGGGAAGTATAAGGTAAATAGTGGATATAAAATTATGACCTCATCACAAAGTTGGGAAAGGGCATGTATCCCTTTAAAGCTATGTCGGGATTCATCATGTTTACACAAAGCTAGATTATTTCTATGGTCAAAAATTTAGAAAAGGATTCTTACTATAGATAGATTTAGGAAGATGGGTTTTGAGGGACCATCTAGATGCCCATTTTGTAAAGAAAAATTAGAAACAACAAAACACATATTATATCTTTGTCCTTTCACTCAAGCATGTTGAAGATGGCTTAGTAAGATGTTAAACTGGTCTTTGACACAACTTGAGAATCTAAATCAACACTTTATAAACTAGCCTAGAAAAATCTACACAGACCTCGACCTTGGCTTCCCCTATGGAATGGCTTCTTGGCGATGCTTGTTGTTGCTTGCTCATGCCTCTTTTGTCAAGGAAACATCCACCCAAAAGTCTTTCATCGTGGATTCTCCCCTTCATCCTGATTCTTCCTCACAATCCGATGTCACATGGGGCTATCCTAGAGCTAACACACTCTTATGTGATGTAACCTTCTTGAATCCATGCCTATCCTTATTTGACACCCAAATCCTTTCTTGGAGGAAATCCACTATCTTCCTCCATCCTTTCTCTGCCTATGGGAGTTGTGTTAGATTGTGCTGACTGATCAGGAAAATACTATACATACTTCATAAATTATTTGAAAAAAAAAATTGGGCCCTATTTTATCGAGATTTTGGACTGACATGTAATTATTAATTATAACCCTAAAGTGGTAAAAATACTTGTATAAAAAGAGCTTAGGGTTAGGGATTGTTTCATAGTTGTGATGCGAAATTGGTTCCTGCGGCAATATTGAGCTGTAAGGGATTACAGATTGTAATAAAGTTGTAATTACTGGATCATATTAATATCAAACTTGTTGTTTGGTGGATGTAGCCCAGGGATTGGGTGAACCACGTTAAATCTTGGTGTCTTGTGTTCTTTTTTGTGTGATCTATTATTTTTTGATATTGGTTATATTTGCATGTAATTTTTATTTATGTCCATGGTTTAATCCTAACAAGTGGAATTAGAGCAAGTTTATTTTTCAGTTATCCTCTATAGGAAATTCTCACGGTTAAGTGGGAGTCTCATGGTTGAGTGGGTGCGATGGTAGATGAGGGTAAGCTAAGGGTTGACAGGTTTAATGGGCAAAACTTCTAGTTATGGAAGATGCAAATGGAAGACTATCTTTATCAGAAGGATTTATGGAAGCCATTGGAAGGAAAAACCAACAATTAGGGATCTATGTCAAATTATTAATGGGATCTTTTAGATAGAAAGGCACTCAAAAGCATTCGGTTATGCCTGACACCATTAGTGGCATTTAATATTACAAAAGCAAAGACAACAGAACAATTGATGCAAACCCTAGTGAAACTATATGAAAAGCCCTCCGCTTCAAACAAGGTATTTCTCATGAAGCAGTTATTTAATATAAAAATGGTAGAAGGTAGATCTATTATAGATCATTTAAATAAGTTTAATACTATCACTAGTCAGTTATATTTTGTGGGTGTCAATTTTGATGAAGAAATTAGGGCTCTCTTGATTTTGTGTTCTTTGCCTCAAAGCTAGAATGGCTTGGTAATGGCTGTGAGTAATTATGTTTTTAGATCTAGTACCCTAAAATATGATGATGTGATTGATGTTATTTTGAGTGAAGAAACTCATAGGAAATCTTCAGGTGGATCTACATCTGGAAGTGCTTTGAATGCACAAAATTGAGGTAGAATGACTAAGAGAGGAAGTAATTCCAGAAATTGTGGAAAATCAAGAGGAAAGTCAAAGGAGAGGAGGTCTCAATTGAGAGGACTAAACGACTATTGGTATTCTGGGAAACCAGGTCATAAAAAGAAAGATTGCTGGAATCGAAAGAAAAATGAAGGAGATAAACTAGATGGAGACAAGGAGGCAAATGTGGTAAGTAACAAATCCAAAGAGGATGCTTTGTTTCTGTCTTTAGAAAGTGTTGATGATTCATGGGTTTTAGATTCTAGTGCTTCATTTCATGCTACACCTCATAGAGGTTATTTCATTGATTATGTCCAAGGGGATTTTGGGCTTGTTTATTTGGGGGATAATGAACCCTGTTAGATTGTTGGAAAGGGAAAAGTTAAGATTAAGTTGAAGAATGGGAATCATTGGCTACTACATAAGGTAAAACATGTTCCAAGGTTGAGTAGGAATTTAATTTCGGTAGGGCAACTTGCTGATGAGGGTTGTGTAGTTACTTTTAATGATAAAAATTGGAAGATTTCAAAAGGTTCCCTTGTAGTAGCAAAAGGTGTGAAAGTAGGCACCTTATATCTTTGTACAGGTCATATGGTTCCTTCTACTTTAATTGTTTTAGAGAAAAATGAATGTTCAGGAACAGTTGTTGCAGTTGAGCAAGGAGAACAAATAGCTACTATAAATTTTGATACAACGTTGTGGTACAATAGACTTGGGCACATGAGTGAGAAAGGTATGAAAGTACTTCATTCAAAGAAAGTTTTACCAGGTCTAAAATGTGTTAGTATGGATTTCTATGAAAGTTTCATGTATGGGAAAAAAAGAGAGGGTGAGTTTTGTGAAGACTGGGAAGGAAAACAAAAAGGAGAAATTAGAGCTTGTGCATACCGATCTATGGGGATTGACACATGTATCTTCCCTTGGTCACTCTCATTATTATGTTACATTTATTGATGATGCAACTAGAAAAGTATGGGTTGATTTCCTTAGACAAAAATTTAATGTATTTCAAACTTTTAAGAAATGGAAATGCTTGGTTGAAAATGAGACTGGTAAGAAATTAAAATGTCTCAGATCTGATAATGGTGGTGAGTATTGCAGTCATGAATTTGAAGATTATTGCTCCACTAATGGTATTTGTAGACATAAAACTGTTCCAAGGACTCCACAGGAAAATGGAGTGGCTGAACGTATGAACATGACTATAATGAAGTGTGTAAGGAGCATGAGGTTGCATGTTGGGTTGCCCTTACACATGTGGGTGAAGGCTATCAATAATGTTGTAAATTTGATTAATAGAGGTCCCTCTACTCCTTTGGGCTATGGTATTCTAGAGGAAGCATGGGCTGGTAAGAAGGCAAGTTATTCTTTTCTCAAAACCTTTGGTTGTGAAGCATTTGCTCACATAGATTTTGAAAATAGAACCAAGCTAGAAGCTAAGTCAAAGAAATGTGTATTTGTTGGATACGACATTAATGAATTTGGTTATAGGCTTTGGAATTTTAAAAATTAGAAAATTGTAAGAAGGAGGGATTTCATAATCAATGAGAATGTGTTGTAAAAGATCTGTTGTAGCAACATGAGAAGAAAGAAGATGATTATGTAGTGTTGGATGATACTCCAAAAGCTGATGTTCTAGCCATTTCTCATGATGTGCAACAACCACAAAAACAAATACCACACACATTGGTGAATGTTAGATGGTCAACAAGGAAAATTAGACCTCCACAAAGATTTTCTCCCTCTTTGTATTCTATTTTACTTATTGATGCTGGTGAACCTAAAAGTTATGATGTGTAAGAAATGATAATGTTGAGCAAGGAACGAGAAACAATCCAAGTAAGTTAAGTGTGAAACAATGTTACCATAAGATAAGCAAACTCCAAGAGCATACACCAAGATGGTTCAACAATGGAGACAAGGATTTATAAGGGGAAAGCAAAGAAAACCCCTTGTGAGTTATTATGAATGAAGGCAAATGCCTAAAGAAGAGAGAGAGAGAGTGTTGGAGCAAAAGTAGCTCAATACAATAACATCAAGTGCTTAGAGTGGTGTGTAGTTGTGAAGAAGGAAGGAGGAGCATCTCTTATATAGAGATGAGAGAGGAGTTGCATTTGTAACTCCCATTTCTATGAATGCCACATTCATAATAGGTGTGTGCAAAGTGTCACAATCCTCTTAAGGAGGATAAACTAAATAAAGAAATAAACAAGAGTTGTCCTTACATGTGGAATAAAGGACAAACAATGACATGTCCTCCACATGTGTACAAGTGGAAAAAATACATGTAGGGACCCTTGGAATATCCCAATTAAAATATATCCAAGGAAAGATTAACCTTTCTAACATGATGAAGCTGTGTAGGTGGATACTACGATTTAGTGGGAGTTTGCAAGGAAAGATGCAATGGACTCTTTGTTGAAGAATAAGACATGGGATTTGTGCAAGTTGCCTGTAGGTAAAAGAGCTTTATAGAATAAGTGGGTTTACAGGTTAAAAGAAGAGGATGGAGGTAAGAAAAGATTTAAAGCCAGGTTAATTGTAAAAGGATTTTCCCAGAAAAAAGGAATCAATTTTGATGAGATATTTTCTCTTATTGTTAAAATGACTTTTATCCGTACTGTTTAAGTCTTGTGGCTACTAAAGATTTGCATTTAGAGCAGCTCAATGTTAAAACATCCTTCCTTCATGGTGATTTGGATGAAGAGATATATATGGCTCAGCCACAGGGATTTGTGGTCAAAGGTAAGGAGAACTTAGTGTGCAAATTGAAGAAAAGTTTATATGGCTTGAAGCAAGCACCTCGGCAATGGTATCTGAAATTTAAAAGTTTTATTACTGAGCATGGCTATAACAGGTGTCATTTAGATCATTGTATTTATTTTAAGAGGTCAATGATAGCTACATTATTTTATGTTTATATGTTAATGATATGGTTGTAGCTGGGTCTAACATGGATCATATTAAGGGGCTGAAATGCCAATTAGCACATGCATTTGCTATGAAGGATTTGGGGGCAGCAAAACAAATCCTTGGTATGAAGATTTGTAGAGATAGTAGGAATAGAATATTGATGCTATTTTAGGCTGATTATGTGGAGAAGGTGTTGTTACATTTCTCTATGGAGAATGCTAAAGCTATCAGCACTCCTTTACCTAGTCATTTGAAGTCGACTAAGGAGATGTGTCCTAAGACAGAGGAAGAGGAGGATAATATGTCCAAGGTAACATATGTTTCAGTTGTACAAAGTTTGATGTATGCTATGGTAAGTACCAGGCCAGATATTGCACATGCAGTGGGAGTTGTTAGCAGTTATATAAGTCATCTAGGAATTGAGCTTTGGAATGCAATCAAATGGATTCTCAGATAGTTGAGAGGAACATCCAATAATTGTTTACACTTTGGGGGCTCTAATACTGATTTATAGGGCTATGTTGACTTAGATTTGGTAGGGGATATTGATACCAGGTGGAGTACTACAGGTTATTTCTTTACTATTGGTGGGGCAACTGTGATTTGGGTTTCTAGGTTACAGAAGATTAATGCTCTATCCACTATAGAGGCAGAGTATGTTGCTGCTATAGAGGTAGCCAAGGAGATGATATGGCTTTAGTTCTTCTTGGAAGAATTGGGGCATCCTTAGAAGGATAATTATTTTTTCATAGATAGTTAGAATGCCATTCATCTTGCGAAGAATTCGGCTCTACATTCAAAGACAAAACACATATAGTTGTGGTACCATTTCGCTCGATATGTTTTGGAGGATTGATAGTTAAAGCTAAAAAAGATACATATAGATGACAATCCAATAGATATGTTTACAAAGGAACTAGCAAGGGAGAAGTTGAACTCCTCTTTAGCTTCGGTTGGTCCTCTAGACTGGACTTGAATAAAAGAACAAAAAAGTCCATGATATTGTTGTTTAGTGTGGAGCCTAATCAGTCCCCAAGTGGGAGATTGTTAGATTGTGGTGACTGATAAGGAAAGTACTGTACATACTTTAGGATTTTGGACCAACATGTAATTATTAATTATAACCCTAAAGTAGTAAAAATACTTGTATAAAAAGAGCTTAGGGTTAGGGATTTTTCATAGTTGTGACGTGAAATTGGTTCTTGTGGCAGTATTGAGCTATAAGGGATTACAGATTGTAATTAGGTTGTAATTATTGTATTGTATTAATATTGGACTTTCTATTTGGTGGATGTAGCCCAAGGATTGGGTGTACCACATTAAATCTTGGTGTCTTGTGTTCTTTTATGTGTGATCTATTATTTTTTGATATTAGTTATATTTGCATGTAATTGTTATTTTTGTCTATGGTTTAATCCTAACAATGTGCACCCATTTTGGGCTTGCTGAAGACTAGAAGACCAGGGGTTGTATAGAAGTCTCTACTCCTCCAATCAATCTCCATGACTCTTATTCTGTCTCTAAGCCCACACCCAACACAATGTGTTTCACAATCACTTTCAACCCCTGCAGTCACTGTGGGTTGACATAAGCTACCATGACCCTGCAAAGTTTCTCCTTGGATTCACCCATTACTAGTGCTAGAGCCATGAAAGGACAAGCCTCATCTAGATTAGAGTGTCACTTCCAGTAAGAGTCCAAGTACTCCACTCTGTAAATCTATCGTAAACCCTCCAAAAAATTTGGATCATCGAACATGAAATGTTCTTTAAGCACCACACTGTAATCTTTCCTTCATAAGTTTACATCTAGTTCTCTGATCCCAGCACAAAATTTTCCTCCATTTTGGTCTCCCTTATTTAAAACTCTATGGAATTCCTTGTCTTTCCTCCTTAAATTCACTTGCTTCAAACAATCTAGAGGCAAGCTCATGTTGGGGTGCCAATAAATAATTTCATACTCTAACATGCACTGGAGATTATGATCTCATCAATGTTGTAGTTTCATGAATGCCATTGGGAGGATAAAATCATGATGATAATTTTACTCTTTAAATGATCAGAAATAACACTTTTTTGGCCTCTTCATTGTACCTTCCTCTCTTTAATCTAATTCAGGAAGTCTTAGTTCTTCATATCTTTCATTTTGGATACCCAAAGGTGCAACCTCACCCATATTGACCAGCTTGTCTGCCACCCTATTTTCTTCTTTGTAAACATTGGAAACCTTTAAATCTTCAAACTTCATTAACATGCATCTAACATGTTGAATGTATTCATCAAGTTGCCACACTTCGACCTTCACTTTCTTTATTCCATTAGTGATTATCTCTGAATCCCCTTCAAGATGGACTCTTCAGATACCCAATTTAGTCCCTAATACTAGAGCCTCTTTTTCCATAGCACATTCTGCAACATTATTCAATTCATCGCTCAGTCATTTGGCCAAAAAAGCAAGAATGTTTCGCTTATAATCTCTCACTACACAACTACACTTGGAGACCCTTGGATTTCCCCTAGCAGCCTCGTCAAAGTTTATTTTAACCCATCCTTCCTTTGATGGTATCCAAAATACTTTATCCCTTTTCAAATTAGGATTAGCCCTACCAAGCCCATTAATAGGTTGAAATTAGAGACAATTCTTAATAGCATAGACAAATTTGAAGAAACAATATTTTTACACATTTACAGAGAGGGAATAAAATAGCAAACAATTTGGCCAACAAGGGGGTAGATGGTGAAGATATGACTTAATGGGGTCCTAATCTTAGTTTTCCTTCTTCATTTGTCATAGTTTGCAACTAGTTTTCTAATATCTCCATTGTTATGCCATGCATTAAAATATGATTAGTTAAATTTAATGAAATAAAGTAAGGATGTCCCTTTTATCAAATTTTTTTAATGTCCTTTCTTTCGCACCATCATGATTTAGCAAGGTTTGTAGTCTCAAGGTACTTCGCATGATCTCCATCTAGAAGCATCATGCCCTTTTTGTTGTGGGATTTCTTTAAGAAGGCCTTTTTAGGTACCTTGTTCACTCATTTCAATAGTAATTTAGCTTGTATTTTTCTCTGTCAGTACTATGGAGTCAACCATCACATTGTTTCATGCGACTAGGGAAAGAACCATGTTGTTCATGGGTTTAGTTAAGCCAGAACATTGGAAAAGAATTCTCAATCCTGTTGATGACATGATAGGGGTAGTCATTAGCAGCGTTCTTGGGGAAAGGGATTTTGATTATAGTTTTTTGTGGCATACTAATAGTGTTGTTATAGGGTCCTTCATAGCATGTTTATTTAGGGTATGCATTGGTCACTGGGAAATTTCACATCTTTGCTATAACATCTTCAACCCTACCTAATTAGTAGGTTTAGAAGAAGCTATTTTGGGCATAAATGGGCATCTTGAAATTCCCTTGGTGAAAACTTATATGGTTTATCCCCTTGGGAACCTAGAAAACTTAGATGTGGTTAGGTGTCCTATTTTGCACCTCAGAGATGTCAATATTTTTAACTGCAATTGGCCTAAGATTGAGGCTAGTATGCACTTCCATTGCATTAGAAGGGAATAATAGAGGCACAAGGTAAAGGATGGCTTCTCCATTACCTTCACATTTTTGACTCCTACACAAATCTTGGAGTAGTCTTCAAGGACCTTATCAAGCTAGAATTATCCCTTCCAAACTTGTTCAAGTCCAACAAAGAAAACACGACATGGGTATTGGCTCCAAGGGGCATGGTTGTAGATCTAGATGAAGTAGATGACTTGATATGGTATTTTGGAAACCTAAGGAGGTTGCTTAATTTTGTGTCTTCTTTGGGCCTCTCTCAATTTTTTTTACTTATGTATCGATGGTATTATCCTTTGTATGTTTAGTTTGGGCTTTTGGCTAGTCAATATATGATAATAGGGTTTCTTGGGGATCCCTTAGCTATATATTGAGGGATTTGTATTGTGATTGGGTAGTCAATATGGGCCCTTTCTCTCATCTCCTATCTTTTTTTGTTTTGGCACTTGGTAGTGCTATTATATGTCTCAGTTATGTATATCTTTATCACTTAGTAATGAAAGTAGACTTTTATTCTCGGTTATGGGTCTTTCTCAGTTCTGTTCTAAATTTTATATTGATTTTAACCGATAAATGAGGATATCTAATCTTTTGGTACATTGATAAATAACTTGGGGGAAATAAATTCAATGATACTTTAATCTAAATTTTTTTGTATCTCATAACTAGAAATCTATTAAGATCATGTTCCTCATAATCATAAACAATTTCGTCAATAGTAAGTAGAAATTTAAACTAGAAGGACATAGAACAAGGTTGTTTGATTTTCTGGCAGTTCTCCATCCATCAATTATGTAGGGGTAATCTAAATGAAGCATCAATTTTTGGTTTTTTTCATGTATGGTTTGGGCATTTTATTGATTAATGATGACCTGAACCCAATAAATTTGTAGGTTTTTAATCAAAAATTTTAAGAGGAAAGTAGCCCTAATAGGGATCTGGAAACTTAAGCTTTAATAATAGTTTAAAGTAGACTCTAGAAGTGCAGTAATTTTTTAAAATATAAGCTGACTTTCATACATAACAATATAAATAGAAAAAAGGATGAGGGATTTTTATTCCTTCACTATAAAATCTTAATGGCAACAGGAAGTTGTAATGCTTTCCAAAGTTCTTTAGAGTTGGCACTTTTTCCCGTGGTTTGATTTGCAATATCTTAGTTGCTTGTTTCACTTCTAGAAAATGTTTTGGTTTGATTTCTCTCCTGGTACAATACCCCTTTGTTTAGCATTGTTCAATCTATTTTTTAGCTATTATTCTCTTTTTAAATCTTAACTTTAGCAGAGTCACATACTAACCTAACTTTTTAAATTGTAGGCATGAAAGAAATGTTTAATCTTTATTATCTAATGTTTCTTTTGAGAGAGTTTTAAGAAGCATATTATAGCTAAAGTACAAGGTCACATTGAAGGAAGTTTAAAGAGGGAACCCTAGACTAGTAGAGACGATCTCTTATCCTTTTTTGTGTTTTTTTTTTAATCCTTTCGGTCTCTTCTTCATTCATTCAATATTATAAAGGAAGGAATGTCTTTCTAAAAATCCCAATTATATAAGGGGCTCTTGTAATTTCAAATATGCAACTAAAATCTTACTGGGGTATGCCCTTTTCAATTTGTAATATATAAAGGACGATGGTCCCGTGCAAGACTGGAGGTTTTCTTCCTTTGTTCTTTCTTACCAGTGCTTGTTTGAATGGAGACTTTATAACTTTATTAATTCATTAATATTATCTATAGTGATTCAACCTTTTACCGAGCAAAAATAAAATAAAATCTTTTTTGTTAGTCCATTTGAAAATTTAAATAAATAATAATATTGTATAAATAATAGTAAAATAGATAAAATTAATTGTGTAAAAACTAAAAGTTATGTTTTTTAGGTAAAAAAGCTATGTATTAATCCAAGGAAGTATTAAAAGTATAACTAAAATGATAATATAATTTTTTTTGTGTATGTTTTCTTGTTTAATGATGGTATAACAAGTCTATTTCTTCTTTAATTTAATTGTTCTTTTAGCCAAAAAGGTAGAGATGTATTTTTAATCTATTTTTTTATTTAAAATAATTAGTAGAAATTTTATTTTTTAATTAATTAAAAATTAATAATATATTTGAATGAGTAAAACAAAAAAATATAAATGCAATGATAATATATTCACATTTAAAAAATCAAATTATATTAATTTCTTCAAATCTTTATATACTAAATTTAAGATTACTTTTTATTTTAAAAATTAAATAAATAATTTCTCAATATTTTAATTTTCATTAAAAAATGAAATATCATCTTTTATATATATATATATATAGAGAGAGAGAGAGAGAGAGAGAGAGAGAGAGAGAGAGAGAGAGAGAGAGAGAGAGAGAGAGAGAGAGAGAGAGAGAGAATATTTTCTAAATTATTTTATTTTTTATAGAAAAATAAATATCAGGTATTTAATTAATTAAAAAACTTACATAAAAATTAAGAATCTTTATATAATAAATTTAAGATTACTTTTTATTTTAAAAATTAAATAAATAATTTCTCAATATTTTAATTTTCATTAAAAAAATGAATATCATCTTATATATATTAATTTTTATATTAAAAAACTAAATAAATATTTTCTAAATTATTTTATTTTTTATAGAAAAATAAATATCAAGTATTTAATTAATTAAAAAACTTACATAAAAATTAAGAAAATTAATATTCCTGGTAAATAATAGTATAACAACTTTATTTCTTCTTTAATTTAATTTTTTCTAACAATAAAGAAAAAATTATTATTTTATCTATTTTTAATTAATTAAAATAATCATTACAAATTTTCTTTTTTATTAGTTAAAATAAATAATATACTTGAGTGAAAAAAACTAGAAAAAAGTTAAATACAATGATAATATCTAAACTTTTGGTGTCACCTTTTACAAGAGAAATATTTAGATAACTTGGAACTTTCTAGAGTTTTTACTGTGCTAGATCCGCCAAAGGGGTCTATCATTTGGGATTTCATGATGGCTTCTTGAGAAGTTATTACTTCATTCATATCATGGCAAGTGAACAACGACGATAGTGTCAATTTTTGGTTTGATTCATGGAATTGGTTCCCCCCACCTTGCCACTGTTGATTCTCTAAAAGATTTTTCAAACATAGTGATTCAAGCTTGGGGGATATCTTTTTCTACTTATGTCTTAGCTATTCATAAATTCACAGGGCTAGTCATTTGACAAGACCCCTCAATTCTTCCTATCCCATAATTAGGATACTTTTAAACAAGTACTAGTTAAAAGAAATATTTTTATGTCTAATCAACCAGATTGCCTCTTTTGGGTTTCAACTAAAGATGGTAAATACTCTATTAAACTAGGATAGTTGGCTCTCTAGCACAACTAGTTTAAACAAACCACATATCATGCTTTTGAATTATGTTGGAATAGCTCAGTTCTGCCAAAAGCAGGATGCTTTTCATGGCTTGCACTAAAGAACTAAATTTTAACTAGTGATCATCTTCACGGGTTGAACATTTTTTATCCCTTTAACTGTGTGCTTTGTTTGCAAGTTATAGAAACAACAGATCACCTCCTCTTAAAATGCCCTTTTTTCCCAAGATTGTTGGCATTTTTTCCTTAATAAGCTTAATTTCCATATGCCATTACCTAATTCTCTATGGGATTTATTCCAAGCATGGCCAATCTTATACTCTAATCAATGTTTTCATGTCTTTGGAAGTGCATCCCTGCATCTGTAGTATGGGCAATTAGGTGAGAAAGAAACAAGAATTTTTTAAGATAGACATTAGCTCCAATCCCTCAAATTTTGGAAGGATTAGAGAGATCAATTGTTGAGTTTTTTAATGCTTCAGTAGGTAAATATAAGGGTAAACATGTTTTTTCTCCTTGGGATGGCTATGTTATTCATTGATGCAATGGTTTACGTTTTTGTCATCTTCCTACTCTATTATGTCCATCCAAGATTCCTCTTATCCAAGCACAAACCAAGTGGATTCCTCCAAGTGAGGGTTATTTCAAATTCGATTTTGATAAGGCCTCTAGAGGAAATCTGGGCAACTCTGGCTATGGCATACTCATTAGAGATTTTAAAGGTCATGCATTTGCAGCAAAATCATCTTCTCTCCCTCAGTGTACTAATAACAAAGCTAAGGCCTTGGCCTTGCTTTTTGGTTTGGAACTTTCAAAATCACTTATCATTTTAGTGTGTATTAAGCATCATGTATATAATTGGTTCATACAATATATATTACATCAAGTATGGTCTCTTCTTGATCCAATCTTTGAATATTACATCATGCATACTTATAGAGAAGGCAATCTTTTAGCTAATTGTCTGGCTAATTTGGGTACTAATGGGGTTTATATTAACTCTTTACTTTCCCCACTTAACCTCCTTGATCTCCCCAACTTGGTTAATATTATGACAAAAGAATATATTTAGAATAAGGTTGAGTCCTTCTCATATTTTATTTGATAGTAAATCATGACTTCTTTATGATTTCATATGTTTTTTCTTATACGGATCTCACTTGTTCTTTTGAGATATTGTATGCAGGTCAGGGTCTTGGATTGCACTTGCATCAGATGGCTTTCTATATCATGGTCTCAATTGGATTTTTGGATGTAGATCAATGATGATAATCTTTATGATAGTTTTTGGTTGGGCTCTTGGTCTTGTCTCTAGCACCAAACAATAAATTGTATTCATATGAGTTTTGGGCTCTTTGTAATTACTATATTCTCGATTTGGGACTCTCTAGGATAAGATTCATTAGTGTTGATAGATACTCTCTCTCGATGCAGTATTTCTTCTTCTACATCCTTTTTTTTATCAGGCAATGACCAAAGTTTTTCTTTTCTGGTTCTTTTCTTTGGGAGCTTTTTTGAACCAGTTATTATTAATATAAATATAATATTTTGCCAAAATAAAAATGATAATATCTCCACATTTAAAATTAATAATTATAATAATATCTTCAAAACCTTATATACTAAATTTAAGATTACTTTTTATACTAAAAATTAAATAAATAGTTTCTCAGTATTTTTCATTAAAAAAATTAATCTTTTTAATAATTTTAAAAAATTTATATACTAAAATTAAGAGTACTTTTTTGGCTTGGTTCTTGCTTTTGTCTTTGACACCAAACAATGAATTGTATTCATATGAGTTTTGGGATCTTTGTAATCACAATATTCTCGATTTGGGAATCAGAAGGACAAGATTCATTAGTGTTGATAGATACTCTCTCCTAATGCAATCTTTCTTTTTCTGCATCTTTTTTGTATCAAGCAATGAATAGAGTTTTCTTTTTTGGTTCTTTTCTCTGGGAGCTATTTTTTAACCAATTATTATATAATGTTTAGCCAAAAAAAAATTGAGAGTACTTTTATGTTAAAAATTAAGTAAACATTTTCATAAAACAATATTATGCATTTAATTAATTTAAAAAACCAATATACAATTAAGAAAAGTAATATTCACAAATCTCTATAATAATAAATAAAATAGATTATCTAAACAAAGTATCACACCAAAAAAAGTGGATATTCCAGTGAATACAAAAATGGGGAATGGTGAATAGTAGACCAAACTTTAATGCAAATTATTTGCATACAGCAAGAGATAGATAGGTATCTGATTTTTAACATCCACAAGGCTAAAAATAGCCTATGGGAGAGTCTTCCAACTAAACCAACTTTAGTAATTCGGTTTTTTTTTTGAACAAGCTGATGATGAGCCCACCTAACTTATCATTGTTCTCTTCACTGAATAAGTTGTGCCAGGAGCTACCAGATATAATATCCACAAATTTGAGCCTAATGTCTGTTGTGGTTCCACAATGCATGCCCCATTTCCTAATCAAAATGGGGACCCCCTACTTTATTTTTTGGGCTTTACAAATCCCTAGCCTAGGGTTCAAGTCCTTTTGAGGTTTTGTTTAATTATCTTAGTTCATGTTTGGATCCTGACTGGAGAGCCTAGCTGTCAAAAATTAGAAATTTTGATGAAGAGGGCCTTTTTTGTAAATAAAAGGTGCACCAGCGCACCTCAACAGGTGCACTAGTGTGCCAAAAACCCTTAAAGAGGAAGGAATGAGCTTTTGTAATGCACAGATGCATAGCAGTGTAGTTGTGCACCTACACAACAAAAAATATGGGCGGGTCTATATAACTCCCCTCTTTCTTTCCTACCATCCTTGTCTTCATTTTCCTTCGTTGAGATTTCTGCGCTACCCGAATTGGAGCTCTGCACTTTACAAGGTGCACCTCTCTGCCACTAGACCTATGAAAAAAAAAGTTAAAAACCCACCCATAATTGCACACCCAATTTTTCTTGAAAATAAAAGCAAAAAAGCCAAAAACTTTAAAACAAACTAAAAACATAAAAAAGACAAACTAGCACCTAACTTAGGTGCGCATCAACAAATCTACTCAGGTGCATTGATGTGCACCTAAGTTTTTCTTGAACCCTTTGTAAATGGGTTGTACGTCAACGCACCCCATGAGGTGTGTTGATGAACAATACATAAAGAAATTTGTAAAAAAGAAAGCTGCACCTAATAGGTGCGACTAGTGCAGGAATTTTTTATTTTGAGGTGTTAAATTAGGTTTTTTACGTCTTTTCGGAGTGATCTAGTTTGTTGGGTTTTGTATGAGTGAGTATTAGGATATGATTAATCATTTTTCCTTTGACTTCAGACTAATGGATGTACTTTTTGTGCAGATTCAATGGCCTCTTCATCATCCTCCCTCGATGAGAAAATGACACCAAAACCAGTAGTGTTCAAGTTCCAGGGCATTCCTAAAAATTCATGGTTTCAAGATGATGACTTAGAGATTAAAGACATATATTTGGGTCACAAGGATTTGGGAGAGTTCTTAAATATATGCAACAAACCAACTGAGAGGTCCTAGATGATCTCTACATTAATCCAATCAGGGCTCGTTAATGCAACTTCACACTCGGTGTCAATACAATCTTCAAAACTAATCATGACACTTGTAGAACATTGTGTTCCTAAAGAGAGGGTAGTTAAGAGCATAATGGGAGAGATTTTTCTCAACCTCAAACCTGAGAACATTGAGAAAGTATTCCATCTCTCAAGGGCTGATCGATTCATTAGACTAACCTATGAGCAAGGAGAGAGATGGTATCGAGAACATATTGACGAGGCTTTTGAGATCATCCGATCTTCCTACCTTATAGAGAAGACTCCTTTAGCAAAGAAAATAGGCAAAGTAGACATGACAAGAGGATGTATGAATGAGGATATTGGATACTCAATCATACTCTTGATTAGGGTTATGGGTTTACCGATAGCTAGACACCTGAATAATTTCATGGTACATTTTATTGAGGCAATAAAGAAAGTAGAGATGCCACTAGATTGGGCTTCTACTCTCAGTCAAAATTTGGGTGAGCAGTTGGTAGCGGCTAAGAACAATAGAAAATTTTATATGACTTCATATTTGATATACCTGCTAGCTGTGAGAGCAATAGATTATCCAGGGCTCTATAAGAGGGGCAACATGTAGGATCCAAATGCATGGTTGTATATTGTATATTATCATTTGGTGAAGAAGAGGCATTTAGAGCAAAGCAAAGAATACATTATTGTTAATGATGCTTTCATCTTTGCAATAATCCAGTTCATAGAAGGGGATTATGCAAAGAGAATATCAGAAGAGGCAGTTGCACAAATATCACTGGTCGAAGCTTATTACATCCAATTTCATACATTCACATATTTAAGGGTAGCAGGAACAACTATCAACCCTAAGAAGCTCCCTAGGTATCCCAGTGATAGACTTATTCTCCTAGAGATTTCTTGACTCGACAACTCTTGTTCGCATATGATAGAGTTAAAAAGAAACATAAAACATGTTGGATGTGGCCCATGACTATAGGACCTTTTCAGGTGGATCAGAGGCAAGACATCCCCTCTTTTGAATGTGAATAGGATCAGTATCCCTTGGAAGAATATAATTCTCCTCGACCATATTTTGACAATATTGGGCGAGTATAATATTTAGTGGGCAAAACATTTCAACATGAAGAAGCCATTGGAGATCACTGGATGAATGCAACAAGTGACTATGATGTCCGAATAAGGGAGTTTTGTAGGATGACTTTGTATCTAGAAGAGAAGGCCTTGAAGATAAAGATTTCATTGAAGATAGTGCAATAGGACATGGAGGAGTTACTTGATCCTTTGTTCAATAGGGATAAGATTGGTGAATGACCTATTATGAATGGCAAGATTGATAGAGAAGAAAACTTGGACATTAACCATAGGGTGAGGCACATCATCAAATTAATGTAGGATTGGATCAAGAAACCATTCAAACTTGATCCAATTCTAAAAATAGTAATCTTCCCTGCACAAGCCCATCCAGCTAGAGGTAGAGGAAAAAAAGTCATCATGCCTACTTTTACAACTCAATCACCAGTAAGGCCAACAATGGTGCACCAACTTGATAGGCCATTTGGTTATTATCGAGCTCAAAAGGGTAAAGGTAGGGGTAAGAGGAAGAAGAATTCTCCTCAACAAGCTGAACTTGAAGAGGGAGAAATTCTAACACCTCTACAGCAAGGAGAGGAAAACATACAAGGGACGAAAAATATAGAAGCCACACAAGCCCAAGTGGATAAGTATTGGCAGAAAGTAAAGGATAAATATAATACCTTAGATTTACCGGATGCAGCTCAAGTTAATGAGATAATAGAGAAATTCAAGGGCAAATATCCAAACATAGTTCTAGTATAAAGGGGAGCAAAACCCAAATGCCAAATTTTTAATTTTGACACTTAGTGAAATTTTGCATTTTTGGAGCCTGCTTTTTGAGGTGCGTTGTTACACCAGGTACATGCTGGTGTTTTTTGCAACAACATTTTGGAAGATTTTTAAGAAGTTAGAGGTGTGTCAACAGTTAATTGCCAGTTCCAAAATTAGAGCTTCCCATGCATCAAGAACGCATTCTAACAACAGTTCAACTCCTATGGACACCTAGTGAAGATATAGCTTCTATTTTTGGCACTTTCAGACACTCCTACATCAACTAAAGGCTCTCTTCTTCTTATTTTCTCATTTTTTCTTTATATTAATGACATGTAAAGGCTCATGCAACCAATCAATGATATAAAATGGATGGAGTCCTACTAAGTACAAGTTAGAGAGTCAGTTTGTACATAATTAGATTTTGTTTTATTAGTTTAGAAGCATATGATTGCATAAAGATATATTTCACTCTCAACACAATTTGAGGAGTTGATTTCTTATAAATATAAGATTGTAATATGTAATCAAGGCTATCATTATTTTTCAATAATATATGCTTTTGGTGCATGCATTTGTAGTGTAGTGATTCTTGCCTAAGTGTGTTATATTTTGTGAATGTATGTTCATGGTGTTGGAAATATAAGAGAAGTAACTGAGAGGGGAGGGGTGAATTAGTTAATACAAAATAAATCACAGATCCCTTAGATGTCAGTACCAAAAAACAAATTTATAATTAAATACTGTTGAATCTCAATAAGCACACAAAATGTTGTAACTCGGTAATAATTGGATCAGTTTGATAAAAGATTAACACATAAATCATTAGATGTTATCTATGATTACCATTACTTTAACTTAGTTTCAAACACATAAAGAAAATAGCGTGAACACATTTGACACCAGGATTTAATGTGGAAACACAATTTGGGAAAAAACACCAATAGCAACTAGTTATTGATTTTCACTCTTCTGAAGTGAGCCTTGTTAGGAGCCAACCTTGTTAAAGGCTACAAAACACACTGTTAGGTGTGACCCTATTAAAGGATTTAATCACCCTATTAGGAGTGGCCTTGTTAGAGTTCTTCAGAACAATTCAATGGAATTGCCACCTTATTAGAGGATTTATAAATAGTTGTTAAGCCAAATCTGTTAGGAGATTTAGATCACTATTACAATGGTTAGAGAGTAACAATGAGATGACCTAATTTGACTGCAACTAATTTGTAGATTTCAGATCTCTATTCTAGCTTATACTTGATCCTTCTTGATTGAATATGGCTTTGCTGCTCCACAAGGATATTCTGCTTATCCTTCAAATTTTCTTTCTCTGCTCATCATTAGATCTTCAATCACATCTTCACAATTCACACATACACTTTAAAATCACAACTTGCCCTTATACTTATATCTTCCACTTTGTCAAGTTAGCTTAAATACAACTTACAATAATCAATATTCATCACCTTGGTCAGCTGAAATCAATAGATAAATCAATTAAGCTTAATACAACAAAATAAGAAAATCCTTCGTTAGCCGACCCTGCTCCTTAGAAACTAACTTTGAAATAATTTCCTTTGTTAACCAATAGAATCTCGGTTAACACTAAAAACTTACAAAAATCTTTTGGCAATTGAGTGAGCTCGATTACCACTAGTTCCATCCAACTTTCTTTTGTTACTCGATTGACCTTGGTTAACACTTGCTTTTTGAAACTTTTCCTTCAACGCCCGATCGAACTCGCTAGACACTGCCTTCTGAACTAGGAAAACATAAGAATGCTCGATAGACACTGAGAACTATCTTCATTGCCCGAGTGAGCTCGGCATATACTGACTGCAAATGATATGATATTTTTGTAACATCAAAGACAACACACAATTAACCAATTGTATCCAACACATGGGATGTAATTGAGCCAAAAGTTTATTGCATTATTTCTGGTTGTGCAATCTTTTAATTTTGGTATTTACTATAGTTTTACAAATTTTTCTAATGTACTTAATTCAAGAAGAGATCATCATTTTGTTCCTTCATAACTTTTTGTCTCGCATGAGCGCACTTTATGTGGCCTTGTGATTTGATGAAAAATGAAACATCATATGATTACTAAATTCCTCATCGATCATTGCATCAGTGGACTTAAGGAAGTGCTATTCCTACTTTCATTGGTTACCTATCGATCTTTTCAAAGGCTTAACTCATAGACACATTTTTGTAGTTTATGTCTGTTAGGATTTACTTTTCATGTTATTTGATTAAACTTCTTGTCACCTTATCTTCTTTATTTTCTTTACTAACCCTTTTTTTAATTTAGGAATTCATATTAGTTGCATTATTAGATTGCATCCATTGGAAAATAGAAAAATACAAAAAATATATTTCTTTTGTATATTTACTTTTTGAAGTTGCAAACAACTTTTACATGTTATTCGAAGTTATCAGAACTAGAAAAGGCCTCCTCATGAACATTCACATTTATCTTCAATTGAGTGGATTCTAGTAGGTTGCAAGATCACCTAGAACCTTGGAGTTGATCCTCAGATTAGCTTTCCAAGAGAGGAGTTTGAAAGGATTCCTATCATTAAGCATCATAAAAAATGACAGCTCAATAGAAGTGGCACTAGAAGGAGGGCCCTTAACTTTCAAAATAGAAGAAGAAATTTGCAAACTTCAAAATTCTGCACTTTTTCACAGGTTCAAAATTTTTCTAAGTATCCAAGATTTTTGAGGTGCACTACTATGCTAGGTGTGTAGGTGCGCCAAGTGTGCTAAATCATGAGGTGCATCTTATTTGTGAGAAAGTGTACTTTTGCAAAAGTGCACTTTTTCCAGAGTTGATGCAAACTGGAGGATCTTGATCCCAAATCCCTGTTTCAGTGAGCTTTGAGATCTTCACCAATTGCACACGAGTTCCTCAAGCTTAGAAATTTTCACAAACTTTGTAGTGACAAAGGAATCCCTTGAATTCTACCACTTCCATTTAATATTTCATGATTTTCTTCAGCTCCACCTCCACAGTAACCACTTGGTGGACCACCAAATATCCCAACAATTCCACCTCCACAACAACCACCCATAGGCCCACCAAATCCTCCAATGGCTTTTTTTGCAAATGTTGTAGACTCACCAATCAACTTGACAAGTGTACTCAATGATCTTCCTAAGAATCCTAAGATGTTTTTCCCAAGGTTTGTCTATGGAGAGACATGAACTATCAAAGATCACATTAAGGTGTTCAAGTAAATTTGTAACCAAAAGTAGATTGCTAATGAGAATGTGGTTCTTTTCTTATTTCCCTATTCTTTGGGGGAAGTTTCCTTTAATTGGTACGTTAATCTGCCACCTGGATGTATTGAAGATTAGGCTACTTTTGAAAAATTGTTCTTGGAGCAATTTAAGACTTTCATCAATCCAACTATGATACATCAACAATTCATATCAATAAAAAGGATCCAGTTGAGACAGTGTTACGCTTCAACCATCACTTCCACATGGCATAGCGTAAGGTGGAAATGCCATACACTATACCAGTTGTAGCTGTTATTCAAATTTATCTGAATGCTATGGACCATCTTACTACTATTTTTCTGAGAAGACTTTCGACAACGGATATCGACACATTAGACAAAGTCTTCACAAAAGCAAGTACCTTCAATAAGCAAGCCAATGCTAATGGAGGAGGATTGATGCTTCTAGCTCAAGCTATTACTACAATGCCAACATATCATGTTGGAATACTGGCAATGCCTAGCTAGTTCATACTAATGAATCTAATTCCATTATAGTAGGCACCCACTCCGCAAAATCTAGTTTTAACATATCTCGAGTATGAACCTCTGAAAGCTACTTTCTTCAAACAAAAGGTAGAAGCTTCTACTGAGGTAGACAATAGTTTTGCCTCTAAGTTTGGTCAAATGAAGAAGACCATGTCATAGATGAACAATGAGCCGACTCGCTTAAGATTATCACAAGAACAAAATAACAAATTTCACAGAAACAATGCTGGCCTTACAAAAACAACAATGACAATCAAAATTACAATAGGAATTTTGTCAAAAATAACAATGGAGGAAACAATTATAATCCTCTTGATTGTAACAATGGCTTCTAGAGATAGAATAGACAATGGAACACTCATCTAAATAATGGAAGCATTCCTATAGATAACAACAACAACAATGTCCAATATAAAGATATCAATCAATATGATGATGGCCAAAACACATCTAATAATGATGGTTCATATTATAATGGGAATCTAAGAATTCACAAGAAAATGACAATGTCCATCCTATATATTTTAATACTATGCTACTAGAATCCTATGATTCTACATAGAATGCATAGGTAGAACAACCAGCCAAAAAGGAATTCTCATTTCCATTGAGCTAGGAACTAGACATTCAACTTGGAGAGATGTTTGTCTTTCAAAATGATAATCAAAATATATACAATCTACGAAGTCGAAAAGAACCTATGATAGATGGAATTTCTCCAGAACTACAACCAACTCCTCTTGATCCAAGAGCAACTAATAATTTGGTGCTAATTAGGCCCCTATATGGAGGAAAACAAAATTAGAATCAAGGAACTGTCTTAACAATCTTGAAAAATCTAGCTTGGTCTACTGAGAAATATAGTGCAGTGGAAGATTTGAAACAAATAGAGGCCAACATGTCCATGTTTGACATGCTGCAAAACTATCCTCAACAATGAGAAGCACTGATGAAAACTCTAGATCATACAAAGGTACCCCATCATATAAATATTGTTTCTCAAAAGATAGTATCTCAATAATTCAATGCTTTAGAGGCAAAGAAAACTATGTTTAAAGACAAGGTTGAGGTGCCCCCATTTCTACTTAGCATAAGGATATATGGGAAGAATCTTCATAATTGCCTAATTGATTCAGAAACCTCGTGTAATGTTATGCCACTATCAATAGCACAAAGGTTGGGAGTTATTCCTCAGCTTTCTAATCAAATAGTGATACAGTTGGATAAAATAGAGGTGAAATTCATTGGTGTGTTGAAAGACGTTTAGATATAGTTGACAGTTGACACCCGAATTCAAGATATCATTGATATACATGTGGTTGATATTCCTAAAACCTATGGATTGCTACTAAGTAGATAATGGATGAAATGCCTAAGAGGATGGTTTTCTATGGATTTTATTCAATTATGGTTACCATGGAAAGGGTTAAACAATCAAATCAAGATAGATGTAGAGCCAAAGTTAAAAATAATGATTATCAAATACAATGCACCTAATGAGGTCGCATTCTTAAAATCAAATTTGGGCTCTTATAAAGTGGTGATTTTTTATATGATTTCAACCAAAATATCCATTGATCAAGATGAAAGATCCAAGGTTTCCTTCCCAAAACAAGAGGTTGTAACATAGTTTGTAGATAACATGGTGGCTAATTTTTAATGTTTAGGAGAAGAAGTTGATCCCAACATCCTCCTTCGCCTAGGATTTTTTCTAACTGCATAAAGTTAGTCATTCAGAGTTTGAATGTTCATCTTGCCAAGAAGTGGTCACAAAAGTATTAACACAAATGATGAAGCTAAGGAATAGTCCAAAAGATGAACTCATAGAGAATAAAAATCTTATAAACATATCTGAATCTATGGTAAAGGTTAAAGAGGGAATTGAAGATCTAAATTTTTCATATAGTGATACCTCTTCAGATGGTGGAGGTTTGTCTTCTCCTCCACTAGGGATGATAAAAGTTTAAAGAAGAACACAATACATGAAAGGTCAAGGATGGACTTCACTAGTCATCCATCCAAAAATCAAAGTGGATGAAATTAAAGAATTAATAGGGGAAATTCAAGATAAACAAGAAAAACATACACTTCCTCTATCAACAAATAAAAATGGAAAATCATCAAGTCCACCGGCAAGAAATTGCAATGGGTTCCCAAGAAACAATCTTTTCAGGCCCAAGTGAAAAAGAAGCTAAGGATGAATAAGCATAAAGTTAGAAAACCCAAGGAAGATCCAATTTGGATGCTTTGCTTCGATGGTTCCAAATGCAAATTAGGAGTTGACGCAAGTATTGAGCTGATCAATCCAAAAGGTAAGTCTTTCTACACAACATATCAATTATAGTTTAGATGTACTAATGATGCTACAAAATATGAAGCATTGATCCAGGGACTTCTTTTCACACTAGAGAAAGGAATCACAACTCTCATAGTTGAAGGAGATTCTCAGTTAGTTATAAGACAAGTGAAATCATTATACTCCTTCAACGATAAGAGGTTGCTTGCTTATAAGAAAAGAGTATGGGATTTAATGGATGACTTTGAACCTTTAAACATAAATTCCATTCAAAGAAAGAAAAACATGGTAGCAGATGTTCTTGCTATTTCAGCTAACACATTACAAATAGTTGAAAGAGCGAAATTGATAAGATTTTTAGTTGAATTGGTTGCTGCTCCATCTATTCCAAAAAATATCACAAACTTCCAAGTCTTTCAAGATGATCAACATATACTCAAATTTATCACGTGCAATGGCCACTTTAAAGGGCAAGAAATTGATAACACTTGATGAGAGCATTTTATGTTCCAAATTATACCATATTTTAGGCTTCGTATAAACCTTCACACGCATTTTAATTCCCATTTTATATTCCATCTTCTCCTTACATGTTCCATATGATATAATATATGCAAGTAATATTTAATTTAGTTATTAGATAAAGTGTGTGAATTATAAGTTGATATGTCTTTATCTAACATGTTGATAGTATGTTATGGTTCTTCTTGTCATCTTCTATGCATCTTCTTGTAGCTATTTCACCAATACAAAGCCCCATCAATTTTGAGATGTATTGCACTTACTTCCAAAGCAATATTAGTTGGTGAAGATTATATTATTAAAGAAGAAGGCCGCAATACATACTTTTTATTTCTTATTGTTTCTTGTTGTATATAGACATGTTTTCAAGCATATACCATTCACAATGCAGAGACACATGAAGATGACATCAACAAGATTTATGTGGTAGCATATGAAAGTAAGCTTGGCCTGTAACTAACCACTATCATTGCTACGTAAGTAGGTAAAGACAATATATTACAGTTGAGATTCATTCCCAAGCATTATGTGGACACAAAACCTATCTCCCTATATTTTTACTTTTCTATAATAAAACCATCTCAAAATCATGGTTCAGCAAATGTGGATGAAGGAAACAGTATTCTGTTTGAATGATGATAGCAAATCGGCTATTCTTTGCAAGCCATAGATTTTTTTTTTAACTCTATTATGTAATAGCCACTCTTTTTATAGAGTGCATAAAAAAGTAGTTATTAAGTTTCTAAAGCCGCATCTATATAAGTAGTAGGAGACATAAGTAGTGATAGACATACAGTTTTGAAAAACACACAGTAGTATACAAAGATATTGTTATTATTTTAAATCATAAGTCCCATATTCATTTGCATGGTTAAGAAGTTGTAAAAGAAATTTATCTCTTCATCACTAGGAAACTGAGGAGGTGGGCCCACTCTAAAGTCACTTGGTGATTCTTTATTTTATGGAGTGTGTTTAAGTTTGTTTTTATTTGTATTTTGATTAGTTAAGAATTACATGGTATGTGTTTTAATTATATTATATTAGTTTATACATTCAATGCCTATGTTTTATTTCATAATAATATTTCATGTGAATTTGAATTAATTAATAATCTATTGTAAGTTACAATTATCTTTATTGCAGATTAGTTTTGTTGTTTATGTTTTTGATGTTCCTGTCACTAGGATTCATTTAGTTTTTCATAGATTCAATTTCATGTCCTATAGTTGCATTCATAATCTCTCATCTCATTGCTAGCATCCCTTGATGACATACTACTCAGATGCCTTTCACAAGCTTACGCTCTTGGATTGACATGTATAGACTAGCCGAACTTCGTCATAAAATTGTTAATTCTTTTGTTAAAGATGATGAACTTGAAGATGAAGATGGGATCCTGAACTTAAAAACCAAAACTATTCCTAAGGGAATGGTTGAGTTGGAGTGCATTTTTTATTTTTATGACTCAAAAATTAATAGAAGAATGCTCAAAGAGAAGGGAATTGAGGAATTTGATTCATACAATTTAGGTAATGATGATGATCCTAGAATGGTAAGGATCGGGAAGGTGTGCAATACACAAGAAAGGGAAGACATTCTTAAATTACTTACAAAGTATAAGGATGTTATTTCTTGGAGCTGTGAAGAGCTAAAGACATATGATCCTGAGATTATTATGCATGACATTCCATTAAAACCTGATGCAAAGCCTTTCTGGCAAAGACAAAGGCCTATTAATCCTATCATTGAACCACTAATAATGAAGGAAGTTAGGAAGTTACTTGACGCCAAGATCATCTTCCCCATTTGCCATTCTATGTGGGTGGCTAATTTGGTTCTTGTATAGAAAAAGACTAGAGAGATTTGTCTTTGCATAGATTTTTTTAATTTGAACCTTGCATCTCAAAGTGACAACTATCCAATGCCTTCACTAGATGGGATTTTGCAAATTGTAAATTATTCACAGATGCTGTCATTTTTGGATGGGTATTTGGGATATAATCAAGTATTGGTTGATGAAGAAGATAGGCTAAAGGTAGCCTTCTAAAGATGGCCTTCACAACAAAATGGGGAACCTTTGCTTATAGAAGGATGCCTTTTGGGTCGATTAATGCAGTGGCTACATTTCAACGAGCCATGGACGAAGCTTTTAAGGGATTGATAAACAAGTGTATAGTCATCTATATGGATGATTTAATTATCTTTTAAAAAGATCAAAGTACTCACATTTCTCATTTAAGACAAGTATTCAATAGATGTCATAAATACGGCATATCCCTCAATCCCAAGAAATGTTCATTTGGGGTCACTAAAGGAAAGCTCTTAGGTCATCTCATCTCAGAAGAAGGAATCTCCATCGATCCTGATAGAATTGAAGCTATTCTGAAGTTATCACCACCTCATAATTGAAAAGAACCTAAAGCCTTTCTTTGGGAAGATAAATTTTGTGCAAAAATTCATAAGCAGATTTGCAGAGATAGTTCATCCCCTTAATAATTTATTTAAAAAGGAAGCCAAAATAGAATGGGTTTCAGAGATTAAGAAATCATTTGAGGATATCAAAGTGGCCATTTCCATGGCCCTAGTACTGGTAAGTCTAGATTATGGACTACCTTTCAAAACATACTCTTTTACTGTTGAACATTCATGTGCTAGGATTCTAACGTCAAAGAAGGAAAAGGAAGATGAAAGACCTATTGCTTTTGAGTTGCCCTCTAAAAAATGTCGAGTTAAATTATTCCAAACTCAATAAATAGTCTTTTGTTTTAATTAAGGCAGTAAAGAAATTCCATCATTATATACCAAGAAGCAAGGTATATGTGATTGTACCTGATCCAACAATTAAGACATTATTGATGCAAAATGAACTTGGTGAAAGATGAGGAAAATGGATGGCAATACTTCAAGAATTTGATCTAGAGATCCAACCCATGAGGTTAGTTAGAGGTCAAGGATTATAAAAAATGATAGTTGATTACTAGATTGGGGATGAAAAGAAATTTAGGTTTGATAGTGAAAAAAATGTGGAAGATTAGAAGAAGATCATAGTGTCTCAAGTTGATATTGATAAGGGTGTAATAATAGATATCTGGTACCAGGATATTGTGTACTATATTTTACAAAATTAGTACCCCAGATGGATGATTAGTTCATGACATAGGGGACTCAAAATGAAGTGCAAATCCTACATGCTACATGATAGAAAATTATACAAAAGGAACTATGAAGGGATCTACCTGAAGTACTTGGGATGTGAGGAAGTAAAAGAAGTTCTGGAACAATTCACAATAAATATGGTACAGGGCATGGTTCAATAGAAGCAACTGCTAATATGATTTTAAGTTCGGGTTATTTTTCGCCTACCATATTTAAAGACACTTTTGAGCATGTACGTAGTTGTCATATTTGTCAAACTAGTGCTAATAGAGAAAGACATCCGGCAATGCCATTACAACTAGTGTTTGAGATACGCCACTTTGCAAAGTGGGGGCTAGATTTTATTGGTCTAGTCAAACCACCATAGTCAACTGGATGCACTTTTATTTTCATAGCTACTGATTATTGTACATGATGGATAGAAGTGGAGACATTCAAAAATTGTATAACCAAGGTGGTAACAGACTTCTTGGAAGAACACATTATTACTAGATTTGGGATGTCGTTCTCCCTAGTCTGTGATAACAAATCAGCTTTTGCGTCAATGTTCCTAACTCAATGGGCATTGGAAAAATAGGTTATTATCAAGTTCTCATCAAATTATTATCCATAAGGGAATGGTGTAGTGGAATCTACAAATAAGAACCTGATCACAATAATAAGACGTTTGTTGAAGGAGAATCCTAAAGATTGGCATACACAGCTAAAATATGCTTTATGGACAGATCAAGTAAGGGTCAAGAATGCTTTGGGGACATCTCCATATTTTCTTGTTTACAAACAAGAGCCAGTGTTCATGCTTAATCTTAGGATTCCTATTTTGAAATTCATGAGTGGGTATACTAAAGATGCTAACAAAGTACAAGTCAGATTGATGAATCTTTTGGAGATGAATGAAAAATAGATAGCTTCTTTAGAGCACATGGCTAAACATCAAGTTTTCGTCAAGAGGTTTTTTGACAAGAGGGCCATGATAAAATCCTTTACAATATCCTACCTTGTTCTACTTTGGGATAAGACAAAAGAAAAGTTGGGAAGCCACACTAAATTTCAGTGCTTGTGGATTGGTCCCTATCAGATTGCAAAAATTCTCGAAGAAAATACTTTTAGGCTAAGTTCCTTACAGGGGGAATTGGTTTCATTGCCAGTTAATGGGAAATTTCTAAAACATTACTTTGAAGCCTAGAAGACCCCCAAAAAAAAAATGTTTCTACAAGTGTGTTTCTTTTTAGTTGCATATTTGCTTTCGGTTGTGTGTTTTCTTTTTATCATGTGTTTGTTTTAAAAGTTGTGTCAGTCTGAGGGGTAGGTGCACTCAATGTATTTTTATCTTGACGTATCTTACTAATCGTTCTTTTGGTCCCAATTTCAAGAAGAGGTATTTCTTTGTCGAAGTATTTTAATGATTTTGTGTCTTATACCAATTGAGGAATGGATGTTACTTGTAGTAATAGGGGACTTTCAGTCATGAATTTAGAATTGTAGATCAATAATAGGGGGCTATTTTTTGTGGTTCCACAATGCATGCCCCATTTCCTGATCAAAATGGGGACCCCCTACTTTATTTTTTGGCTTTATAGGTCCCTAGTCCATGGTCTAAGTCATTTCAAGTTTTTTTTTAATTATCTTAGTTCACGTTCGGATCTCGACTAGACAGCCCAGTTGTCAAAAATTAGAAATTTTGATGAAGAGGGCCTTTTTTGCAAATAAAAGGTGCACTAGTGCACCTCAACATGTGCACTAGTGCACCTCAACAGGTGCACTAGTGTGCCAAAAATACTCAAAGAGGAAGGCATGAGCTTTTGTAATGTGCAGATGTACAGTAGTGTAGCTGCACACCTGTGCAGCACAAAATATGGGGGGGTCTATAGAACCTCTCCCCTCTCTCTCTTTCCTACCATCCTTATCTTAATTTTTCTTCATTGAGATCTCCGCACTCCCCAAATCACAACTCTACACTTTACAAGGTGCGCCTCTCAACTGCTAGATCTATAAAAACAAAACAATGTTAAAAACCCACCCAAAATTGGGTGCATCAACACACCTTCTTGGGTAATTTTTTTGGAAAAAAGCAAAAAAGTCAAAAACTTAAAAATAAAGTAAAAACATAAAAAGGAAAACTAGCACCTAATTTAGGTGTGCATTAGCACACCTAATCAGGTGTGTTGATGCACACCTAAATTTTTCTTGAACCCTTTGCAAATGGGTTGCGCATTAGCGCACCCCATGAGGTGCGCTAATGCAAATTACATAAAGAAATTTGTAAGAAAGGAAGTCGTACCAGCCTCACCTGACAGGTGTGCCTATAGGAATTTTTTATGTTAAGTTGTTAAATTAGTTTTTTTAGGTCCTTTTAGAGTGATCTAGGTTTTTGGGTTTTGTGCAAGTCAATATTAACATATGATTAATCATTTTTCCTTTGACTTTGAACTAATGAATGTACTTTTTGTGCATATTCAATGGCATTTTCATCATCCTCCATTGGCAAGAAAATGGCACCAAAACCAGTAGCATTCAAGTTCCAGGATGTTCCTACAAAATCATGGTTTCAAGATGACTACTCAGAGATTAAAGACACATATTTGGGTCACAAAAATTTGGGAGAGTTCTTAAAGATATGCAACAAACCAACTAAGAGGTCCCAGATGATTTTTGCATTAATCTAATCAGGGCTCATTAAACCAGCTTCACACCCGTTGTCAGTATAGTGTTCAGAACTAATCATGACACTTGCAAAACATTTTATTCCTGAAGAGAAGGTAGTTAAGAGCATAATAGGAGAGACTGTTCTTGACCTCTAACCCAAGAACATTGAGAAAGTGTTCCATCTCCCAAGGGCTGATCAATTCATTAGACTAACCTATGAGCAAGCAGAGAGATGGTATCGGGAATATATTGACAGTTAGAGGTGCACTAACAGTTAACTACTAGTTCCAAAATTAGAGCTTCCCATGCATTAGAAACACATTTTGACATTAGTTTCAACTCCTATGGACACCTAGTGAAGATATAGCTTCTATTTTTGGCACTTCTAGACACTACTACATCAACTGAAGGCTCTCTTCTTCTTATTTTCTCATGTTTTCTTTGTTTTAATGACATGTAAAGGCTCATGCATCCAATTAATGATATAAAATGGATGGAGTCCTATTAAGCACTAGTTAGAGAGTTAGTTTGTACATAATTATATTTTGTTTTATTAGTTTAGAAGCATATGATTGCATTAAGATATCTCTCATTATCAACACAAATTGAGGAGTTGATTTTGTATAAATATGGGATTGTAATATGTAATCAAGGCTGTCGTTATTTTGCAATAATATATGTTTTTGGTGCTCGCATTTGGAGTGTAGTGATTCTTGCCTAATTGTGTTATATTTTGTGAATGTATGTTCATGGGATGTAATTGAGCCAAAAGTTTATTGCATTATTTTTGGTTGTGCAATCTTTTAATTCTAGTGTTTTCTACAGTTTTACGAATTTTGCTAATGTACTTAGTTCAAGAAGAGATCATCATTTTGTTCCTCCATAGCTTTTTGTCTTGCATGAGTGCACTTTCTGTGGCCTTGCAATTTGATGAAAAGTTAAACATCATACAATTACTAAATTCCCCATCGACGATTGCATCAATGGAATTAAGGAAGTGCTACTCCTACTTTGATTTGTTACCTACCCATCTTTTCAAAGGCTTAACTCACAGACACATTGTTTCGGTAGTTTATGTCTGTTAGGATTTACTTTTCATGTTATTTTCTTAAACTTCTCGTCACCTTATCTTTGTTATTTACTTTACTAACCCCTTTGATAATTTAGGAATTCATATTAGTTGCATTGTTAGATTGCATCCATTGGAAAACAAAAAAATACAAAAATATATTTCTTTTGTCTGTTTACTTTTTGAAGTAGCAAATAGATTTTGCATCTTATTTGAAGTTATCAGAACTAGCAAAGGCCTCCTCATGAACATTCACATTTATTTTCAACTGAGGGGATTCTAGTAAGTCACAGTATCACTCAAAATCTTGGAGTTCATCCTTAGATTAGCTTTTCAAGAGAGGAGTTTGAAAGGATTCCTGATGTTAAGCATCATTCAAAATGATAGCTCAAAAATTTCCTTGTATGCATCACATTCTAACATAAAGTGTTATTCAGCTTCCACCTTCTTAGAGTTGCAAAACATGCAAATTCTCTCTTCCCAAGACTCTTCTGGCCTCTTCCATCGACCTATCTCACATCAAATTTTATGAGAGTAGGTTCTAATTCATGCAATGAGACTTTTAGCTCTCCAAGAAATGTTGGCCCATGTGTATTCCTTTTGGAATTTATCACATGTGGGGTTGAACTTGTTAATATGATAAGCTTTTTTTCCTTCCAAGTCCATTACCCCAAATTTTCTTATAGAATTTCTTCATAACAAAGAGCCTTATTTGTTTATTATTTGTGGGATACATATTGAAATGGATATCCATTTTCTCATCCACTTGATGTTTTATTGCATCCATGTCTTTTCAAGTTTGCATAATTTATCATTTAAGACCATTTTAGGCCATCTATCTTCACACATTTTTTTAATTCTTTTTAGGTAGCTAATGAGGTGAACCATAGAAATTGCCTCAATAGGTGTAGCCCCCACTTCACTTAACATAATATCATATGAAACAATGTTATTGATTTTAAACTTGCTTGTGATCCAACACTTTTGAATCCTCTCAATTTGTTTCCACTATAAGGCTGAAGTACCCATATTTCAGATCCATAAAGAATAAGTAGTTGTTAATCTCATTTTGGTTTTGAAATTATAGTGAAAAAACATTTGGTCATTATTTAGCAAAGAATAGTTATTAGAGCAAGTCAATCAATTGGTGTGAGCTAAGTGATCAAAGTATGTCG
Source organism: Cupressus sempervirens (assembly GCA_028749045.1). Lineage (NCBI taxonomy): Eukaryota > Viridiplantae > Streptophyta > Pinopsida > Cupressales > Cupressaceae > Cupressus > Cupressus sempervirens. The sequence goes on along the minus strand of CM053788.1, from coordinate 583,288,396 downwards.
AGCATAAGCCTTCAAAAAAAGCATGTCGAGTAATATGATAAATTAGTGTCGAGTCACTCTAGTGTCAAGTAGTCTATACATGCTGAGTGATTCAAGTGTCGAGTAATATTAAGTGTCAAGCCACATAAGAGTTGAATAACAATATTCAAAGTATAGTGAATGTCGAACACCAGAGCCTATTGATGTCAAGTAAACATTATTTGGCATAGATGTTTGTTATGGCACAAACTTTTATGCAAACCATTTTTGGCTAACGTAATAATTATTATAAGAGTTAAGTATGGAGTCATATTATGAATCCCTATGCAATGCAAGCAACCAATTAGATTAAGGGAAGCACTAGGAAATAATAAGGATCAACCACAATCATTGATTATGACCTAATCCATCTCCATGAATACCTATTTAAGAAAGGTAAACCCTAAGAAGTTTATCTATTTGCAAGGAGATGAATGCTAAGAGTTTAGAAGGAATTCATGGTGAATATGATGGCTATAATAGAGTTGTGCAAAGTAGAATTAGTGTAAGAGAAATAGATACAAGTAGCGAGAGGTTTAGAAAGGATAGATCTGATCAAAAGTATCAAGAAACAACCAATAAAGAGGAGATCTAACCTCAAGTAGAAAGGTGTTAACTAAAGATCAAGTGTTGAGTCATTCCAACAAGTGATACAAATTAAATCTCTTAATCGAGTAGTCCTAACAGGCTATTGTAAATCTCTTAACTAGGTGTTTACTTAATTGTGAGTTTGAAACCCTTTCATCAAGGTGAGACCTAAAAGTCTTGTAAGCCTTTAACAAGGGAGACCCCTCACAGGGTAGATCATAGTTTATGATCAAAACTTTGTAGCCATAATTGGCCACACTTTACAACTATGGTAGTGAAGATTCCTGGGTGTCATCCCCACCCCAATTTTACCTTCTCCTTGGAGGGTTTTTGGGTAACCAAAATCTTATGTATTATGTGTTAATTTACTTTATGCTATGGATGTGATGTATGGATAGTTATTTCAATTTACATGCAAAGTTGTGAGATGGATATTTGGTGAATTATTTTTAAGGTTAAAGTTTTAAGTGTTGATTCAACCACACACCCCCACCCCAAAACTTACTTTCCCATTGGTATTTTCAATACCGATAGCCCAAGAAGACCAAATAAAGTTTGACTAGTTTTCCAATACCAAACCTCTACCTACTAATACCTATTTTCAAGTGCATAAAATGTCTTCCATCCACCTAATATTCTTTTCTTTCTAAAACCTTCCCATCTTAAATTTTTGTTGAATTCAATCCTAAGTTATTTATACTCTACAACCTCCTCAAGTATGTTTTCTTCAAAATAGAACTTATGTTGATGTTATTTTCTATTTTTTCCAAAAAAATTATGATTTTGGTCTTGTTAATATTGACTTGCATCCCTACCATTTTTCAAAAGTGCTCAAGAGAAAGTAGATGTTCTTGCAAACCAGGAGTAGATTTCACAACCAAAATGAGATCGTTTGCATAAAGGAGCAGCCTTAGTAAAAATTCACCTAATTGGATACCCTCACCATTTTTCATGTCTAACCATTCTTCAACTTTGTCAATATATAGGCCAAACAAAGTAGGAGATAATGGACAGCCCTATTTGACCCATATATCACTCTTAAAATTCTCTAAAATGCCATGTGAAGTTCTAATTTTGACTTTCACCTCTTCATACATTCTAGGAATAGCAGCTTTGAGATTTGCAGGGATCCCCAATTCTTCCATCCTGAGCCAAAACTTGTCCCTAGGAATAGTGTCAAAAGTCTTTTTAAAATCAACAAAGAAACAAAAAAAATTCTCACACTTTCTCTACCACATTTTTTTGATGATATGCCTCAAGGTGATACACTAATCAATTGTTGAGTGCTTTGGCCTAAAGCCAACTTTTCCTTTTGTGCATTTATGATTTTCCTCGGCCCATTTTCTGATCCTATTTTCTTACATGTTGCCAAAAAGTTTTGCAAGTAGGGGTTTGATCATTATGGTTTTTTAATTGGAAGGATTATTAACATTGTCACTTCTAAAAAAGGGTATAGCAAGGTTGATTGTCCAATCTCTAGGAAATCCATGTTGGTTGATATTATTGAAGATTTTTATAATGTGTGGTGCAAGGGTTTTAATGCCCCACTTGAGATACTCTACTTGAAGTTCAACCAAGTCTTTCACCTTACCTACACCCAAATTCTTAATACTCATCTCAACCTCTTGCACAGTGAAAAGATCTTTTCTTTTTTTGACTAAGTGTGACAAGTTGACCTCAACCTTTTTTTCATAAATTTTCTTAGCATACTCATACCATTGAGTGGTTGTAATAATATTTTCAATTTCTTTCTTTCTTGGTTGTAATTCTGTCCAAAAAAGTTTGGGGTTATTTTTAGTAAGAGAGATTAGCTCTTCTCTCCTTGTGAACATAACTTTAGTTTTTTTCTTCTTTAGCATTTGCTTGTACACTTCAATGCTGATGCTTATTTTGCTAGACTCTCTTAGCTTTTTCCTGGCTAATTTGCAATCTTTATTAAACTACACATTGGTTGGAAAATAATTTATTTCATATTTTATTTGTTTTGATCTTTTGTATTTGGAAAGAGCCTTGTGAATGATATTTGATAATACATGGCTATTAACATCAAAAAAGGATGGATGGTCTGGATACTAGAGTGGGTAACCTGGAAAAAATGGTTAAGAAATTGGCAGATCAGAACTACACTATATTGAAGACTATGGTTGACAACTTTAACACCCTTTTGAACAAGCTTAAACAAGGTAAAGGCCAAGACTCCCTAAGAAAGAACATAAGTTCTAATTCTAAGAAGAATGAGGGTGTGGAAGCAAAAAAGTTGGATGACATGAAAGCATCTACAAAAAATATGAACATACTAGCAGACCAAGCAACGAACCTTCTGAAGACTCTATAGTTGTCTTGGAGTTGTCTTTTTGTTTTTGTTTTTTTTCCTTTTCATGCATATTTTATTCTAGCCTCTTGTTTTTGGCTTGTATTGTCTATTATTTTTTTGGTTATGAGGCCCTCTATTGTCTGAGCTTCTCTACTCTTATTTCTATGATACTTTGTACAAGGTTTTGAGTCCTTTAAAACCTATTTTTACGTAATCAAAACATCATTTTCATGCATTCCGTTGCCCTTATATATTCTCCCAAGTGTGGTTATGAACATGTCCCTATTTCCTAAAGTCAAAATAATTCTACCATGTGAAGGAGGTTGTTGAGGACATCAGCTTTTTGCCCCAAGCTAGCCATTCTCTGCCCATAACAATTTTATGTGCAGTGGTCTATGATCTAATTTGAGTTTCCATTTGTGTTCCCTAATCATAACTTCCCTGATTCTCTCATATAATTTTTTTGATCATAATGCATAATCAACCATGCTTGCATAATTGTAGGTGTTGCAAATGAAATTGCCTAATTTTGTCCATCTAGCCAAACCATTACAAATAATTAAATCAAAAGTACCACATAAGGTGATTAATTCTTACCCAAAATGATTTTAACCTTTAGCATCATCTGATATTCTTTACCACTTGTGTTTACTCTTTCCTGTGAACCAAATAGGATTATCGTTTGCTTTGTCTCTAAAAATGCTAGCTTAACCATTTGATGTTCTAGCACTGAAATCTCCAACAAGAAGAACATCCCCTCGCTATGAAAATATAGTGACATCCTTCTTTAGAGATGCATAAGGCTCTTTGTGATCTAAACTAAAGTTCTTATTTGGAAACTTTTGGAGTAAAGTAACATGTTGTGATCCTAAGAAGAATGTTATTTTCCATGATTTTGAACCATATGAACTACTTGTTAGTATCTTCCTTTTCCAATTGGATGACACAACCTTCCTTTTCATTTATAAGAACCATTATGCCTCCATGCCCCTTACCGTTTTGTACTACCTCATTCCACGCTACTACCTTCCAATAGCCTTCAAACAATGGAGTCTTGCATCCCTCATGTTCATGTGTTTCCACTAGATAAATAATGTCATTGCCTCTTCTGCAATAAGACCCAACCCAAGCCCGCACCTCTAAGGATAACCCCTGCAATTCCAACAAACTATACTTAGAGATGCTTGGGCTGAACTTGATTACTATTTATTTTGATGTGGTATACTTGAAGTTGGGTTTCTATCCCTCAAAATGAATGCTAATCCTAATGAATGGTTGCCTACTAAGGAGTTTTCTGCCAATCCTTTGCTGCCCACTTCTTGTTTTTGATTAGAAGAGTGGCCATATTGAGAAATAAATTTTTTTCCCTTGAACAACCATGCACTTTTTCCTTCATCTCTAGTTACTCTAAATTTTTCTACTTCCACCCTTCTCTCTTCTTGTTATCTCAAAGTTAGGTCCTCCTCTAAAAAGAAACAAGAACCCCTTAAGAGTTTCTTTTTGCATAAAATATTTTATTTCTCATGAATATTAGGCATAACCACTTTAATGTTCCTATCTCTCTCATTAGATACCTTTCCAACTCTCTAATCTCGGTAGATTTGACCTTGCCAAAGCATTACTTCCTTTAAGAATCCTCTTGTTAACTCTAGAGTGTGTTCTCATTCACCATAGTTTTTTACTCATTTGAAGACTATATTAGGTTCCCTAATTTACCTTTCCCTAACTTTCTTATCATGTGTGTTAGTCATATGGTTACTTGCTTTGAAATTCACCCAAGTTGGATATTTGTTGTTTTTATCCCATGTTCTGGTAACATCTGAGAAACTCTTTTTTCCTTCTTCAACCTCTCCATTTCTCACCAAACTATTGTAATATAAAAACTTCTCCTTGTTATGAGATGTCTCAGTGTCTATTTTAGATTTTTTTGCTACCAATGTATTTTTTGTAGTTTTGTTTGCTGCCAATGTGTTTTTTGCCAATGAGATTTTCAAATTTTGTCATTCTTCCTTCATATTTTCCCATTCATCCTTCATTAACTACCATTCAATCTTACCAACCAAGAGTATTTTTTGTAACATTAACAGTTGTTCTTTTAGATAATTATTAATGTCTGTTAGATCCTTATTCGTTATCATCAGAACATATATTTTGAGGTCTCTTTCTTGCATTTTGACCTCTAAATGCTTAAACCTCTCCTTGCAATCAATAGTTCTTGCACATAAAGGAGTTGAAGTAGGTTAGTATATAACTATTGGAAATCTAATTGAAAAGCTCATTGTTGTTGATGACCAAAGAGGGAGATTATTGTAAATAAATGTTTTCAATCATTGTTTTGCCATTGATGTCAAACCTACTATCTATAGGAATGATATTTGCTTATAAGATCCAAGTACTATCACTTAGTTGATTGATGAAGAGGATTTGATCAACAAGATGTAACAAGAGCACCTAAGGAAAAAGGTTGAGTTATGATGTTGTAATTAGGTGCAAGGATCAGTTAATACAATGGTTAAGTAATGTATTGATGACATATTCAAAGACACAAATGTTGGTCACACTTAGAAACATTGGAGGAAGAAGTTGTAACAAGGATGACTGCAAAGCTTAGACTAAAATCTTTAGTGGATGTCGAGTGAGTTAGTTGAAGCCAAGAAAATTCTCTATAGGAGCCGAGTAACAAAAAATATTCATGTGTTGAGTGATCTTCATGTGTCGAGTGTTCTTCATGTGCCAAGTGATCTTCATGTGTCAAGTAATCTTCAAGTGTCGAGCATCAGGAAAAACATAGTTGATGTCGAGTAACACAATATGTGTCGAGCACCAGTATTTCAATAGTCCCAAGCTACTGCATTATTTGAAATGACAAAGATTCACCAAATCTAAGCCAACTTAGTGGTTACATTGAATTTTTTGAATGAGTTAGAGGATAAGGATGATGAGTTGTTGGCATTGACACAGAATCCTATGTAAATCATTTTTTGGCAAATTCTAAAGGATTATTCAAGAAGTTTCTAGAGGAAATAGAATATGGGTTAGATGCAATGAATCCTACCTAATCCATGCAAATTTAAATTGAAGAAAAGATGAATTGAGTGATAAAAGGGACTCCAAGAATTCTATTTAAGAAGTCATAGACCAAGAAGCAAAGAGCTGTTGATATTGTTGTTGCAAAAGTGCCAAATCTATGAAGTGGTTGAAAGGGTGTCAAGGAGGAGACATCTAGGAGAAGGAAGAGCACTAAGGATCTGCTTCTATAAGTGGTCATGAAGAGATGATTGCACTAGTATATTGAGTATGGAGGCTAAAGAGGACAAAGCTTGAAAGGAAGGCAAGCTATTAAGAGTTGCAGAGATTGAAAGCCAAGCAAGGGTATGAGTTGAGAAGTGATATGAGATCTACAAGATAAGTTGTATGTTATAGTCAGGTCAAGATTTTCTAATAGTCTCTAGCAATTGTATTAGATCTAAAAATTCTATGGACTTAGGTTGGCCTAATAGCCATTTGTAAATCCTTTAACGGGGTGGCATTCCAAGTGAATGTTCTAAAGACCTCTAACCAGGCCCACTTCTAACAGGGTGGTTAAATCCTCTAACAAGGTCACATTTAATAGTGTGTTGTAAGCCTTTAACAGGGTAGGACTTTCACAAGGCAGGACTTGCACAGGGCATCACTTCAGAAGGGTGAGAATTGAGTAGCGTGTTACTGGTGGTTTTTCCCAAATTGGGTTTCAACGTAAATCACTGTGTCATGTGTTGATTTCTTGTGTGTTTTACTTGCATGTTGATTTACAATAACATGTAACTCCAGCAAGACCCCTCACTGCAGATGACTTAAACAAAAAGAAGGAGCATAACCAAGCAATGTTGGAAATTGCATCTGCACTTAACTATGCTGAATATGATGACGTCAAAGACTGTGATACTGCATTCAAAATGTGGAAAACCTTATTAGAAATCTATGGAGGTGATTAGAATGTCCAGAGAGCAAAGAGAGAAAGCCTAAGAGGGAAGTTGGATGATATGAAGATGGAGGAAGGTGAAAATGGTGCTCAGTATGCTGCAAGAATAAAAGAAGTGGTAAGTGCAATAAGAAGTCTAGGTGGACAATTGGAAGAAGAAACATCCATCAAAAAATACTTAAGAACTCTGCTTCCTATCTATGCTATAAGAATTTCAGCCATCCAAGAGCTAAGGTGTGTACAAGGGAACACACTAACCTTTGAAGGAATAGTTGGAAGACTTGCTGCATTTGAGTTATCCATTTTGATAACTACAGACCTGAGAACCTTGAATCTACTTTTAAGGCTAAGATGACAATAAAAGATACTGAGGAGGACACATCAAGCAAAAGGAGAAGAAAAGGAAAACATGCATCCAATGATAGCAGCACAAATGAAGAAGATGTGGAATAGTTACAAGCGCTATTGGCTAGGAGATTCCATAAAGGAAAAGGCAAATTCAAAGGTAAGCTTCCTATCATATGTTTCAATTGCAATGAAGTAGGTCATATAGTTGCAAGATGTCCATAGAAGAAAAACTATAAAGAAGGAAACAATTTTAGAAACAAGAGAGAAGATGACGAAAAATATTACAAGGAGAAAGGCAAAAGATGCTACATTGTTGAAGAGGACTCTAATGAAAATGATGATGAAGTAGTCTATGTAGCCATGAAGGATGAATTAGACAAAGATGAAAATGAAGCAACAACATTGGTTACCTATGTGAACAAGAATGACAAGTGGATCATAGATAGTGGATGCTCAAATCACATGACAGGAGATAAAAGTAAGTTCATTACCTTTACTCAATATGATGGAAATAGTGTTAGATTTGGTAATGATGCCCCATGTCAAATCAAAGGAAAAGGCTCTATCAAACTTATAGAGAAAATTTCATATGATAATGCATACTATGTTGAAAGATTGAACTACAACTTGTTGAGTGTATCTCAATTAGGCAATGTAGGTTGCAAAGTGGAATTTGGAAACAAAATTTCCAAGATCTATGATATTGATGAAAATCTGATAGGAAAAGGTGAACAAAATAGGAGTAATCTATTTTATCTTGATATGAAGGATGCAACATGTCTTTTTGTTAGACTTGATGATGTGTGGTTGTGGCATAAAAGGTTGTGTCATGTTAATTTTGATAATATAATCAGCATTAGCAAGAAGAAAAAAGTCAGAGGGTTGCCCAAGTTGAAGAAACCTGAAAACACAATTTGTAAACAATGTCAACTAGGGAAGATGACACTTCCAAAGAAGTATTAGAGTCAGTTCATGCAAACTTGTGTGGTCCAATAGAAGTGCAAAGCTACCTAGGAGATAGATACATAATGCTATTTGTAGATGATTATTCTAGGATGATGACTACTATGTTTTTAAAGCAAAAATCTGATGCATTCCAAATGTTTAAGTGGTATTTGGCTAGAGTTGAGAAGGAAATAGGAAAGAACCTAAAATGCCTAAGGTTAGACAGAGGAGTTGAGTTCACATCAAGAGAATTTGAAGTATTTTGCAATGACAGAGGTATAAAAAGGAAAACATCAGCACCAAGAACTCCACCACAGAATGGTATTGTTGAAAGGAGAAACAGGTCAGTGATTGACTGTGCTAGAACCTTGATGATGGAGAAAAAGGTTGCACTAAAATACTAGAGAGAAGCTGTAAGTATTGCAGTCTACACACTAAATAGAGTTCAAGTCAAGAAAGGTACAAATGCAACACCCTTTGAATTATGGTATGGTCATTCACCTAATGTTAAACATTTCAAATTATTTGGTTGTAAATGTTATATTCTCAAAGATACTAAAAATAGAAAGTTTGATGCTAAGAGTGATGAAGGCATATTCCTTGGATACTCCACTAGAAGCAAGGCATACAAGTGTTTGAATACTAACACTAACAAAGTTGTGGAGAGTGCGAATGTAAATTTTGATGAGCATGCAAAAGTTCAAATTGATGAGTCCAAGCAACTAGAGGATTATAGGTCCTTTGTATACTTCTATGAAGGAATGACTATTGCAAATAATGTTGCAAATCAAGTTAGGAATCAACAAAAAACTTTAGTATCTACTGAGTCTTAGCTTATGAATGTCGAGTTACATTTAGAAGCTGAGCTATAGAATGTAGAAAATGCACATTCTGGTTCTGAGAATAGTATGCAAAAAAGAAATAATGAAATGCCAAATGAAGAAGAATGAAATGACTCTGAAGCTGAAGGATCAAACATGGAAAGAAGGGTTGAACCTAGATTAGCCAAGTATGTAAGAAGACATCACCTTGTAGATCAAATCGTGACAAGGATGCCAAACCCATGACAAGGAATAGGCTTAGAAGTGAATCATGTATGCTGAGTAAGGTTGAACCCAAAATAGTAAAAGATGCACTACAAGATGATGACTGGTATAGGGCCATGAAAGAAGAAATAGATCAGATTGAGAAGAACAAAACATGGTCTCTAGTTCCTAGACCAACTGATAAGATGTTTAGAAACAAACTTGATGAGAATGGTGAAATAACAAGAAACAAAGCCAAATTAGTTTACAAAGGCTATGCACAAGAAGAAGGATTGTATTATGGAGAGAAATTTTCCCCTGTTGCAAGAATGGAAGGAGTAAGAACATTACTTGCATATGCTGCATACAAAGGTTTCAAAGTCTACCAAATGGATGTGAAGTCTTCTTTTCTGAATGGCATACTGGAAGAGGAAGTCTACATAGAACAAACAGAGGGATTTGTTGATGAGAAGAATAAGAACATGGTCTGCAAGCTACACAAAGCACTTTATGGACTGAAGCAAGCACCAAGAGCATGGTATGAGAGGTTGCACAAATATCTTGTGAAGATAGGATTTGATAGAACAGATGACAACAACAATTTGTACATCAAATTTAAAGAAGGTAAAGACATTTTGATTTCATAAATCTTTGTTGATGACATAATATTTGGAGGAAAAGATGCTTTGTGCAAAGATTTTTCCAATCAAATGAAGCATGAATTTGAGATGTCAATGTTTGGAGAAATCAAATTCTTTGTTGGATTACTAGTACATCAATTGAAGCATGGCATATTTGTGACTCAATCCAAATACATCAAGGAAGTACTCAAAAAATTTGGGCTAGAAGACTCAAAACCAGTTAGCACACCAATGGCAACTAGACATAAGCTATCCAAGAATGATGAATCTACTAAAGTAAATTAGACATTGTATAGTTCAATAATTGGAAAGCTGCAATATGTTGTACATAGTAGACCAGACATTGCATTAGTTGTTGGAATAGTGGCTAGATTCTCTACAAATCCAAGAGAAAATCACCTAATGGTAGTGAAAAGAATACTAAGATACCTGAAAGGAACTGATGACTTTGGTTTGTACTACAAAAGGAATGAGAAATTTGAACTGAAAGCTTGCACTAATGCAGATTGGGGAGGCAACATTGATGATAGAAAAAGCACCAGTGGAGGAGCACTTTTCTTAGGAAAAAGGTTGATTACATGGACAAGCAAAAAGCAAAGTTGCACCTCACAGTCCACTACTGAAGTTCAATATGTGGAAGCTGCTATAAACTGCACCAATATTGTATGGATCAAACATTTCCTGCAAGGTATGAAGGAAGAGGTAATTGAAACTGTGATACTCTATTGTGACAATACAAGTGCTATTAACATATCAAAGAATCCTGTAATGCATGCCAAAACCAAGCATATTGTAATTAAGTATCACTATGTAAAAGAGTTGGTAGAAGACAAACAGGTGAAGATGGAATATGTTAGCTCAAAGGAATAGATTGCTGATATCTTCACAAAGGCACTATCTAAAGATTCTTTTGAGTATCTTAGAGATAAGTTAGGGGTGATACCCCTAGCTAAGGCTACTTAAAACAAAAGCAAGAATGCCCTACATCAAATGAGTTGAATGTTGAAGATTTTACACATTGATGCAGAGGATGTTTACTTTGGGATTCATGCCTAAAGTAGTAGAAGTGTTGAAATTCCAAATCAATCACAAGCAAGGTGACAGAGGGAGAAATTGACTAAACTTGTAAAAGCTACACTTGCATATTAAAGATGCTAATATGTCTTTGGCATTATTGTCAAAGAGGGAGAAGTAAACAACTGATCAACAACTGTTGAAGATAAAAGATTCAAATAAAGAGAGAACTAGACAACTAAACAAATAAAGATAGAGGGAGATTTCAAAGGTTGATTAGAATAGTAGAAGATGAACAATACAGAGGGAGAAAAACAAATAACAAGGCTACAACAGCAAAGAGGGAGAAGTTGAAATGAAGCAATCAGAATAGTAGAAGGAGATGTAATGTTACAATTTACTTTTTGGCATTTGACTTACTGTTCTAACCTTCTTAGTTTGTGGTTGAATAGTTTAGATTGATGGTTGATCAATTTGGTTTGCCATCAATGCCAAAGAGGGAGATTGATGGAAATCTGATTGAAAAGCTCAGTGTTGTTGACGACCAAAGAGGGAGATTGTTGTAAATAAACATTTTCAATCATTGTTTTGCCATTGATATCAAACTTGCTATCTGTAGGAATGATATTTGCTTATAAGATCCAAGTACTATCACTTAGTTGATTGATGAAGAGGATTTGATCAACAAGATGTAACAAGAGAACCTAAGGAAAAAGGTTGAGTTATGATGTTGTAATGAAGTGCAAGGATCAATTAAGACAATGTTTAAGTAATGTATTGATGACATATTCAAAGACACAGATGTTGGTCACACTTAGAAACATTGGAGGAAGAAGTTGTAACAAGGATGACTGCAAAGCTTAGACTAAAATCTTTAGTGGATGCCGAGTGAGTTAGTTGAAGCCGAGAAAATTCTCTATAGGAGCCGAGTAATAGAAAATCTTCATGTGCCTAGTGATCTTCATGTGCCGAGTGATCTTCATGTGCTGAGTAATCTTCAGGTGTCGAGCATCAAGAAAAACATAGTTGATGCCGAGTAACACAGTATGTGTCGAGCACCAGTATTTCAATAGTGCCGAGCTGCTACATTATTTCAAATGATGAAGATTTGCCAAATCTAAGCTGACTTAGTGGTTACAATGAATTTTTTGAATGAGTTGGAGGATAAGGATGATGATTTGTTGGCACAAAATCCTATGTAAATCATTTTTGGGCAAATTCTAAAGGATTATTCAAGAAGTTTCTAGAGGAAATAGAATATGGGTTAGATGCAATGAATCCTACCTAATCCATGAAAATTGAAATTGAAGAAAAGATGAATTGAGCAAGAAAAGGGACTCCAAGACTTCTATTTAAGAAGTCATAGACCAAGAAGCAAAGAGCTACTGATATTGTTGTTGTAGAAGTGCCAGATCTGCGAAGTGGTTGAAAGGGTGTCAAGGAGGAGACATCTAGGAGAAGGAAGAGAATTGAGGCTCTACTTCTATAAGTGGTCACAAAGAGATGATTGCACTGGTATATTGAGTATGGAGACTCAAGAGAAAAAAGCTTGAAAGGAGGGCAAGCTATTAAGAGTTGCAGAGATTGAAGGCCAAGCAAGGGTATGAGCTGAGAAGTGCTATGAGATCTGCAAGATGAATTGTATGTTGTAGTCAAGTCAAGATTTTTGAATACTCTCTAGCAATTTTATTAGATCTAAAAATCCTATGGACTTAGGTTTGCCTAAAAACCATTTGTAAATCCTTTAACAGGGTGGCATTCCAAGTGAATGTTCTAAAGACCTCTAACCAGGCCCACTTCTAACAGGGTGGTTAAATCCTCTAACAAGGTCACATTTAATAGTGTGTTGTAAGCCTTTAATAGGGTAGGCCTTTCATAGGGCATCACTTTAGAAGGGTGAGAATTGAGTAGTATGTTACTGGTGGTTTTTCCCAAATTGGGTTTCGACGTAAATCACTATGTCATGTGTTGATTTCTTGTGTGTTTTACTTGCATGTTGATTTATAGTAACTTGTTGATTAGATAAATAGAAGAATGGATGGATGAATGGTTAAATGATTTCACTATACTTAGTGAAACATTCATATTGGACATTTGGACCTTGAATAACTGATTCACGATAGAGACAATATAGCTAAAAAAATTGACCATTTCTTCTCTAAAGGGAACTGGACAAATTTTCCTTTCTCCCTTAAGGCAAAAATTTTATCTTTTCCTGGCTCTAGCCACTTCCCAACATCACTAAGTATTATTGATGACCTTAAAATGTAGTGTACCCAATTTAGATTTGAACATATGTGATTTAATCATGAAAGGTATTACCTTTGATACAATAGTGATGGTAAAACCTATACTTTGAAGGATCCAAGCTATTCATCTTAGTCAACAAGCTTAAGAAGATCAAGAGGAAATTAATTTCATGGAATAAAGAGTGGTTTGGAAACATCTTTGAAAATAAGGCTAAAATTAAGATTAAACTTGAAACTCCTACTAAGTTAGTCATAACTCAAGGAATGAATCAAGAAACATATCAAAAAGAAAAACTTCTCAAAATAGAATTAGAGGAGATTTTATCCAAGGAAAACTTGTTTTTGGAGACACAAAGCCAGAGAAACTTGGCTTAGTGTTGGCGATAAAAATTCAATTTTTCCATTATAGCACTAATCCTAGAAGGAATATAAATAAAATAACAAAAATAATTAACTCAAATCCTGAGCCAATTCAGGAAACTAGAGCCATTGCCTAGGAGGCTATTAATAACTTTAGTAACATTATTAACAATCATGAATCTACATACCTCTCAAAATAGAATTCACTCCTTAACAATATTTCAAAAAATATCAATCAAGATATCGATAAGTCCTTAAAGGACAATTTTAATATGGAAAAAATTGAAAATGTACTCAAACAAATGTAACTAAACAAAGCACCTGTCCCCGATGGCTTCCCAACAATGTTCTTTCAAAAATGTTGGGAATTCAAGAGTGAAGAGGTTACAAAAGCATTAGAGTGGGTACAAAATTTTTGGAATCTACTTAAATAAATTAATAACACCTTCCTAACCCTAACTTCAACAAAGAGAAATTAAAAGTTTTAACGATTGCAAACCTATCACTTTATGTAATACTTGTTATCAAAATTTCATTATCTTAGCAATTTCGCTACAAAGACATATTTGGAAATCTTTTCATCCCATTTATTGTTATACAATCAGTTGATTTTCAACCAACAAAGTAAATACAGTGCGAAGTTTTGAAAAAAAAATCATTTCATTTGTATTGAACGATGATAAAATACACTTTTTGAGTTCTTTCATTTGAAAAATATAAGCACATGTATTTAAGAGAATTTTAGAAAAATGACTCACATAAGCCATGAGCATAGCTTGTTCTTTCTTCTACAAATTTAAGATTTTATACAACTTTTCAAAAAAAAAAATAGAATAGGAGAAGAGAGGTGTTTTAAAAGTAACCAATCATTACCTATTGCTTTGACTAGTTAGTGCCCTTGCTTGGCTTGAAGTCATCCTTGGTCCATAGGTTTTCTAGTGAGTTCCTAAGTTTTTGCAAAGAAATTGAAAAGACAATGATATTAGATCCCATATGGAGCTAAGCAACGACTACTCACTTCAAAATTCTCTCTACGCCTATGCTAATTTTAACATTGTCCTAAATATGCAAAAGAAAGAAAACCATGATATCCTCAATGCTGGTGTAAAAAGGAAATATTCATGCTAATGTGTTTGTTTCATGTGTAGGAAAATAATCATTCCAATGTGTATGTGCCCCTAATCAAGGCTCCCTTTAGATACAAGCATGTTAATTCCATAAGGAACAAGTGCTGAAAAACTATAGATGCAAAGTCATAGAAAGTGGTTTATGGGTGTCACAAGCCCATGCTTGAACCTCATAAAAAATCTTCATTTGTTGGGATTGCATCTATTTCATTAAAATTATAAAGCTTGTGCATATGCTAATAAGGTGGATACGAGAAACAACTCAACAATAGTTCATCATAGGCAAAATTGAGAAGGCTTTATAGCATGCTAAGGAATATGATTGTTCAGTAGTCTAGAAGGCTATTAATGATATAATTAAAAGAAAATAACAGCAAGGAAAATGAGAATCTAGTCATTCTTATCAGTATATCTGAAGTTCATGAGAGATTTTCATGACATATCAATACCCAGAAAGCAATGATACAAGAGAATATATACAATGGTTAGCAAGAAT
This sequence comes from Cupressus sempervirens, assembly GCA_028749045.1. NCBI lineage: Eukaryota > Viridiplantae > Streptophyta > Pinopsida > Cupressales > Cupressaceae > Cupressus > Cupressus sempervirens. The sequence continues at coordinate 583,273,310 of CM053788.1, read as the reverse complement.
AAGTACATTTCTAGAAAGCCTTAGTCAAAATGAAGCTTCAAAAAACTCAACAAAAACTACAACAAATAGTTTTAAATCATTCTAAAGTGCATGAAGAAAGTAGATTAAGCCTCTTTGTGTTCAAACAACACATAAAATGGTGGGTCTTTTGATACCCAGTCACAACAATATAAATGGATAAATTCACCTCATTGGTTAGCATTTAGGTACGCTGAAAGAAGAATGGCATAGCATCATGCCTAGAATGATTGATCAATGCTGAGCTGCAATAGTTTTAAAACTCGTGAGCTCCCATATGAGCTTTGCATTCATTTTTAGTTAGCCTTGGTAGCTAGTTATGGGTGGAAAGGGGTTTATACTATAGCTATGAACAATCTCAAAAGCCCCAAAACTTTGTAATAAAAATAGCAAGTTTAACTACATAGAAAAGAAAAACCCAAAGCCAAGTTTGACTTACAGTGCTAACAGTAATAGGAAGGCTATGAGTTAATATATAAAAGTGCATAGAAAAGAAGAGACTTATACTTATCTTGGTTGCATCCGACTGGTGGAATGGGAGAGTTTGACAGTATTGGAGTTCTTTCTGGTAAGGAACATATCAAGTGGGTTTAAACTTGATACTAGGAAACAAAGACAGGGATAAGCCTAAGGATGAGATAAATCCTATTTTTAGTAAGGCTAAATCTTAGTTCTGGGCCAACATTAACAGAGTCATTAGGACTCACTTCACTTTAGGCTCTGCAGGGCCAAGGTGAGTAAAACTTAGGGATTAATCTTATTAACTTGATACTCTTCTCTACAAGATTATCCCCTTTAGCATAAATGATCAATAATATTAAATAATTTGCCGATAAACTTCCTGATTACAATAGCTAATTATAACCAAAGGGAAAGTAGATGCAAATAAGTAATGACCAACACTTCTAGTTCTTCAATACATAAAAAGGTAAATTGATATTTGATTAAAGATTTGGATCTCAACATAACCCAGGTATGCAACAATAGAGAACATGTAACCTTTAAGCTGACTAGTCCCTTATCCATTGGGCATTAACTAAACCTTAACGTACAGATGGATATCCTAATATACTCATATATTCAGACATCTGATCTATCTATTTAGCTTGCAAATAGACATCTATCTTCATAAAATTTCTCATACTTATTGTCAAATCCTCCTAGTGAAACCTACAACCCTATCCAAGTAAGTAAGAATTTACTTGGTTCTTTGTTCCAATAGAAAATCTATCCAGACATACAACCTTGAGGGATTACAATTGAGTTTAAGCTCTTTGTTCTTAAACACAAAACATTGCAGATAACAAGGGAAGGATATGAGAATCAAAATGAAACAAAGAAAAATGAATCTCTTGTACTAATCTCGTTGAAACCAATACATAATTTGTATGTCAAAAATTAGAAAATAACACCAAAGAATGACTATATAAGTTAATGCTCAGAAGAAAATTACAATATTGCTATTCATAACAAAGGAAAATCAAGAAGAAAATAGTATCGGAACTCTAGAACTAGAGCCAACCTTGTGATCTCACTAGTTATAAAAATTGAAACCTCACAAAGAGTAGAGAAGAAAGATTTTATAGAAAATAAGATATTTCTAGATCTATAATTTGATACTGACATGTGTCATGCTAAAATTGTCTTCATCTTGATGTTTTTGAAACTAATCTTCTTCATCTTTCAGCAATCAAAACCATAAATTGTTGTAACAAAATATTTGATATATCCCCTTTAAAGTACTTAGCAAAATATTCTCTAAAGAAAATATTAGATATACATCATAAAATGTGTTGGAGCTTCAAATATTCTAATCTTGGTTTGTCACTTCTGCTTTTGCCGTGAAATTCAACTGTACTATCGGCAAATTATTCATTGCTTCCAAGTGCCTCTAAAACAATCAATTTTACCTTTACAGCTGCTCAAGGAACTTGATCACATCAAAATCTGATTTAATCCTCCTATCACTTCATCTAAAAACATCAAATTTTCCTTTGCACTGAGGAGCCCCCAAAATCACAAATCTACCTGTAGCTACTTCTAATAAATACCTGGACAAAAACCAACTGCATAAATGGAAAATCCATCTCTTCTCGATTCCAACAGTATATTATAGTGTGCATTTTGGATAAAAATAATGCCTATAAGGTCCATTCAAAAATTTAGGTCCCTGGCCATGAACAGAGTTTAAAATGAAAAATTTAAAATATCCATATAGTTAAAACTATATAACATGTCAATTTAAAACTTGAATCTTTCAGGCTTTTCAATCTGAGATGTGCATTCAAATCACTTTGAAATCTTGAAAACTTCCTTTTGTTTCTCACCTTTTCCATTTGTCAAATTTCCATTGAACATCTTACCTGGTGGGCCCCACCTTCAAACTATACTTGAAACACTTGAATTTTGAAATCTTACATTGTAATATCTTAAGGCCTATATTTCTTATTCCTGATCTCATGACATTATGATTACTGTATTAATCTATTAATCCTTTAAAATTTCACCCCTCATAGCATCTTTCCTTTATAATTCCATATCTCTGATCCTAGAAATCATGTTTGGTGTAACATCTCCACATTAGTCTTTGACTTATATGATAATACAATGAGCAGATTAATTATCCCATCATAGCATCATCCCTCTTTGGTTTTATCTCCATGATCTTACAAATTTTTTAAGATTTTATCACTCATACCTTCACCTCATGATCTCCCAACTAGCTCACAATTATATCGTAACATCATACATCATTCATTCTCCTTTCACAATCTTGTGATAGTTGTAGCATCATAGGGCTTTATGTTGGCTCTCTCAATATCATGAATTGCCTAGGCATTTTATTTGGTCAAATTTTTTACTCTTATTTCTTCAGGCTGGCAATGGGCAGGTCCCTACTTGTACGAGGTTGGCATCTTACAAGACGTGTGTCCTTGAAGACACTTAGTATTTGTGCCTCTTGGCTTATAAACAACCAAAGAGACTATCATGTTCCTCATGTGGGACAAAAAGAAAAGGCTTCCTCTTTTCCATGACCATGGAGTGCCATTCTAGCCATCCAGATCTTCTTCACTCCCTCATTTTGACATGGAGCTCCTATTGTTGCCCTATTCTCAACAGATACTTCTTCCTCACTAAAACTGTGAGATGCCTCTGCTCTTCAATGTTGGAATTTTCTCTTCATCTTAATTTGATTTCCCATGGAGTTCTTACAAAATGTGGGCTATTTTGATCTTTAATGTGGATTACAGTATTAATCCCTACCTCCCCTGTCGTGCTTGCTCTTCTACCTGTGATCTGATGAACGGATCTAGACTATTTGCAGTAATGAATGCTTAATAAAATAAATAAATCACAACTTAGCGGAAGTCTTAATACATTTACTATCAATGAAATCAAAACTTAAGATGAGAAACAAAATTGAGAGAGAAGATAAGAAGATGCAAACAGAGTTTGATTTCAGAGTTCACCACAAACGTGACTACGTCTCCGAGTCGGCTCCAATAAAGTACGACCGATCCGATTAATCTCCAAAATAAATTACAAATGCACCAAGATTATTCCCTTAAACACATCAGCATAGTATGCCCTCGACGTGCAAAATAGTCTTCAAAAATCTCTTAAACATTCTCTTGTTCTCACCACCTGAATGCCCTTCCAAAAGGCCTAATACCCCCCTTTTATACATTAAAATTAGCCTAAATAAGGCTATAACAAAAAAGTATAAAAATGGGGCCTTTAATTGATTACATTTCAAAAATACCCTTTAGCCATTTTTACCCAAGACAACTTTAGGGTAACAAATTAACAAATTAACCTTAATTTGATAAGGTTAGGCGAGTTCAGTTAAGGTTTAAATACCATATCTCGCCTTTACATCTTTAGCTGCTAAAATAGCGCAACGGCAAGCTCTATTTTAGGATGGCCGCTGGTCGGGGGTTCCAAACCCGTCGGCAGCCTACTTTATGTGGAATTTCGGCCCCCTTTATGTGGACTTTCGTCACTATTAAGGTTAAATAAAATTTTGTGCGCATTAGTTTTAAATATCATTTGTGGTGCAATGGCCATCATGTTGGTTTTGGGAGTCAAAGGTCACGGGTTCAAACCTTATTAGAACCCCTTTTTTTAAAAAAAAATTTAATTTTTTTTTTAAAAAAAAATTTTGGTTTTTAAACTGCCCCATGACATCATGAGGACGTCATCAAGATTCAAATGACACTTTTACCTCCAAAATTCAAACTGCCATAACTTTCACATATGAAGTCCGTTTTCGATGAAACCAACGCCGTTGGGAAGCTCTCGACAGGATCTTTGATTTCAAGATGGTCCAATTTTTCCCCTTATCTAGCCCTCTGGTCTACCTATTGACCAAAACTTTGACTGAGCGTAACTTCTTCATGCGAACTCCATTTTTGTCCATTCAAGTTGCATTGGAATCAGGACACCGAGATCTTTCTGATGGTACAAATTCTGGAGAGAAATAAAACACTTCAATTTTCACTAAAAATATCCACCGGATCAACCTGGCATGGACTACACCTTATTTCTTACTATGGACATGCTCTTATGTCCTCCAATGCCAGGAAGTTCTTTTACACCATGAAAACCCTACTTCAATGTCATGGACATGGGTTTCCTACAACTCCTACCACCTGGGATGCTCTGTTCCTCTTCACATGCGCCATGAACACCTTCATTTGTTGTGGCTTCCTCTTTCACTTTTCATACTACGGCCGCATATTTTGAAAGTCACCTCCAATGCCATGGTCTCTTGATGCAATGTGGCCTCAATATATTGATCTTCCACCATCAAGCATGAAAAGCTTGCAAAATACTCTAAAGAGCGAGCCCTTTAGAGTATCCATGCAGAGTGGCTAGCTGAGTGATAACATTAACTTCTATATCATTCATGAACACTTGAATCTACTTTCTTTACCATTATTGTGCATGATCCCACATGCCCATTTAAAATCAAATGATGATGTGGGGTATTGAACTTCAATAAACCAACCATATTCATGTTTTACCATTTCAACAATTGCATCCTTCTTTACATCTTTAGTACACCCCTTCTACAAATGCTCAAAATGCCTTCATATACACCACAACTTATTAATATGATGAAATTAGTCAGGCCCCAAAGTGGATCTAACTAAAAGAAATTTCATTATTGAACAACTAACCTACCAAAATGATCCAATGAGCATGTGGCAATGATTAAACTCAAATTCAACCATTAAAAAATCATTAAAACTCATTTTATTACTTATTTGCAAACTGTGATTTGCTAATAGGAAAGCCTAAAAATCGGCTTTAAAAACTGACCCAAACAAATAACTAGGCTCTAAAAACTGAAATTTTGGTTCTTTGTTGTGCTTTCTTGCACCTTGTCAGATTTTGTCTCAAGATGATCATTCAGTCAAAATTTATTGACTGTCAAAAATGCCTACTTGAAAATGCCTATAAATAAACATGTTAAAAAACCATAAAAACATATTTGGTTTTAGCTTTGAAAATTGGGCAAACAGATGCTTGAAGGCTTGAAAACTAGAAAATTAGTTCATTTCCATGAGGAGAATGTAATTCTATAATTTGGACTCATGATGAATAATGAGACGCATTTGACGAGTGTACGAAGTGGGAGGACTGGAAACATCAGTATAAAGTGTTTTTTGCAAATGGAATGGCCCTAGGAAAGGGTGTAGGTAGATTCATCAAGGTTTACAAACTAGCACAGCTAAAGTATTTTTGGAGTAGATTGTAGTAGTACAAATCATTTGGTCTAGGCAATCACAAATACAGAGTTATGACATCCCGAACAGAGGTACTGACCAATCTGCATTTTATGACACTAGTAAAAAGTTATAAATTGCATGTGAAATCACGTTTGCAAACTAATCAAATGGATTTTTCATAGGCTCAAATCCAAATAATAGAAAGTGTGTGACCTCTAGAATGCAATGCAAAAGGAATTTGTTCAGTATGGTCAATTGGGTCAAAGTTATAATCGGTCAAACAAGGCTTCCCAGATTTTTGAGAAATATGCATCAGCATGATAGAGATAAGTAGTCAACTTTGAGGAATTCAAAACCTAATCAAAACATATCTAAATGACTCAAAATATGAAACATGCGTTCAATGATATGCATACTAAACAATCCCAAAGCAGAAAGTCATGAAACATTACCGGATACAAGATATTCGAATGCAAACTAAGCCTCCTATCACTGTTTGACACTTACGCAAAAATGCAGAATTGAACACTACTCAAAATAGAACTTCACGGAATGACTCAGAATGATTGTTTAACATTATAGAACACATGGACATGTTGAATGCAAGGTGTTAGAAACATAAAACACCTCTTAGATCTTAAAACAATAGCCAAGTACATAAGCATGAAAATGTGCATATAGAGCTCAAAGTGACTCAAAATTTTGGAATGGTACTCAAAATGGGGAATACAAATTTGAGTCCCATCAGATAGTATATAGGTCAAGTTCTTCAATGATCAAGGTCAAGTTTGTTTCCAAATCAAGTGTCGTAATGCAAGACACGACATAGAAGTTGAGTGACAAGTCATGAGTTCCCCAATAGATGGCTAAGAACAGGTTATAGGCAGAGTTCATATTCAAAAGTGAAGGCAATAGATCAAAATGTATGCAGAGAGAGCTCTAGTTTGGAGTGCATCTAAAGAAAATCTGCCATATTCAGGGTTTTTTCATTATCTTTTAGTTCTAACTATGCAACTCAGAGACTAAAAGATCAAAGAATTGATAAAAGACTGAGGCAAATGCCACAATAGATAAAATTCTAAAGTCCACAACAAAGGGAGTAAATGCTCTTCAAAATCACGATCACTTCAATCACAATACCTCGGGTTTCCAAATGACATGTGATTTCATACTCAGCAGATATTTTTGGATGGTAGTTTGTGTTATGTAATAGGGTCTTTTGATCTTATTCTTCTAATAATAATTTTTAGACTTAAGTGATTATTTAAGTTTAGAAGTTAGGTTTTTAGGCTTAAGCGTAAATCTTTGCTAGGGGCTATTTTTATTTTGAGTCTATCTCAATTTCTTTGTTAAAATATTGGTATTAATTATTTGGTGAAATTTTTTTTTATTTTAAATGCCAATATTGAGGGATAGATAAGAGTTTTTTTGATTAATTATTGGCACGTATTGTAAAAGGATTTCATTCCTTATTTAAAGGCCAATAATTGGGGGGTTTTAGGAGTTGAATAAAGTCTTCAAAAATCTGGAGTAGTTATAGGGATTGTTAGAGCGGATCTAAGGGTGTTGGAGTTCATTTAAGAGAGTGGAGAAGATTTAGGGATCGGTTTTTGACTTTATCCAGCCTGTTTTGGGGGTCTTATGGCTTTTGAGCTTTTTAAGGTCAATTATAGATGAGTCATAGGGTTCTTACGACTTAGTGGAGTTTTTTCAGAGAGTAGACTTCATTTCATGGGCTTTTAAGTCCTATTTTCTAGCATCAAACCCAAGGATTGGGTTTGTAATTAGTGAGTTTTTTATTTGGCAGTTCTGATTATGCAAAGGAGGCTTATGAGACATTTTTTGTCCTTAGCATTTTTGTGCTGATATTTGTAACTCATTTTGGAAGATCAAATACAAGTGACAGCAACTAAGTTTATGTTATCTAGATCTATTTTGGAGCCTTCTCTTCTTTTTTTAATTCTGTGTGTATTTGTGATTTGATAAAGGCAACTAGTGAATTGTCATTTTTCCATGTTGTTTTGCCTCACCTAAACACCTAGTTATAGAAAAGTATGTTTATTTGCATGTTATAGTTCATGTTTTAAAAGGTCATAAGAGAGGCATTTGTTTTCCTCCTTATTTCTAATTCATTTTTCAAACTTTATTACAAATTATTTATGCAAATCTATACATAAGGGAAGTGTTTTGTATTCACTCAGATAGTTTAGTAATCCTTCTTAGTTACCAATATTTGACCTTTCATATCATATTTTGGTGTATCACTTGGTTCTCTAGTTTAGAGTTTAAGATCTTAGGTTCATTTCAGTAAGCTCTATCTTTTTTCTCATAAGTTCAAGTTAGTTTTGTGGAGTTATCAAGGATTATCCTATAGGAATCGACCTAGAATCGAGAGGTTTCATTTCTAGTTGCACGTTTCCTACATGTATAAATGAATCCCATGTTAGCTAAGGTTGTTAAATTTGTTTGGTTTAACAAAGTGAAAATTTTAGCTTTAACAATACCATTTATAAGTTTTTGTCTACAACTTTTGACCAATAGAATGCAAAAATTACTTTCGATAATCATTACTGAGGAACAAACTAAATTTGTCCAAGATCACTCCATTTACGATGGAATCATCATCGCACAAGAAGCAATTCATTCTATCCAAATGAATAAAAGACCCAACATTTTTATTAAACTCGATATTAACAAAGGTTATGACAAAGTAGATTGGAGATTTCTGTGTAATCTTTTAGTAAAAATTGGCTTTGACAAGCAATGAATCGATTTTATCTTTGAATATATCTCCATCCCCAAATTCTCAATCATGCTCAATGGGTCCCCTAAAGACTTCTTTGATGTCTCAAGAAGCATCAAACAAGGCGACACCTTATCAGCCTTTCTCTTTATTATTATGGATAAAGGTATGGGACATACCATCACCAAAGCCAGAGATGATAACCAAATAGAAGGCATCACAGTCACATCTAACATGGAATCTATCACTCATCAACATATTGTTGATGATACTATGTTGTTTGGTGAAAGCACAATCAAGGAATCCTACAAATTAAAAGACATTCTTCAAGTTATACCAGAGCCTCAGGATAAGAAATTAATTAGGAAAAGTCTTCAATTTTCTTCCTCAATACAAATCCAAATATAGAGAACAATATTTACAATGCCCTCAATTTTAAAAATAGTTTTCTATTATGCAAATACCTAGGCCTATCCCTAGATAAAGGGACTAAAACCCTATTGTCTATAAAATTAAGAAAATAATTGTTTCATGGAGTGGGAAATGGCTTTCTTTTGCATGCAAAATGGTGATGCTCAAATTAGTGCTATCTTTGTAATGTCCCAGCTTATTACCTCAAAAGAATAGGGACAATTATCATAAATGTGTTTTATCCAAAGTATTATAACACTTAAATTTGTTGGTAGATCTATGTCGTCAATAACTTTGGTAGACTTGTATTGTAGACCTCCTTACAATATTATGACCTTCGTGCTATTTTGATATTCATTTGACGTTTCTCACCTTATTATTATTCTATCTCCACATGCGTCCTAAAACTTATATATATATATATTTCTCATTTTCTATGTTCCTTATTGCTACTTCAGTGGTATTTCTTATTATGTGTTTGCAAGTAAAAGAGGGCCAGCCTTAAACATCACACACTAAACAATATTCGATGTATGACCTAGATATTAATCTGTATGCTTCTATCTGCTCAGTCTGAAGTCAAAGACGATTATTCAGAATGATTGTGTTAGGGCTGATGTGTTCATTCTTTTCTTGCAATGGATGTCCTTTTCCAATATCTTTCAGCGGCTAACTACTGTTATCTGTATCTTGTTATAGCTGAGAATATTTACGTGATATATTATTCATAGCAGTATATTGATTGATACGTATGCCCTTAGTAATAATGTTATTGCTTTTGGCTTCAAGGTTATTCCCATAACTGTCCTCCTTCATGTCAGTAGTGGCTGGCCGATGTTTGTGTTGAGAGTTTTTTGCCTCCTAACGGTGACGACTTGGGCTCTCCTCTATCCTGAGCAATAGTTCTGATTCCTTATTCGTTTGGTGCTGGTGAGTGTCGTGCTTGGAGTTTGCATAGGGGATGGGAGCTTCCTGTCTTATTTTCCTTCTTCCATATTTTCCTTTTCTCCGTCCTCCTTCATTAATACCTCCACGCCATGTGGGTTGTGACTTTTCATTTATGATTAATTATGTTATATGATAACCGCTAGTATGATTATGATATTAATCGTAACAATGGTTGCAGTTCTGTTAAAAATATTAATGCGGCTGAGATTATGGGTAGACAATGATTTTAGCACCGGATAGATATATTGAATGTGTACCAAATGCTCTGCGTCACATCTAAAATTATGTTGCTAATTGATAATTCAGGTTATACTCATCAGATATGAAATGGTTATTATACGTTAGAGGTCTAACTAAAGTTTGTTGGTATTGAAAACATTAGACTGACCTCCAAGTATTCTATATCACTTGCATACTCCAATTGTCATGGTCTATAGGAGACGCAGTATTATGGATTCCTATAAGTACATGCGTGCTGAGTCTAGACCAACATTTGGATCCATAAATGGGTGTGTGCTCAACGTCCATTATTCTGTCTGTATACTTGTACCTTATCTTGGCACATATATTTGGATTGAATTAAAATATTAATAATTAAATGTGTTATTCTTATCATTTCTATATCCCTTATAATTTATGTTATTGTTATTATTTTATTATTATTTATTTGTGATCTCTTGATTATTATATTAGCATCTCTATTCAATTATATATTGTATTTATTGATAATATTATTCTATTATAATAATAATTCAAAGATAGTTATCTAATAGACATTATATAAGATAACTTAGTTTAATATCATCGTTCTATTTATTAAATAAGAATTTGGATACTCTATTCTTATAAGATATTATTAGTCTTTATCAATATAATTATTATTTTGATTATAATTATAATTTATTTATTTATTTATTTATTCCTTATGTTCACTCTATTATTAAAATTGATCTTGGAAATGGGGTCATTACAATCTTCCATCCTTATCTATTAAATATCTTATTTTCATCTTCCCTCAAAATGTAGAAATGGAATTAATAAAAACCTCACAATTTCTTTTTGGCAAGGAACTAACGATCAATATTAAATACACTTAACAGCATGGGATACTTCATGCATGCCTATAAAATATTGTAGTCTGGGCTTTGAAGATATTAAAGATCCAAGCAAAGCTCTAGGAGCAAAACTATGCTAGAACCCTCTCAAAAACCCAATCTGATATGGGGAAAAATCTTACACTACAAATACCTCAATGATAAAAATTCCATTTCCTTTTTTTAGAATCAAACATCTTCCTAAAGGATCAATTATTTGGAACTTCGTGATTAATTGTAGAAACATTATGGAAAAATGCATGTCCTAAAAGATCAACGATGGTAAGGAATCATTGTTCTACGAGGACTCTTGGGTAGGCCTTCCCACCATCTCCAACATATCCAATTCGGGTAATACTATTTAGATTATCCAAAATAGTTGGGGTTAATATGTAAGTGATTATATCATACCCCATTGGGATAAGATCTTGGGTAACTTTAGATGGAAGAAATTGGATGACATTAATATTCTGGACCATTAACCATTTACATTAAATAATATCTTGGCAAATAGGAAAGTGCACCTAAATGATAAAAAGGACTAGGTCTCATTTGGACAATGTCTAATGATGGAAAATAAAACTCAAAGAATGACTACAAACAAATTATACTAGAACACAACTACAATAAGATGAAGCTACCCCTTCACTTATGCCTAGATAAGATGATTCTACCTAAAGTAGGTCTCTTTGCCTCATTTGATATTCAAAAAAAATTCCCATGACTAGTTGATTTACCAAAATTGGTTATGAAGGCCTTAGTAGATGTTGCCTTTATGAAAAGGAATGCGAATCTGTTGACCATTTACTCCTAAACTGCCCTTATGCAAGACAATGTTAGGAATGGCTATGCAACAAACTTGGCCTTATCTCTACATTCCCTTGCAACTTGAGGAAAATTTTTAAAGCATGGCCAAAGTACCATAAAGATAACATCTACAAAATATTATGAAAGGTATGTCGATCCATATTAATTTGGGAAATCTAGAAAGAAAGGAGCCATAGGCTCTTTAAAGACAAACACGTGCATGTCACCCAACTATTAAACAAGGTTAATGCAATCGTAATCATACTAACTACTAACAGAATCATGAATTGACCTAATATAAGAAAATTTATGACAACTTGGGATAGGTTGATGAGACACCAATGGGTAGGTCTCAAGATCCCACCTTTCACCAATAAGCCAAAGTTTGACAAAGATAAAGCTACAAAAGAATGTGTATGGAAGAACAATATTCAAACTAAAATTTGATGGCAGCTTACGAGGTAACCATGGACTGGCTCACATTGGGTGTGTTGTTCATAATTCAAACTACTAAGAAATTACAACACTTGCTATGCCCTTAGGTATCACCACTATTAGAGTAATTAGATATTTTCTAATTAACTCTATTATACTTAAGCTAAACTTTAGGGATCTAATAATTAATTCTTTTATTAGGTATTATCATGCAACCTAGGTTGGTTACCTATTAGGGTTTTGATCTCCTTTTATAAGGATTGATCTCTTTGTTATTTATTAATTCACTTTTGATAATAGCAATTTCTCTTTTTGCTCATAAAAAATATCTCATCTATGGATCTGGGAATTCCAACCTCCATAGCTTTTGTTTCTCTCTTTCTGTGACAAGTGTTTGCATGCTTGTGATTCTTGAGAGCTGTGGGGTTGATCTTTCATCAACTTCAACATGGTATCAAAGCTTCAAATCTACATGCCCCTATTCTATTCTTAAGGTTTTTGGCATTGGTTTTTAGATCTGCGCTTTTAGAGTATTTTGTATAGGATCTTGTGGGGACCTATTTTCTATAGCACTTTAGCCTACATGAACATCACTATTGAGCTCAAAGCACTCGGAAACCCCCATTTTCATATAAAATACATATAGTTTGGACACTATTGAAATCTGAAGCGAAAAAAATTTAGCCTAAGACCGTACAACCTTAGGCTTGAATTTCAAGGCGACAATGATTTTTCATGAAAATAAAAATTAAAAAATTGTATTGCTGTTTTTTCAAAATGCATGTATTTTTTTTACTTTTCATAAAAACCTTGTGGATGGCTCATTTTTCCTTTGGAGGCAATGTTGTCGAGGACGTCAAGCATTTTTTGTGGGGAACATTGATCTTATGGTACCTTACACATAACTGTCGGCCCCCTATCCATTATGTACCTCTGTAGGCTCCTTGAGTACCGCATGATAGGCTTTGACCCATAAGCTTTGGGTTCCTCCTATCCTCCTATGGTTTTTGGCAATTTATGTTTATGTGTTTTGGCATTTGGAGTTCAAGTAGACTTTTTTGTTTTGGAGGACTGTGCGCTCTTTGGGATTAATGCCATCCAAGTGGCTTACTTGTCCTTTGCTTTGGATTACTTTTCCTTTGCTTTGGACTTCACAATCACCACCAAAATCTCATTTTATCGGCCAATGATATTCTCTTTGACTAGACTATTTGTGGGTCTCGTGCATTTCCCCTTAGACTACGAGTACACTAGGCATCTTTTGAAGGCAAACTTTCTTTGGTGAAGGTTTTTATCAGGCTTTCTCACCCCTCTGAACTCTATTAAGAATGCATAGTCAACACTTAACTAGATGTGTATTGGCCCTACGTTTTGCCTACAAGTGTCTCCGAAGTGAGTGTATTTTGAAGTTATCTACTGGTTTTGGTGGAATCCCTTGTCCTCCATGGGCTCCCCTCCAGTTCTATGTAGCTCACGATGGCATGTGGCCACCTTCAACGCCACAAGTTTTGGAGGATCTATTTTTTGGATGGTAGGCTTCTCCTTTGCTACGAAGCCATTCCCACACATTTGGCATGCAATTCTCCCTTCAACTTCATGTCACAACAGACTCCTCTAGCTCCCACTTCCTATCAGTGCCTTGTTTTATTGGTGAGCATGAATTAGAATTTTGTCAAGCCCACTTTGCGAACTTCTAGATACGTGGTGATAGACGTATTTGGGGTGGTGATTTGTTCTTGGGGGAATTTATTTTTGGATTGGTTTTGGCTCGTCCCTTCTATCTTCCTCAGCCTTCCCTACTCCTCCTTTGTATGTTGTTGGTCTTTAGTGTGGCCTTCAAATTGAACAGTAAGCCCGTTGTGACCTACATGGCAAAAGTTCTTTTTGGACATGCACATTATCATATGTGGAGGGTAGTTTTTTGCAAATTTTTTATAGTAGGGAGCGCATTGTTTTTGGTGACCGCCATTAAACCCAAGCCCCACGTAGGTTATTTTGGCCCAGCCAAATGAAGTGGCTCTCCTATTTAGCACAACTTGATTGGTGGTTCTTGAGATCTCTTTTGGCATGGGTGATTTTTACCAATGGTGGTTCAGCTATAATAAGGTTTTCTTAAAACGATGTCATCGTTGTTTCCATTTTTTAAGGGTGGTTCCCAAGTCATGATGTCAATTTTTTGCCAGTGATTTTATGCCTATTGTGTGCATTTTTTGGAGCCTTCTTTTGGTGCATGTTCAAAAGTTATTTTTAGTCCAGCCTATTTATAGGCTGAGACTTATGTTTTCACATGATTTTAGGCTATTAGTTTGCCTTAAAAGCTGTGCCTTTGCAAAATATTAAACATGATTTCCAATGTTTGAAGTGTATTTTTTTTTTTGAATTTCTTGAAAAGTATTTCTTTTTTCTTATTGGTTGACCCTATTTTTGCTAGGGTTTTAATTAATTTTTCATTCTGAAAATTACAAAAAAATTGTCTAATCAACTAAAAGTTTTTTTTTTTAAAGTAAATTTAAGTCTCCATATCTCTAGACTTTCTCTTTATATATTATATGCTATATAATATATAAAACTAGTAGTATGGAGAAAGGAAAGGGCTAAGAATTAAATTATAAAATTTATTATAGAAGTTAATTAAATTTTATAAATGTTATTAAATTTTATTATATACTTTATTTTATATAATAATTTTGTTTTGAGATATATATATATATATATATATATATATATATATATATATATATATATATATATATATATATATATATATATATATATATATATAAAATCCCTAATCTCCTTCATTATTATAATTTTAAAATGAGATTTAAGTTTAGCATTCAAATTAGTTTTACAAGTAAAGTTAGAGTTTAGTATGGGAATTCAATTAAGATTAGATTTATATTACGTTAGGTTAGGGTCAATAATAGAATTGCATTCAGAGATAAGCACCACAATATTTACCCATTTAATGTTTATATTGAAAAAAAAGTTTGAGCAATTTTTTATTTTAGTAGATAGTAATGAAATACATATTATTTAAATAGATTGATAGTAAATACGCTAGAATAAATTCATAAATTATGAAGAAAATTTGAAGTCATCATATAAATGAAATTATTTAAGTCAATTAATTTAAAATAATATTGTACATATTGATTTAAAATAAAATATATATGTTCAAACAACACTTTCCTCTAATTTTCTCTAATTTTCTATTTCATTATTCTATGTTCTTATATTATAAAAGAATTAAATTTTATTTTAAAACTTATAAAATTAATTTACTTGATTTACTCTTTAATAATTATTAGTTTATATTACTTTATTTTAATTTTCTTCTTATAATTATTTACAATCATTTACTTATGCCAATGTTTGTTCAATCTATTCAAACAATATTTATTTTTTTACTATTAGGCTGGACTCTTGCTGTAACACAGCTCTTGTTTCACATGTGCTATATTGGCCACTGGATTTTTTTTCTAGCTTTAGCTATTTTTTTAGGCAAGATGATTCTTTTTTGCCAACTAGATATTTTTTTCCAACAAGGGAGTCATTTTCTAGGCATGTTTTTTCCTCAGGGACCATTTGACCACCAAATTTATGCTCGTCACTTATTGATATCAACATTGCATCAGTGTCCCTATTTGCCCTTCTAGCTCTATTTGGACCTACCTTCACATTTTTGCTCATATCTCAGGTATACAAACTCTGTTTTTTCCAAAAGAGATATCATTGGAAAGCTAATTCCAAACCCATCATAGTGGTATAGGTAATTTTTTGTTTTGATATTTTTTATGGCTTTTTCTACTTTCAAAGTTAGGGGTTCTATTCTGCACTCTAGGAGACATATCTTGAGCATTTGACCTCCAATTTGAGAATTCTTTATATCATTGAAAAGTTCTTTTAGAGCTCTTTCTAGTGGTGTTGGATGTTTTTCAAATTCTACTCCAAACACATTCTATTCAAAAAAAATTCATTTTTGCATTATAACGGATATTTTGGTTGTTTCAAGTCCAAGGATCGATTTTGTTGCTTTAGATGATTCGTCATGGGTATCAACCTTATGTCTCGTCTAGCCTATTTAGACATCATTTGTATGCATTATTGCAAACACACTAAGATAAAGTGTCATATTCCATCTGTATTTTTTATTTCAATTGTTTTGCCTTATTTTTGCCTTCTAATTCGAGCAATGTCATCTGAGGACACTCATACAGATTATTATATTCTTGGGATTCACCATATCTTGTGCCTTATTATACATGCACTACTTTGATTAAAGTGTCATTGGGGGTTGATGGTTTGCCTTTGTTTGTTATATTCCTTTATCCATTTAGTTTCCCTTCTATGACATTAGCCACATGATGTGTCTAAGATTGATCACCTCAGTACATACATATGTACTCATTTGTACATCTTGATCGTGGTTCCTTGACATTTAGTTCTTTTGACCCACTTTTCCAGTTGTATGTCACCTCACCCTTGTTTGCATTAGGGAGGGTTCTTTTGTTGTTTCTCATGCTTCCTTGGTTTGATGGAGTGAGTTATGTATTCAATATTTTTTTCTATGTACTAGGCGGATGCAGTAGCTGGGTACCTATGCATTTTGGTGAGATAGATCATTTACCATATAGACACTTTTCTTTTTGTTCCTACTCTGGTTACAACCTTCCATGTTTGATTGATCAACTCTTCAGGATTTATTGTTTCATGTCATCTATATCTTTGAGTTTAGTTGTTTTCCTTTGTATGCCTCCTACTTCAATGTAGATTATAGTCTTCTCTCCCTGATCATGTTCAATTTCAGTGGAGGTTCTTCATATCAACAATTACTTTTGATAGAGCTTTGCAACTTCTACATGCTTCAGTGGTGTTATTCCTGATCATCTTTTGTTCCTATCTTTTAGGACATTCCCTAGTTTGGAGAATTCTTTAGTCCTTCACTAGTTCTTTTCAACATTCTTTCCATCTCTTTTTGGAATAAGGTTTTTCTCATGTGGTTTTCTCTATTTCTCCTCTTTACAGAGATTTGGTTGTGCTTGAGTACCTCATTAGGCTTTGTTTCCAAGACCCAAATTTACTTTTAGTAGTAGTTTATAGGTTTTTAATTACTCCCTAAGTTTATCTTAAGGGGGGTATTGGAGTAATTAGATATTTTCTAATTAACTCTATTCTACTTAAGCAAAACTTTGAGCATCTAATAATTAATTCTTTTATTAATTATTGCCATGCAACCTAGGTTAATTACTTGTTAGGGTTTTGGTCTCCTTTTATAATGATTTATCTCTTTTTAATTTATCGATTCACTTTTGATCATAAAAATTTCTCTTTTTTCTCATCAAGAATGTCTCATCTGTGGATCTAAGAATTCTAACCTCCATAGATTTTTTTTCTTTTTTTCTATGATAGGTGTTTGCATGCATGTGATTCTTGGGGGTTGTGGGGTTGATATTTCATCAACTTCAACAACCACAAACAACAATGCAAAAAAAGAAGCACTGGTAGAAGGCCTCAAAATGTGTTTCAAACTGAACATCTCAGATCTAAATTATATAGAGGGGGACTCAACCAGCATCATTAATGCTCTCAGAACCCAATCTACAACCCATTGGAAGCAAAATGCTAACCTTTTCTTGGCATTAATAATCCTTCACAACTTCTTCTATATCACTCTTTACCCTATATATAGAGAAGGGAGTAAATGAGCTGATGAACTTGAAAATCAGAGCACTGATGGGATGATCATCATTCACCTGGTTGTATAGTAAATCCTTTATTCCCTATTATAATTGACTCCATATTATATCCATAATCATTGACATGATCAACATGTCTCCTTTAAAGAAAAAAATAGAAAACTATTCCCCATTTACCTCAATATGGATAACTATTTATATCTTCCAACATTACCTTGTTTCTTAGCAATGAAAATGTTGAATTACAAAGGCAATACTATTTAGCTCTTATTAGTTGTGTTGAAATCTTTAAAGCTATTACCAGGATGACTATTCATAACAACTGTAAGTTCTTATTACGAGATCACATTCTCATTATTGACTATCCCCTTGATATTTTATATTTTAATATTTTTAATATAATAGCTAGTAGTTAGCAAGGTTGACTTGATTAGTGAGGAATACTAACATGAATTGTCCATTTAAGCTAGTTTATTCTTAAAATGATAGAGATAAGTGTACTTCCCTATCATGGTGTTCATATTCTTAAATGGTGGCTCAACATTTAAGTTAAAGCCCAAAGTAAAAGTTTATGTAATATTAAAACAACATGCCATCATTTCTCTCACTTGGCATATGGATACTAACCTCTCATGGACATGCTAAATTATGGAGGAATGGCTTACCTATGGAAACCAATCCCTTGAGTTATTTGATGTTGTAAATAATATTATAACTATTCATAATGTCTAACATATCATTTACTCATAATATTGAATATTTCCATTATAATAATCCATTCTAAGAAAAGTTTCTAATAATGATCTTAGCCAAAGCAAAAATTCAAGTTCTATATACACTTGGGATGACAAGGAAAGTGCAAAATGGAAACCTAGTGAATCATTAGGAAAAAGTAGATAAAATAGATGATAGGAGGAAAATGACACATTTATTTAATCTTCCAAATGTCAAAATGGACTTAAGTGGATAGGGTATGGTTCAAATTTGGTGTATGCTTGAGAGGTGACAAGTATATGCAACAACCCTTTGTAACATGTTAAAAGGCTCAAATGTTATAGGCAAGGATAAAACCTTGTGCCAATGTAAGCACTAAGTGCACTAAATAAAACTACCTTGAATGTAAAATCAAGGAAAACCCTGAGATAAGATTATGTAATTTGTTAGTAGTATAGGAGTAATGGGGGCTACAACTGAAGGTTTTCTTCCCTTGATTCTTTCATGCCAGTATCAATTGAAAAAATATATAATTTAAATTTTGTATCACAATAAAACTCAAAAAATCTTGTTATCTATTTTTATTAATTAAATTAATCAATTAAATTAGTTTGTTTATTAAATAAAAATATCAAAGTTGAGATAAACCATAATGTGATTCTTAATTTTCTAAAATAATAAATAAAATAGATTTGTATGAATTATGAATTGAATACACACACACACATATGTATATGTATATGTATATGTATATGTATATGTATATGTATATGTATGTATGTATGTATGTATGTATGTATGTGTGTGTATATATATACACATACATACATACATATATATGTGTATATGTATGTGTATATATATATGTATGTATGTATGTATACATACATACATATATATGTACATACATACATACATACATACATACATACATACATACATAAGCAAGAGGCTGAGGCCATATATTAAATATAAAAAAGAGTGCAACCCAATTTGTGAGGCACAAAAAGGACAGACTTGGGTGATGGTCCCTTAGTTTAGCCCAAATTTTAAAAATATATCCTTTAGACCACATCCAATGTTTGAAATTTTCCATCTTCTCCAAAGAGGTTCACTCTTGTATCCTAACTTACCTTAAACATCTTAGAAACACCAACCAAAACAAACAACTCCATATTTCTTTGTTAGGGGTTAGAAAACTTAAATAAAGATACTTTTAAAAAGATAAAAATAAGAAACTGCAAAAGGTCATCAACTAGAGATTGAGGAGCATAAACCCATGAAATCTTAAAGAAGCATTAAAACAAAAAATCAATAAATCAAATCAAATAAACATAAACACACCCAAATTTGATTAATAAAATCACAAAATACATTTTTAAAATACTTCTATATAACAAATAGATTGATACATCTCAAAATTCAATCAAATAGAGAGTAAGGAAGGAAAGAAGCTTGAAAGAGGGAAGAATTTTACCAACTGTAATAAAAGCTTCCTTTACATCCTTAGATTTCCAACTTTTCAAAGATTAAGAGCTTTCAAATGTAATCATGATTAAGAGGAAGAGCACAAAAACTAATGATATCTCTATTTTCCAATAAAAGACAACTTATACTTACTAGCTTTTTGAGCCTTGCAACTTATAATTAATAAGGAAGAAGAAGCAATTAAACATTTGATGGAAAAAGGCATCAATCCCCATATTAGCTAACACATCCACTCTCTTATTATCTTCCCAATAGATACAATTGAATATAATTTTGTCAAAATATTTGCAAAATTTTAAAGTTATAGCTAATTTTGCATCTTTTTGCTAGTTAGGAAGGGACCCTTTTCTAAGGGCATTAATTATGTTGGTGGAATCCCCCTCAACTTCCAAAAATTTAATATTTAAGGATATACACAGTTGAAGGCCCTCCACTAGAGAAGGAATCTTTGCCCAGTTGTTAGTAGCTTCACCTATGCATTTCAAAAAGTTAACTACTTTAATCCCTAGATCATTGTGAATTCAACACCCTATACCTTCTTGACCTAGTTTTCCTCTAGAGGCTCCATCAAAATTGAGCTTGAACAAGAAATCTTATAGAGCCTTCTAGACATGTTCTAATCTCTTTAATTCACCTGGAGTCCCACCTTCACCCAGAAAAGGAGGAATTTTTAGACCAGTCCATCTACCTCTCATTCTTTCATCCCAATGAGACATCTTAACATGTTTGGGGATAGAATTAAGTAATATGTTATTGGTTAATTCAATGATAGAAACTTTAATCTTTTGCTTTAATTGATCAACGAGCATCTACTTGTCTTGGAAGATTATATAGTTCCTCTCCTTCCTTAGTTCCCATAGAATGATGGATGGAGACGAAATCCAAAGGATATGAAATATATTATTTTTTCTTACAAGAGACCAAGAATTAAGCATACTCCTAATCAAATTTAGAAAGCAAACATTAATCCTAGTTGTGAACATAGCCACTACCAACATGTAAATGGAGTTAAAAAAATAGGTGGTCACCATATTCCTCATCAAATTCACATAGTGGACATCTACTAGGTCCCTGAAACCAAAATTTTTTAACCATTTTTGTTATAAGGTCCCTTTGATGAAGGAAAATCCATGAGGAAAATCCTACCTTGGGAAGGCAAAACTTATCCCAACACAAACAAAGAGAAAAAAGAGATTGAGAGAAACCTTGAAGAGATTCAAGATACAAATAGCCCAATATTGAGTTGTACTCTCCATTTTTCTCCCATCCCATATGAGTTTATCATCCCTTCCCTTAAAGGAGATCACTTTGAATCTTAGAATTAACTGAAGAAGAAATTTTTCTTCTAAGGGAATGTCTTCAATAAAAATATTTCTCCACTTCTAATGTAATCCATCTTCTCCAAAAATTGCATAGTCGTTCACCTTTGTTCCCCATCTTTCAACCAAATAAGATTTGGCTTTCAACATGTAAGGATAATGAACAAGAGGATTATAGCCACCCCAAGAGTCTTCCCAAAAAAAAATCCTGCTTTCCATCCTCTAGATTATACGAGTGCTTATTCTAAATAGTATTTCTACATTTGAAGTGGAAATTCTATAATATTAAGCCTTTGGGAGGGTTGACCTCCCGAAAGATGTTGACTGGACTAGGTGATGAAATGTATTTATGGGAAATAATAATAAACCATTTGAGGTTAGGTAACCTAACCATCCTCCATAATAATCTTTCTCCTAATGTCATTCCTTAACATTTGATATTTTTGATACCAGCTCCACCTAGACTTTTAGATCTACACATTTGGTCCCACAAAAGAAGGGAAAACTTATATCGATCTATGTTACCATGCTAGAAAAAGGTCCTAAGTAGACCTTCAATTTTAAACACTTTTCTATTTGGGAGAACCAAACATGAAAGCTAATAAATAGGGTGCGCTAAAAAAAAAAAAAAAAAACCTTAGTCTTCCTACATGCCGAGGAAAGCCACTTACTTTTCCAACTAGCCATTTTTACTTTTATTTTTTCTACTAGGGGATCACATAGTTTAGAAACATTGTGGCTAGAATTGAGAGGAAGACCCAAGTATCTAGAAGGAAAGATACCTTTGTTAAAGTTTAAAATAATACAAATTTGATCTTCCAAAATTTGTGGCAATGTTAAATAAAAACATTTTTTATTTATCTTTATTAATCTCTTGACCTGACACTTTGGTATAATTACCCAAAATATCCTAGTAGGTATAGGCCTCTATAGTTGATCCTTCTCCAAATAACATTGTATCATCTACAAAGTGTTGATGTGTAGATGGTTCCTCTACATTGGTTATTGAGAAACCTTTTATTTCTTCTTGCATTTTTGCTTGTGTAATAGTCCACCCTAATGCATCAACCATTAGAATATATAGAAAGGGAGAAATAGGGTCCCCTTAACTCAGTCCAAAAGAAATACTTAAAAAAGCCTACCAGGGTGCTATTAATTAAAATATACATTTTTGGGGTATAAATACATTCAAAGATTAACTTTACCCATTGTTTAGAGAAACCATAAGCTTCAAAACATTTGCATAAAAAGTTTTAGTCTACCCTATCATATGCTTTCATAATATCCAATTTGATGAGCATACTGGGTAACTTATTATTCTGAACCAAATGAATAGCCTCCTAGGATAAAATAACACCATCATATATCAATCTTCTGGGGACAAAACCCATTTTTTCCTCACTTATAAGACTATTCAAATTCCGCTAGCTAAAATCTTAGTAAAGAGCTTGTAGAAGTATTACATAAAGCTATGGAGTTAAAATTGTCAAAAGATTCTACCTTATACTTTTTTGGAATAAGGGCTACAAAATTATTATTGACTTCTCTCAGTAGTTTGTCAGAGTTTCTAACTCCTTCCAAGGATTTCATTACATCTTCTCCTCTAAAGTACCAAGATTTTTAAAAGAAGAAGGTTGGAAAACCATCAAGACCTGGAGACTTGTTTAGATTCATTTTTTTGAAGACTTCTTCAACCTCTAGTTTGGTGATCTTCTGCAATAAGATTTTTTTTGTTCCGCTAAGACTAATCTTGGGATGTTAGAGAGAACATTCCTCTGAGCAGTCAAACTATAAATTACACCATTATTATAAATACCTTCAAAGTAAGAAATGTCTTCTAAGTTTATATCCTCAACTGAGTTCTTTATATTACCATCCATTCCTTTAATGGAATTGATTTAGTTAATAGCTCTTCTCTTTTTAGAACTATTATGAGTAAATTTTTTATTATTATCCCCAACTTCTAAGCATGTTTCTCTCAAATTTTTCCTCTAGAAAAGTTCTTCTTTAGCTAGAATTTCTTCATATTGTTGCATAAGCTTTCTTTCTTCAAGGAACCAAGCCTCTCCCATTCCATTTTCCAAAACTTCTCTATTTAATGATTCCAATTTTCGTTCCAAAGTTATCTTATCCTCAAAAATATTTCCAAAGAATTCTAAGTTCCACTCTTTTAATTTCTGATTACTTTCAATTCACTAACTACCTAGAACAACTTAGATCCTGACACTTAAGTTTCTTCCCACCATCTCCTAATGAGATTAATATAATTATCATTTTTGAGCCACATTTTCTTTAATTTGAAAGGACAATTTCTAGGTCATTTATTTTATATAATTTTAAGCTCCACATGATAGTGATCTAATCTTGATACTAGTTTAAGTTCATAATTAAATGATGCAGATATCTTTGACATGTCTACATGATAGAAAAATCTATCTAATTTCTTTGTATATTACTAAACCCCTTTCTTCTAATCTTCAAAGTGAAGATGTTGTCTGATCTAGCCAACACCAGAAGACCTAACCTATTTACCCAATCAAAAAAATCTTTTGATGCTAATGAGAGGGTGTTGTTTCCTCCTCTCTTTTATGAAGATCGAAGGATCGTATTAAAATCTCCTCCTAGTATAGATAGACCTTCCTGTTCTAATATTAGTCTATATTCTAGCTCTTTCCATAACCTAACTTTATCTCCATTGTGAATTGGACCATAGACATTAAACAACCTATAATATAATTCAGATTTGATTCCTTTCACCATACCACTCATCCAATTTTTATGAATTTCTATAGCTAAAATTGATACATTTCTAGGATCCCATATTATGACAAGATCTCCAGAAGTTCGTTTAGCCAAGGAATCTTTTATGTCCCTCCATCCTAAAGATCTTTTGAACTTTTTCATTTCTTCACTATTAAGTTGCATTTACCAAAGAATAATGATGCCAACTTTAGTGTTAGTAATGCAATGTTTTAGGAGTCGCTACTTGCTAGGGGCATTGAGGCCCCTAATATTCCAAGTTAAGACATTAATGGTTCTTGGGGAAGGAACTTCCCATTCCCAACATTAATAAAATTGGTTAATTTAATCTAACCCTTAGCTTCCCCATCATTTAGACTTAGTTCTTGCAAGGATTTTTGTCCTCACTTTCTAAATACTTTAGCACAATTAGGACCTCCCCTACTTGGGAGGATGACCTCATTACCATGTTTTCAATCTCCTATATTTTTTAAACTTTTAGGAATAGGGTTGATTTAATGTGATGTCAAGTCTAAGTCTAGATTTCCTACAGGATGATCTTTCTTCTCATCATTCCTTTGAGCTAACCTAATGCGGGAAATCATGGGAGCAATGCATAAGTTCAAAGCTAGGTGATTAGGGCTTGGAGAGTTTGTTATAAATTTCCTTGATGAGAAGAAGGTTTGAATATTCTGCTAATTCATATTTTCTTGTTCCTAATGATGTTGAAGGCAAAGATTCATGTTGAAGGCAAAGATTCACGTTGAATGTAGTTCTTCATAAAAGCATTCCTACAAATTTTTGAGAAACCCTAATTCAGTGATCAAGTGTTCCATTAAAGATGTAATGTAGGTAAAATGGAGAAATCATGAGCATATACATAAAAAATATAGTAAAGGAGCATCAAAGACCAAGCTTGAAGACAATATACAGATCATGAGAATGAACTACAAGAAGATCAGTTGAATTCGCATGCAGGAGAACCAAATAAATGCAAAAATGAAAAAGAAACATGGTCAGAGGTGGTGAAGACTTGAGTTGAAATTGAATCAACAAATCAAAATATTTTTAATCATCCACATCACCAAGCTAAAAATTCAATTGAATGAGAGAATGTATGCTATTAGCCAGTTGAAAACTCGGATGCTTACCTATCACATTGGGTCTCGTTCAAACGAAAGTTAAATGCATCTTTTTGATCGTCAGATCAAAGAGAATCTATGGAGGTTGTTATGTCACTATGTAAAGATGTTGAATCATTAATTCATGTGACATAATGACATGAAGGCATGTGTCTAGTAGGCCATCATCTCTCATAAAGTGTCATCAGAGTCTAGTCACAAGGTGCCAATGAGGCAAAACAATCTGACATTAGACAATAAAGTACCAATACATGTATGCCACGAGGTATATAATTGGAAGGTGGACCCATGATGCAAAGGGGAATTAATCACCATCAGATCAAGATGAATCTACATTCATCACTATCTCGCTATGTAGAGTTGCTTAACCATTATTGATAGCGACATAGTGATGGATCAACACATGTCCAATGAACCATCACCTTTCATAAGGTACAATCAAAACTCAGCCACAAACTAAAACAAGTCCATGTCAGATCCTTCAGACAATGAAATGACATCACCTATTAGCCATGATATGCCTAGCTGGGAAAAGTGGACCCGCACCATAAAACAAAGATACTGACATCATTTTTTTACCACCGTAAAATTGGAATAAGATCTACGCGCATCACTTTGTCGCTATATAAAGTTGCTCAATTGTTAATTATAGTGACAAAGTGGGAAGAGGGAACCACTAAGGAAATATAAAGGAAAGACATAAAGAGGTTAAATATCATGATATAATATTGATCACATGTTCTAAGATCAATGATGGAAGTTTAAACTAGTAGTGAACATTGGAATATGAATCATGCATATCTAGTGTCAAATGATGGAACATGAAGAAAAAAATGATTTTCTATAGGATTTGTGGAATCACAGGAAGATGAAAGGTTGTTAGGTGTTCTTAGAGGCTCCAAGGGAGCGTGATCATGGTAAAGATTAGATATTTTTAATGTCTTTTTCATATTAGTTTTGAATTATTGTTGAGTATCTGAGCGATTCAAATGCTCTATCAATATGACTGATGAATCCAAAAATAGAGAAAACCCTAAGAGGGGGCCTATAAATATAACCTCATTTTATAATACAATAAAGGGGGGGTATGTAATTCCATTTGCTTTCTATTTACTAGTCATGTTTTGTTGCGCATTCTTAGATTAGTTTTGCATATAGAGTTGAAGGACAATTATATGTGAACCTATGATAATCAAGTGGATTCCATTTCATTTTGATGTTTATAGTGAAAGTGATTCCATTTACTTTCCTCATATATGATTCTACTTCCTCTCTTGTTCATTTCATATCATGTTAGATAGTTTCATTGAGAAATGAAAGATAAATGAATATGAATTTATAAGTTATTGGTTAGATTCCATTTCATTCAAGGTTGATAGTGAAAGCAATTCCATTTGCCCTCATGTGCTTATCTCTTCATTCCTCTTTTGCATTTAGATGGTAAATCTACACTTAGAAGCTTGTGATATCCACTCCATTGGGTCTTATAAGTTGCCCAAATCTATTTTTTCCTTGGATGTTTGTAGTTATGAACATCTTGGTTTATCCTTTTCTGCTCTCAAGTTAACAACATACCCCATATCCCAATGATCCATTAAAAACACAATTCATTGCATATATTTCATATAAGGGAGTTATACCTTACAATTCAGAGGGCAACAATATACCACATACACTGACCCATTTGTTGGTGAACATCCTTTTGTTCCTCACATTTTGGGCATCTAGAGTCAAGGTAAAGCCAAGTTAAAAGGAGGGACAAATTGTTAACCAAAAATTTTTGGTGACTCTACTGGGGATTGGAATCTAAGCCCAGTGTTTGGTTTCTCATTCGTAGAAATCTAAAGGTGTCTTCTCTAGGATGAAGACTTGTGACTTTGTATGAAGGACCTATTCTCTTTGGTCAAAGAAGGTCCAGTGTAACTCAATGGCTATGCCAAATTCATAGATTGGGCTAAGGCCAAGGCCTAAACCCATTCTCCAAGAACTCAATGAGAGTACTAACAAGCTATTGCAAAATCTTGTACTTCTATATAAAGAAAGCATCTCCCATAGTGTCTAAAAGAATATTAGTATTGAAGATGATCATGCTTTTGTATCTCTTTGGAAATGTGTGTGCTCCAGATTCTACAAGCTGAAAGACATGCAAAGAGAGGAGCTGAGATTGAAGCAAGCAAAGCTAGGACCTGAACCTACTCTTAAAGAGCTCTATACAATTAAAGACGAGATCTTTCAGAAGATCTTGTTAAATCTTGCAGAGAGTCTCAATAAAGGAGATGATCCCAAAGCAAAGAAGATATGGGACCACCTTTGCAACCTATTCTACAAGTTGAAGGATCAAAAAAAAGATAATAAAAAGGAGTTAAAGTTGAAGATAAAATCCACACCTAATTATGAAACTCCCATGGTAATGTCTCCTAACTCTAGTTTTGATATTATCACAGTATTTGGTAGACAAGAAGCTATTCCTGATTTTACAAATCAAGGTGACAATATTCCATCAGATTCATTTGAAGAAGAATCTTCTGATGATCATATGCCTGCACTAGAACATTCCACTTGTGATCTACCAAGTGCTACAAATCTAAATCCAGTTAAAGAAAGAAGCAATAAAGTTCAGCTTGAAGAATGGTTGTATCAGCATGAGGAGGAACTTTGCAAAACCACTAGTAAAAATCTTATCCTTGATAAAGAGGTATTGAAGAAAAGAGTCTTGAGACCAACTATCAATATGAAGAAGAAATAATTTGTGCACTTCTTGAAAAGGAAGAAGAAGATGTGATTCCATTGAAGATCAAGAAGAATGATGAGGAAGAGCCTTTTTATGAGAACACTTTACTTGGAAATTTTATTTTTGATCATCAAGACCTTACCTCTGATGATGAAGAGCAAGTCCTAGATGACAAAAAGAAAGTAGAAGACATAGAAATAGAAGTTATTTCCTTTTGGTCTTCTCCTATTGAGAAATTCTCAATTGATGAAGAAGGACTTGTTGAAAAAGGATTAATGGTGGATGTACTATTTGAGAGCTTGCTTAATGTTTGTAACTCCACTGAAGAAGCAGTGAAGTGGGAAAAAAATCTCTCACAACAACTCAGGTATGACAGAGCTAACAATTGAAGGTGAGTTTTTTTTATTCTCACTCTTCTCATCTTTATGAACCAAATATTGTCAATCTAAAGTATAAGGTTGTCATTGAAAGAATTATTGATACACTAGAGGATGTAAGCAAAGCAGAATCACTTGATGGCCCAAGTGCAAAACCAAATCAAATTGATGAGGGGTCATTTATGGTTGAGTTTTCTCCTCCTTTTTTGTTTATTCTTGTTGATTTCATCCCTAAAGATAATGAAGATGCAATAGAGAATATAGGGAATGCATATCACTGCATAGCTAAGGGAGACTTGGTTCTTGAATGCAATAGAATAGTTATTACCCATCCAATAACAAAGCTTGTGCAAGAGAATATTTTCTTTACCTTGGTTGATGAAACCCAGTTATGTGAGTCGAAGGTAGTTGAAGTTTCTAGTGCCAATCACTTTTCTCCTAATAAGGAGGTACATGATCATTTTCCTTGTTTGGAAGATTATCGGAAAAAGACTATCAAAGAGCCTAAGGAGGATGAGGTAATATATAGTGAAGCATGGTTTTTTGGATTTGAGTGGGCATTCAGTCAAGTCTTGCATACTACTTGGAGAGTTGGAGTTACCATGCTTTTGTTGCTACTACAAGTAGGGATCCTACTTAGAGACCAAAATCAATTGTGGAGAAGAGAATCCTACTTCAGTCAATCAGTAAGTGGATTCACTTGAATATATTTTGTTGTTGGTTCCATAAGGTGAGATTCATCTCACCTCTATAAATATGTTAGGTTAGGTGTGTGTGTGTGTTTAGTGTAGTTGGTTTTTCCTTGCTTTCTTGCTTTCTGCATGTTTGCTTTTCTTTTGTGTTGGTTTCCCTGTTTCCCCACCACCCAAATGCCTAGCATCTCCCCATGTTATTTAAGGCTTTGCAATCCAATGGACTAGGTGTTGATCTTTGCTATTTGGTGTTTTCTCTAATAAAGGAAGTGGGTAGTTTATTGTTGTGTTTTTTTTTAGCTCATTCAAAACTAGAGATTGCTAGGTTCCTGCCTAGGCACTAACATGCCTAGATCCCTAGTCAGAGCCAGTTGTTGCCATGTTTTCAGTTTCCTATATTTTTCAAAATTTTAGGAATAGGGTTGATTCAATGTGATGTCAAGTCTAAGTCTAGATTTCCTATAGGATGATCTTTCTTCTCATCATTCCTTTGAGCTAACCTAATGCAAGAAATCATGGGAGTAATGCATAACTTCAAAGTTAGGTGATTAGGGTTTGGAGAGTTTGTTATCCATTTCCTTGATGAGAAGAAGGTCTAGATATTTTGATAATTCATATTTTCTTGTTCTTAATGATGTTGAAGGCAAAGACTCATGCTGAAATTAGTTCTTCATCAAAGCATTCCTACAAATCTTTGAGAAACCCTAATTCTATGATCAAGTTTTCCATTAAAGACATAATGCAGGTAAAATGGAGAAATCATGAGCATATACAGAGCAAATATAGTAGAGGAATGTCAAAGACCAAGCTTGAAGACAATATATAGATCTTGAGAATGAACTACAAGAAGATCAGTTGAATTTGCATGCAGGAGAACCAGATAAATGCATAAATGGTAAAGAAACACGATCAAAGGTGGTGAAGACCTGAGTTGAAATTAAATTGATGAATCAAAACACATCTAATTGTCCACATCACTAAGCTAAAAATTCAATTGAATGAGAGAATGTATGCTATTGGCCTGTTGAAAAGTTAGATGCTTACCTATCATAGTGGGTCTCATTCAAACGAAAGTTAAATGCATCTCATTAACTGCCAGATCAAAGAGGATCTACAGAGGTCGTTATGTCACTATGTAAATATGCTCAATCATTAATTCATGTGACATAGAAACATGAAGGCATGTATCTGGTGGGCCATCATCTTTCATGAAGCGTCATTAGAGTCTAGTCATGAGGTGCCAATGAGGCAAAACAATTTGATGTTAGACAATAAAGTACTGCCACATGTATGCCATGAGGTATATAACTAGAAGGTGGACCCAAGATACAAAGGGAAATTAATCACCATTAGATCAAGATGAATCTACGTTCATCGCTATCTCACTATATAGAGTTACTCGACCGTTATTCATAGCGACATAACAATGGATCAACACGTGTCAAGTGGGCCATCACCTTTCATAAGGTACAGTCAAAACTCATCTTCAAACCAAAACAAGTCCATGTTGCATCCTTCACACAATGAAATGACATACCTGTCAACCATGATATGCTTAGCCAGAGAAAGTGGACCTATGTCATAAAATAAAGAGACTACCATCATTTTGTTACCACTGTGAAATTGGAATAAGATCTATGAACATCACTTTGTCACTATGTAAAGTTTCTTGATCATTAATTATAGTGACAAAGCGACAAGGGGGACCCACTGAGGAAATATAAAGGAAAGACATAAAGAGGTTTCTCATGATATAATCTTGATCATAGGTTCTAAGATCAATTATGGAAGTTTAAACTAGTAGTGAACGTTGGAATTTGAATCATGCATATTTGGTTTGAAATGATGGAACATGAAGAAAACAATGATTTTCTACAGGATTTGTGAAATCATAGGAAGATGAAAGGTCGCTCGGTGTTCTCAGAGGCACCAAGGGAACATGATTATGTTAAATATTAGATATTCTTCATGTCTTTTTCATTTAGTTTTGAATGACTATTGAATTTCTAAGCGATTCAAATGCTCTATCAATATGACTAATGAATCTAGAACTGGACAAAACCCTAAGAGAGGGCCTATAAATGCAACCTCATTTGATAATACAATAAAGTGAGGGTTGGTAAACTTGATGGTGAATGAGTCTATAATTCTATTTACTTTATGTTTACTGGTCATGTTTTGTTGCCAATTCTTAGATTAGTTCTGCATACAGAGTTGAAGGACAATTGTATGTGAACCTATGATAATCACGTGGATTCTATTTCATTTTGATGTTTGCAATGAAAGTGATTCCATTTACTTTCCTCATAGTTTCATTGAGAAATGAAAGATAAATGTATATGAATCTATTAGTTATTGGTTGGATTCCATTTCATTCAAGACTGATAGTGAAAGCAATTCCATTTACCCTCATGTGATTATCTCTTCATTCCTCTTTTGCATTTAGATGGTAAATCTGCACTTAGAAGTAGGAGTGGATGTTAGAAGAACTTCAAGGCAACTTGTGATATCCATTCCACTGGGTGTTATAAGTTTCCCAAATCTATTTATGTCTGGGGTGTTTGTAGTTATGAACATCTTGGTTTATCCTTTTTTTCTCTCAGGTTAACAGCATACCCCATATCCCAATGATCTATTAAAAACACAATTCATTGCATATATTGCATATAAGGGAGTTATACATTATTCAGAGGGCAGCAATATAACACATACACTGACCCATTTGTTGGTGAACATCCTTTTGTTCCTCACGTTTTGGGCATCTAGAGTCAAGGTAAAGCCAAGTTAAAAGGAGGGACAAATTATTAATCAGCAGACCCCTAATCCTAAAGGACCTATCAAATCCTCAACCAACTCTACTAACCCTTCTTTGATGGCAATGGGGCTTATCTCCCTTTCCATTTCCTCTAATAATTAAATTAATCAATATAAATTATCTTTTTTATTTAATAAAAATGTCAAAATTAAAATAAATAATAATAAGATAGCTAAATCTCTAGATTTCTAGGTAAAATGGATTTATAAATAAAATAAAATAAATTTGTATTAATTATATAAAAAATTAAATTTTAATTTTAGCAATGAAACTAAAATTTAATCTATTTTTAATAATTGAAATAATCAATGTCTCTTTGGAGATACCTGATAATATTGGAACGATACAAAGAAGATTAACATGACTCTTGTGCAAGGATGACACATAAATAATTAAAATAATCAATAAATTATCTATTTTATTAAATAAAAATAACAAAATTAGAATAAGTATTATTAAGATTTATATATCTCTAAAATAATAAATAAATAAATACTTATATGTTTTTTTAGTATTTTAAATTTGTCTTCAAAATTATGCATAATCTTCTCTTGTGTTGAACTTTTACCTATAAATATAGGGTTAGAGTATTTCAAAGAGCCACAAATTTGAGAAGACTCATACACTCAAAGGTATTTGACATATTCATATGAATGAGGTTCAAATTAGATTTTTAATTGTCATTATCTTGGTAGTTGTCTATTTTATATAGTGTTAAGTGTCAATTGTTCATTTAATATACTTACTATTGTCTTTCTTCACTTTTTGTATTCATTATTTCAAAGTAGAGGAGGTACAAACCGAAAGAGGTATGTCTTTGTCATCCAATCTTTAGAGCAAATGTTTATTGGTGTTTTCTTATTTCAATGATGTTCTCAATGATTTCTTCTCTTATTTTGTCAATATCTTTGTCACTTTTCAGGAAATGTTTATACAATCATAATGCATTCCAACAAATGTCTAAAAATGTTTCGAGTCTTCTTTTGGGGTGGTATAAAATTGTGGAAAATTGGACTATTGCA
Organism: Cupressus sempervirens; assembly: GCA_028749045.1. Lineage (NCBI taxonomy): Eukaryota > Viridiplantae > Streptophyta > Pinopsida > Cupressales > Cupressaceae > Cupressus > Cupressus sempervirens. The sequence goes on along the minus strand of CM053788.1, from coordinate 583,240,381 downwards.
TGTTGTTTTCTTTTCTAACATTTTCATTATTTGCAAGAAGGAATATATGTGTAAGACTTTTTTGTTTCTACTATGTTACCTTTCTAGTTGATCAATTTTTTGCATGTAGGATTGGATATAGTTTAACTTTATCTCATTTTCATTGTTTTCTTGTTTTAGGTGGTAGAGAATATTTGTACCTTCATTCAATGATATGAATTGTTCATTGCATATCACAAGCAATGATTTTTGTAGCACATGACATGTTTCTTGTGCTCATATATCTCTCTCTACAAAAATCTTTGACATGAACTTTTGGAATGTTTTGAGAGATGGGTGTTGTAATGTTTCATGTGAGAAAATCCCCACCCCTCTTGTCCCGAACCTTTCAATCTCACATTTTTGCATTCAAGCCTTGAGACTACACAAATATGTAAGAAAAAAGAGATTGTGTGAATCTAAAAAAGATAGTCTTCATTGATACATTCTACAATTATTTAGTACAACAACTCATTGTAATACAAATGTTCACAAATTTCTTTTTGCATAATGAAAAATATTATGTGCATTCAATTAAAATATAAACAAACTACTGCTTTAAGATTTATGGTTTTTGCATAATCTAATAGCTAATCATAAATTTATTTAGATTTATATTTCATAATAACATGCAATGTCATATCCAAATATTATAATTTTATAATTTTATTCTAATAACTATGACACTTGCATTGATATTAAATTAATGTTTACTAATTGTGCATGTCAACAAGATAAATATCACAAACCCAAATAATACTTACTTTTTCAAAATTATGCTAAACATTATCATTGCAAAAGAATATCTCATTCTAATTATATAATAACATTTCCTTCAAAGTTGTTCAACTTAAAATAACACCCATTCTCTTCAAAGATAAAAAATACTCCAACAAAGACTTTAACCAATGTATAACTATTTTATATTTTAAAATTAATATTAATTAGTTCAATCATTAAAATATTTTCAAAGGGATCTAAACTATTAGTAAGTTAACAATTATCAAAATCATCACATCCAAAGTTTCCTATCAATTGTTCCCTTGCACCTCATATGTGCTAGTTTTAATTTATTTTTTGCACTTCATTTTATGCATGCTATTTTTTCATGTTATTTTCTTATTAATGTTTCTTAATAGATTTTATATGTGAAGATTTTTTTAGATGATCATTTATAATACATGAAAAAATAAATTAAAAAATTAATACTCTTTTAATCTATTTTTAAAAAATTACTTAAATTTATTAAAAAAATATATTTATTATGCACGTATACACCTATTGGCTCATTGTTGTGATCACAAAAGCTTGCAATTACTAGTACATATATGTCTTGGATGTATAATAATGAATTAATTTTGATCTTTTTATACAAGATCCTATCATGCAAATCAAACATATTGAACTGAAATTAGCAAGCAATGACTATTAAAAAAGAAGTTGACTTAAGCTCATTTTGAAAATTATATTTGAAAGTTTTAGGATGAATACAACAAATACAAATTTGAACTATTTTTAAAGCCACACTTCCAAATAATTGATAGAAGCAAAGGGAAAAATTGTAAATCAAGTCTAGACTTGGACATAAATGATGTAAACATTAATGAAGGCTCATGTTATAAATTTTACACAAAAAATACATCATTTATACACTAATCATTGCACTAAGTATAAATAGGTAGATATTTCTAAGGCAATAAATAAAGATTACAAATATAATCATAGTATATTTGTACTGATGAATTTAAATATACAAATTATTGACTTCATTTGTTTCATAAATAAGGAATATGCATGGTTCTTTCATTCATATTATTATGTCTTTGCATTCAATAAGATCTAGTCCTCAATCAATTCTTTATGAAACATTCAACCTTTTAGTCTACTAAAATTGCTTAACAAAATATATATTTTTCTCTTAAAATAATTAAACTATTTAATATTTCTACATTCAAGCCTTGGGACTGCAGAGATATGTAAGAAAAAAGAGATAGTGGGAATCTAAAGAAGGTAGTCTTCATTGATACATTCTACAAATATTGAGTACAACAACTCATTGTAATAGAGTTGTTCACAAACTTATTTTTGCATAATGAAAAATATTATGTGTATTCAATTAAAATATATACAAACTATTACTTTAAGATTTAGGGTTATTGCATAATCCAATAGTTAACAGTAAATATATTTAGATTTATATTTGATAAATAATATACAATGTCATGTCCAACTATTATAATTTTAAAATTATATTCTAAACTTTATGACACTTGCATTGATATTAAATTAATGTTTACTAATTGTGCATGCCAATTAAATAATTATCACAAACCCAAATAATACTTACTTTTTCAAAATTTTGCTAAACATTATCATTGCAAAAGAATATCTCATTTTAATTATATTATAATATTTCCTTCAAAGTTGTTCAACATAAAATAACATCAATTCTCTTCAAAGATAAAAAATACTCCAGAACAATGTACAACCATTTTATACTTTAAAATTAAAAATAATTTGTTCAATCATTAAAAGATTTTCAAAGGGATCTAAATTGTTAATAAGTTACATTTATCAAAATCATCACATCCAAAGTATCCTATCAGTTATTCCCTTGCACGCCTTATGACGGAAGTGCTAGTTTTAATATATTTTTTGCTCTTCACTTTATGCATGTTATTTTTTTCATGTTATTTTCTTATTAATTTTTCATAATAGATTTTTTTGTGAAGAGTTTTTTAGATGATTATTTATTAATACATGATATATTAATAAAAAAAATACTCATTTAGTCTATTTAGAAAAAAAAAACATTTTACTTAAATTATTAAAAAAAAAAAATTATGCATGTAAACATCTATCAACTCATCGTTGCAAGCACAAAAGCTTACAACTACTAGTAGATATATGTATTGTATGTATAATAATGAATTAAGTTTGGTCCTTGTACAAAATCCTATCATGAAAATTAAACATATTGAACTTAAATTAGCAAATAATGACTATTAAGAAAGGGGTTGACTTAAGCTCATTTTGAAAATTATGTTTGAAAGGTTTAGGATCAATACAACGAATACAAATTTGAACTATTTTCAAAACTACACTTTAAAATAATTGATAGAAGCAAAGGGAAAAAATTCTAAATCAAGTCTCATCAAGTAAATATTAATGAAGGCTCATGTTATAACTTTTACACAAAAAAGTAAATCATTTATGCACTAATCATTGCACTAAATATAAATAGGTAGATTTTTCTAGGACAATAAATAAATATTACAAATATACTTGTAGTATATTTGTACGAAGGAGTTTAAATGTGCAAATTACTAACTTCCTTTGTTTCATAAAGGAATATACATGGTTCTTTAATGGCATTTGAAAAGATTTAATCTTCAATCAATTCTTTAAGAAACATTTAACCTTTTTAGTCTACTAAAACTACTTAGCAATTATTTTTCTCTTAAAACAATTAAACTATTTAATACACAATGAATGGTTTTGAACAAATAAAAATAGATTGCAATGAATAGAAAATTATATAGAGTAGGCATAGATAATACCATCAAATAGAGAAGACAATGAAAAGAAAAAAGACATTAACATTACACAAAGTCAAAGATCATCACCAATAGAAAAATACAAGAGAAGAGAACAACCAATAAAGTGATAGGAAAAACAAACCACATACCAGTGTGGACAATATATATAATTGTGAATACAATATGAGAACATAAACCCTGGGATTATCCATTAGGAGTCATAAAACGTGAATTGAGGACAATTATATGGTTTAGGGATATTGTATTTTAAAAAACATTATTTGGTCTTGAATAAATTGACCCAAAATTATCAGCAATCTATCTGATCAAACCAGTTTCAAATTCTAAATATTTCTACGATTATTGTCATCAATCAGAATTAGTTATTAGTATTCACCTGTGCATTGTTGCTTCTCTGTGGAAAATCACCAATTATACGAATTTTTTTGAAGAGTAAAACATATATTTTTTTTGATTGATTTAGAATTGGGTATCTAAAAATAATATCTATGAACTACAATTTGCGATCTTTTTAAGGAAGAGAAGCGACAGATAAACCCAGGAGGGATCCACATCATTGGCTAGGTAGTGAATACAATATCATGTAGTGACCAAGGGGGCAAAAAAAAAAAATCATTATCATTGATTCACAATTGCGAATTTAAAATTGTAAACACTTATTTCATTTAAATAGAAGAAACATAAATAATAATGTAGAAATGAATAGCAAAAGGTTGAATTAGAGAAAATACAAATTTGATCCAAGTAGTTTAGAATCAGAATCAAATGCAAGGAGACCTTAAGGGTGAAATCAAACATCAGATCAAGGGAAAAAGGGCAATTCATTAGCAGAAGATTTATGAATTTTTTTGCATATTCAAAGCTTTGGTCATATATATAGCAGAGGATATCAATTTTATTTTACAAGGTAGATAAATTATAGAGGCATTGAAATTATAGGCAAAATAAGGAAAACCCTAGTCACCAAGGGAGTTAATGGTAGCGACTTTAGTTTTTAAATTCACAAAGTGACAAAAGTTGCACCGGATGAACATATTTTGATTGCGCAATTCTTAGGTACAGGGACAAATTTCCATTTGTTTTATTTGTATGTTTTGCCAAACAGTGTGTCAAATTGTTGGTGAAAAACTAAATTCAAATTATGAACTAATAAAGCTCAAATTTTGAAACTTTGGTCAATGATTTCTCTAGAAAATAGTGCATCTTTTGAAATTAGGATTTCATTATTTGAATTGAATTTTCAAGTTCGCTTTTTTGGACTTTTTTTTCTCTCTTCATCCTCTATTATTTTCTTTACTTCCATAAGATTAAAATTCAAATTAGACAACAAATATGAATATGATCACGACCTATGCCTTTGCGAATAATGTGAACTATGCAAAACTACCAAAACTACTCTTAGAAAATAATTTAGAAAGATATCACAAGTAATGTTTATATTTTTGGTGAACCTAATATGCAATGCCTTTATACAAATCTATGGATTTACAACTAGTAGAAAACGAAATAGGAAATAGTTGGATCAAAGTTTGATCTCGCAAATCTAAGAAGAGACAAACTAATTTTATATAATAAATTTAGGAGAAACAATCACAGATCTCAAGTGAAGTCTTTCCCAAGGAATGAGAGGGGAGATTTTGGGAAAGACCCCTTCAACCCTCTTAGGATAGCCAAAGTGAAGGAGCATGTTACAAATTCTGGCTTAGTCCCTCCAAAACAATTAGGCAGGGTGTCTCCAGCTCAAAGACCTAATGTGCCAAGAAGACTCAACAAAGAAATCAACAAACAAGAGTGATTGACCTTGGACTTAACACGACATGCAGTTGAATATATTCAACACCAATGCCAATACCTAGGATTATTTGGTCGATGGACAAGTCTAGTTATGGATACAATTTCAATTGTTGAATAGATCAAAGATCATTTTCAGAAGCTTATTAACTTAACAATCATGGAAAATGATTTCTGATATGTGATATGTGATAGTTTAGGATTAAAGTATAAACATTTTTCTAGGGAGGCCTTAGTTTTAAATGGCCACCCTTTCAAAAATGAATGATTGGAGATCCATGTTTGATCCTACAAACTCTATAAATTTTGAAGTAAAGAAGATTCTTATACTTCCAAATCTTACGATTAAACTTTTAAGTAAGGACACTCTTAGACTTATAGGTACTATAGTAAGGTTTTTTAAGGGCTTTATTGAATCAAACTTTAATAGTTCCAGTCCAATAAATTATTGTAAAGTTAGATGTCAATTTCCAAAGCATAAAGCCACTTGATATTAATATTAATGGTACAATTATCCCATTAGAGCCAAAAATAGTAACAAATTTTCTCTAGAGAGAAATCAAAAGTAGTTAAATCTTTCGCCCAAGTCCCTAGTAACTAGGACATATCACAAGATCTCCCTAATGTTCAAGTAAACCTTAATAAAGAGGGTAGAGGTTTCTAAGTTCAAATGGTGGAAGAGAGGGAGGAAGGGGAAATTAGAGATTACCCTCTTTGGTTGAAATTGGTTATTATCAAACTAGAAACCCTTAGGGAAGAAGGTCCCCTATCTCCATAGACCAATAAATCCCCTCTTCTATATATTAGTAGTCTAATAGAATCATATCAACAAATTGAAAGAACTATGAATCAATCAGCTAATCAGTAGGTAGAAACATGTGACTCCCCTAACAAAGTTAAGGCAAAAGTTAGTATTCTAGTGAAAGCCCTGAATAATATAGTGGTGGATGATCTCATGAACTAGTTTTTAGATTAAATTTGTGATGAAGAAGAAGTCCAGAGATAGACATCAACCTTGACCAATTTGATTCTTGAGGAAGAAGAAGAGAAGGAAGATTCCCCCTCAACTTTGAATGAAGATAAGGGTGATTTGGATCATGGAACTGCTATTGGATGGTGCAATAGGTTCCCTAAGTCTTGAAGCCTCTCTCCTGATTAGGCCATATCATGGATGTGCTAAGTCCTCTAGGAAAAGAGAACACAAATCCCTGCAAGAGCTTTGGACTAGGGATGGAGAAGCTAAAGGAAAAGCAAAACTTACTGATTTATTTCATGTTGGGAAGGGAAATTTCCTTCCCTCAATATCATAATTTCCTAACTTGGAATGTTTGAGTCCTAAATTCCATTAACAAGAAATGGCTTTTTAAGTGTTTCATATCTTCCACAAAGGCAAATATTCTTCTTCTTCAAGAAACTAAATTAGCTAAAGATGAGATGGATAAATTTAGAAGGTCTTTAGGATGGAGAGAAATTAGAGAATCCCCAACTAAGGGATATTTAAGAGGTGTTTCTATTTTATGGGACCCTTGGTATGTGTCAACCTCTTTTATAGAATTTCATAAAAATTGGATCTATGGATCAGTTAAAGGTATAAGATCTGAGATCCATTACAATCTCTTTAATATTTATGGTCCAATTAATAACCAAGAGAAATCTAAGTTGTACAAGGAAATTGAAGAGATGATTGGTGTAGGAGAAGAAGGAATTTCCACCCTAGGAGGAGATTTCAATGTGATCCTTCATCCATCTAGAAAAGAGGGGGAGGGAGGGATTAGGTCCCTTTCCTTTGCTTCTAAGGAATTCATTGATTGAGTCAATAAGATGGGTCTTATATAAATATAGTACTCATTTGATTCCTTTACTTAGATCAATAGAAGGAAGGGATTCAATAATATAGTAGAAAAAATGGATGGATTCCTTATCCATGGGGATTTATCATCCCTTTTGATCTCTTTTTGTTCTAAATTAATACCTATTTAAGGGTCTAATCATTTCTCGGTGGAACTTAAAATCTTGGAGGATAAACACCCTAACAATTTCCCTTTCAAATTTGAATAGATATGGGTCAAAGATGATAGCTGCTTGAAGATAACAAAGCAATCGTAGGAGGAAATCGAGGTGTTGGGCTCTAAACTTTTCCAGGTAGTTAAAAAATTGAAAATTACTGATCAAAAATTGAAAGAATGGAACTCGGACTTCTTTGGAAATATCTTCAAAGATAAGATAGATATAGAAGAAAAATTGACATCTCTCAGTAGTGAAGTTATAAAACATGGGATGGGTGAAATCTAGTTCCTAAAAGAAAAAAAGCGAATGCAAAGTAAGAGCTTTGGAGACAAGAATCGAGGGAAACATGGCTAGAAGTAGGTAGTAAATTTTTTTTTAAAAATCATAATAGCTCGAAGAAAAGATGAATGATTAATCACATAAATTCCATTACATGAGTCAATGGTATTCTAAAAGAATCCCCAAAAGAAATTGATTTAAAAGCCATATCTTACTTTGTAGATATTTACAATAACTTAGTGAGTTCTAACCTCAAGGCTCATCAAGATGTTTTAGTAAGCATACCAAACTTATCTCCCTTGATCAAAATAAGTTACTTCTACAAAAAACCTGTAAGAAGGAGGTTAAAATTCCAAATGAATCCAAAGAAATCTCTGGGCCTAGATGGTTTTCTTGCTATCTTTTTTTAGAAGTCTTAGGATTTTATAGGAGATGACATAACTAGAGCCCTAGAAGATGTTAGGAATTCAAGTAAACTTATACATGAAGTTAATAATACTTATATTGCTCTAGTTTCTAAAATAGATAAACCTACAACCTTTAATGACTTTAGACCCATAGCTCTATGCAATATCATGTATAAGCGTTTTAGCAAGATCGTGGCCATTAGACTTCAATCGATCCCACCTAACCTTATTATTGATGAACATATCAACTTTGTCCGAGGGCATTCTTATATGCAATGGGATTATAATATCTCAGGAGGTTATTCATTTAATACAAAATAACAAGACACCAAAAAGGCTCATGAAATTACACATTAAGAAAGCTTATGATAGGGTAGACTAGATATTTTTATGTAAATGTTTGGAAGCCTATGGATTTTTAAAGCAATGTATTAATCTAATCTTTGAGTGTATCTCAACCCCAAAACTCTCTATCTTAGTCAATAGCTCTTTAGTAGGCTTTTTTAATATTTCAAGAGGATTAAGACAAGGAGATCCAATCTCCCCTTTCCTCTTTATCTTAATGGTAGGTACTCTAGCAAGATATATCTCCAAGGCTATGTTGAAGTTGATAAAAGATCAACCCCATAGATCCCAACATCACTCGCATGCAAACACCTGTCACAGAAAGAGAGAAGGAAAAGCTATGGAGGTTGGAATTGTCAGATCCATAGATGAGACATTCTTGATGAGCAAAAAGAGAAATTGCTATTAACAAAAGTGAATGAAATAAATTACAAAGAGAGATCATCCTTATAAAGGAGATTAAAAACCTCACAGGTAAAACCTAGATTGCATGATAATAATTAATAAAATAATTAATTATTATATGCCTAAAGTTTAGCTTAAGCAAACTAGAGATAATAAATGACTTAATAATTTAGTCAAAATAATTTAATTAATAAGGAAATATCTTATTGCTCTAACATCCCCTTAAGATAAACTTAGGGAGTAGCTAAAAACCTAGAAACCATTGCTGAAAGCAAATTGGGTCCCACTAACAAGGTCTGATGAGGTACCCAAGCACAAATAAATCTCTGCAAATAGGAGAAATAGAGAAAACCATATGGGAAAAACCCTACTCCAAAAATATATGGAAAGAATTTTCTAGAAGATAAGAACAAAAGATGATCATGAAGAATACCACTGAAGCATAAAACTATAAACATTGCCAAACTGTTGATCTAAAGACCCGCCACTGTATAGAACATGACTAGGTAGAGAAGACTAAGTCTAAAGAGCTGATCAATCAAAGATGTAAGGTATCTTGATGGCCTCCAAAAATAGGAATGAAAGAATGTTTGTATGGTAAATGATTCTATTAGTGTAAATTATTATTTACACTTTACTTAAGTTTACTTAGGATAAATTCATTTATTTATTAGTTGTCATCTAGGAGTTAACGTACTTTTATGTATTGACTTGTTGACAACACATGAGTTTGTTCCTACCTTGTCATACTTATCCTCTCGTCTACGTGGAGGATAATCCACCTTTTGTGGACATATGTTGAGTTGTCATGCTTATCTCCTAGTGCTTTCTAGCTCATTCTAGAAGCTTCCTAGAGGCCTTTATAAATAGGATTTCTTAGTGTATTTGCATATCATATTGTATAGCATTTTACATTTTATCTAAGAATACAATTGTCTTATTTTCAGACCAAATCCTTGCCTCTTCTTGTCTTTTTTTCTTCTCTGTGACAGGTTTTCTATGTGTAGGTTATTCGAGGGCTTGTGGATTTGATTTGCATATTTGCTCAACTCCAACATGGTATTAGAGCTATATCTATTGTAGCTTATTTAGTATTTGGAGAAAAAGGAGAAAGAGGGTTTGACATAATAGAACTAACATTTTTTTGGGCTTTTTGCTTTATTTTTTGGAGGTGCGATGTTGGTGATTCAGAAAAAATAACTACAGAGGTGATTTTCAAATAGTGATATCTCCCTCATATGGAATCCTTTTTTCAAGCAATTTTTTTGTTTTGGGGTAGAATTTTGTGATCTGCACATTGGTGCAGGAAGTTTGACATCTCTATTCCTGGATTTTTTTGCAACTCAAAAATCTCATTTTTTGCACCTTCAAAGGCTTCATTCGGGCTCATATGGACACATATTTCAGTGCTATTTTTTTTTTAAAGTGCATGATTTATTGTCTACTTTCCAGATCTAGAATTAATATAGAGTAATATTGAGCTCCTATTTTTGGTGTTGAATTAGAGGCTTCAATTTCCTCCCTCTCTGCATCTGGAATCCAAGTTCTTTTCTTAGTTTTTGTGCTTTTTATATTTGTTTCTTTGGTATTTGAGGGATATCTTTATACATTATGGGGGGAGCATTTTCTTTTCTATAATTTACTTTAGAATAGACCCTTCAACTTTTGTCTTCTTCTCTCAATGTCGAATCATTTTGTGACCCAACCAACACTGCACAACTATCACACCTAGAAAGCACAAATGACTAGTCTTCTCATGTCATGAGGTTTATGGTCATGTCTGGATGAGAACCAACCTATTCTACAATGCCATTTTGAGGTTCTTTAGTACAGGAACAAAATGGATGGAGCCATGGGATTGATTGCACTAAACATTTCTAATAGTCTATTGTTTCACTTGGATGGTTTGACCACTCCTCAGGCTATTTGGACCAAGTTTCACAACTTGTTTGGCACAGTGAATGAGTTCTGGGCACTACAACTTGATGCAGGGTTGACTTCTTTGACACCTTATAGCTTTCCCACCATTGAGGACTTCTTGATGAAGTTCAAATCTCTATGTACAATTTTGCAGGGATGTGGGGAAAAAAAATAGATACTGAATGTATTTTTTTGATACTCTCAAAGTTGCGAGGACAGTATCAAATTTTTTCTTCCACTTTCTACACCACAATGGATGCCTTGGGTAATAGACATTAGATGCCTTCTTTTGAGATATTCTATAATAGGTTAACTCTTGAGTAGTCCAAGCTCACTCAGATGGATTCACTTATAGATTCATCATCACAGGCATTGCTTGCCAAGGATACATAGGAGCAGAAGCCAAAGCAGATATCCAATTCCTCTTCTTAACACTCTACTGGTCCATCCTCTTCTTCTAAGAAGAAGGAGAAAAAGAAGACTGAGACTCCTACCTATTCCTATTTTTGGAGAGGATCTCATGATGAGGCACATTATTTTCAAAAGAGATTTGATGGCTATGAGAAACAGATTGCAGATTTGCAAGCTCTTCTTAAGAAGAGCACTATTTCTTCTCCATCCTCTTCTACCTCACAATGGTTTTCCTTTCAATCTTCTTCCATATCTTTTTCCTCTACATTAGATTTTGGATAGGGTCATGCATTAGAAGCATCCATTGCATTCCCTTCCCAGGTCCTTTGGATACTGGATTCAGGTGCTTCTCACCATATGACATATTTCCAAGGTGTCTTCTCTACTCTTGAGGCTTCTCCCATTCTCATATTCTCATGGGGAATAATACTACCCTACCAATCTACGGGAAAGGTTCAATTAGCATTCAGGATGAAACCTTCAATGACGTATTGTATGTTCCATCTCTATGTGTAAACCTTCTCTCGATTTTTGAAATTACACATAGTGGATCAGGGAAGACAGTTGAGTTCACTGTAGATTCAGTATTCATTTGGGATCGTGCAAAAGGAAGTCTTATTGCTAGAGGGATAGTTGATCATTCCATCTATCTCTACACCTTCTCACACTTTGGTCCACCATATCTCCATTATCGGAGCATGGCTCTTCTCTTTCACAGAAGCATCATGTGGTGCAATCAGGATACTTGAACCTTTGTATTGTTCCTGAGATCCCTATTTTGACTTCCACACCACATCCAGTTGAGGGCTTTTCTCTTTAATAGGATTCTTCTTCACCTCTACCTGAATCTCCAACTCCATTCATTGAGCCTCCAGGTGCACCAGTTGTGGATTCTACAAAGGACATTCATCTCCTTTTTCATGATAGTGTTAGCACACCTGCATTGGGGATTCTCATTCTGGATCCTCATGTTTTCTCCTTTTAGCATAAATTAAGTCTTCCAGTTTCACCTCTCATTCATGAGTTTCCTTGTTTTGTGCCCTTGTTTCTTCTACATTAGAGTTTCATTGGTTCGATCATTTCTATAGGGGCTCCATCATTCTGGGGGGCTTTGGTGTCTCTTCCCATGGGGGGTTGGTTGTACTTATGGTTTTGAGTGAGTCTCTTGAGCCATTTTTGGTCTATGCTTGGGATTACGAAAGTTGTCCTTGGGGGGTCTTGTTGAGGCCTTCCTTCCTTCATTTTTTTTAGTATGTTTTACCTCTTTTTGGGGGAGGGTTTTTCCCATGTGGTTTTTCCTCTTTCCCAGGTTGCATTCCTTTGCATTTGTATATGGGTACCTAACATGGCCTCATTTTCAAGACCCATTATGCATTCCATCATAGCTTTTTCAAGCTTAAGTGCATTCCCCTAAGTTGCACTTAAGGGGGGGTATTAGTGTAAATTATTAGTTACACTTTACTTAAGTTTACTTAGGATAAATGCATTTATTTATTAGTTGTCATCTAGGAGTTAGCATACTTTTATGTATTGGCTTGTTAACAACACTGGAGTTTGTTCCTACCTTGTCATACTTATCCTCTCATCTACATCGAGGATAATCCACATTTTGTGGACATATGTTGAGTTGTCATGCTTATCTCTTGGCACTTTCTAGCTCATTCTAGAAGCTTCCTAGAAGCCTTTATAAATAGGCTCTCCTAATGTATTTGCATATCATATTGTACAACATTTTACATTTTATCTAAGAATACAATTGTCTTATTTTCAGACCAAACCCTTGCCTCTTATTTTCTTTTTTTCTTCTTTGTGATAGGTTTTCTACGTGTAGGTGATTTGAGGGCTTGTGGATTTGATTTGCATATTTGCTCAAATCCAACAGATTCATCTCACTAAAATGCATAGGTATCTAGCCAATGCAATCGTCGAGTACATAGGATCAAATACTAAATACATAGCTCACTCCATCAAACCAAGAAAGCAATAGAACCAACATACCCCCCTATAATGCAGAGAGGTGAGGCATGAACACTGAAACTAAATGCAATATCTCCTACCGAAAGAAGAACCTAGAACATCGAGAGTGCAAAAGAAGTACAAACACCTATATTGGCACATGTCATTGACACATCATGAGGCTAATGTTATGGAAGGAACACTCACTTGACAAAGGAAGATGACAAATATGGCCATCATGAAACCCCCCACAACACTTTATAATGTTGTGCAAGTACAACAAAACACAAAGATGTCCAAAATCCTAAAATGCAATACAGTGGCACTTTATCTTAGTGCAGGTGCAAAATTACTACAAAAGGATGTCAATAAAGACCAAAAGAGACATAAGGTTGATACAATAGATAGTACAACCCATGAAAAATCATTTGAAATAGAAAAATTGATCTCTGAACCTGAGACAACCAAGATATCCATCAGACTGCAAATAAGCTAAAAAATTGAATGGGATGTACCTGGAGTAGAATCTAGAAAATAGAAAATCTCAAAATATGTCTCTCAAATGTTAGAATAACAATAGGAAAGGTAAACTTGAGGGAGGTTGTGTGTGGGGGGGGGGGGGGTGAATCAGTAGTTTAAACTTTGACCCATAAAAGCATTCACCACACATCCATCTCATACATTCACTAAGCTGAAATACCATGTAAAGCATGTACTTCTAAATCATGAAAATAAGTAAACATACACACATATCTGACACCAAATATGATTACCTAGAAACCCTCCAATGAGAAGGTAAAACTGGGGTGGGGATGACACCCACAAATATTCACTACTGCAATAATAAAGTGTATCTAATGAAGGTTATAATGTTTTGATCATGAGACATGATCTACCCTATTAAAGGCTTACAAAGACTATTAGGTCTCACCCTGTTAAAGGATTTCAACACTCTCTTAGAAGTGTGCCTTGTTAAAGGACTTTAACTCACAATTAAGTAAGCACCTTGTTAGAGGATTTTAATACAACTTGTTAGGACTACTTTGTTAAGAGATTTAACTGATTCACCTGTTAGAATGACTAACCATTGATCCTGTGGTTAGCACTTGGTTACTTGATGACAGATTACCTCTAAACTGATGTATTCTTGATCCATCTTGATCAGATGTCTCTCTATTGTATTTTATTCCCTTCCTTTGTTCTCCTTTAACTGATTTTGCAATGCAATTTCACTTCATAATTCTTAGCCACCACAAATGCTCGATTTTCACATGCAAGCTTCTCTCTTCACTTCTTCCATGCACATATGAAGTTTAGGGTTTGTCATCCTTAAGAAGACTTAGGTGACTTAGGGTTAGGTATGAATCGATGGTTGTGATTCATCCATTTTGCCGCTTAATTCTTCCCTTTACCTAATTTTCTACATGTAATGCATTGGGAATCCAACTTAAGAATCATCCTTATCTCCAGAGTATCATAATTTAATCTTTAAGTCATCTCAAAAATGGTTTACATAATTGTTTGTGCCATTACAAACAACTATGACAAAATTATCTTACTCGGCATTTGTAGCACTTGACATGCTCTGCTTACTCAGCTCCTAAATCACTCAACATACACTGTTTGCTCAGCACTTGAGTGACTTGGCACTCACTATGGACTTAGCATGCACTATTTTATATATGTGCTTTGCATGTACTACTTATTCAGCATGAACTAAGTAAATGACATAAGTGTGTAGACACTCATTAGTCAAAACCAATCTGAGATCAACATTAGAGTGTAAAATAGAATCTCTATCTTTGATTGCATAAATCAATAACCAAATAACATCAAAAATAAAAATACACTGCACCATCATGATGGGCTCAAAATCAGCTTTCTGACACTTATTTTGGATTGATAGACAGAGTTTGGATGAGCAAGTTATGGCCAAAAAACCACATGTAAGTCAAAAAAGCGTTGGAAAAGTAAGGAAAACAATTTTACTGCCTCAAGATCCATGCCAAATGCCTCAAAAATTGTGGTAACCAATAACAACATTCTAGTTCTCTACAAAAGTTGTCTCGATTTGTGTGCCCAATAAAATCTCAATTTGTGTGCCAATATTCTTCATTTCTGCACAAAAATCACAAAATCACCACGTTGAGAAATGTGCCAAATTTTCATTTTGTGTGTGGAAGCAAAAAATTTCTACCTCAGGAAACATGCCAAAAATCTCATTTTTCAAACAAAAAATCTTGATTTGCATGCAAAATTAGAAAATCACTGCCTAGGGAAACCTGCCCAATTTGGGAGCAATATTTTTTAGCCTCAAATTCCAACTGTCTCCAAATTGGACAAATTTTATATGAAAATAGAGGTTTTTGGGCATTTTGAGCTCAACTATGATGTCTGTTTGGGCTCAAAGTGCATCAAAAATGGTGAACCCATGGATTTAATTTTTAAAAAAAAACTCTGAAAAATGAAACCCTCTAAACAATAAATATAGATTTGAAAGCCCAACCAAACTTTTCATAAATAGAATAGGGGTATGAAGATCTGGAGCTCTGATATCATAAAGGATTTGAGCAATATGCAATACAAATATACAAAGCCCGAAGAATACTTGCATGTAAAAACTTGTCACAGAGAAGAAAAAGACAAGAAGAGGCAAGGGTTTGCTCTAAAAATATGCAAATTGTATTCTAAAAAATGAAAAAGATAAATGATAATTCCAAACGATCTATCCTTGTAGAAGGAGATCGAAACCCAAAAAGAGTAACCTAAAAGGTAAATGCTATTTATGTAACGCCCCACTCGGGAACCCAAAAGAAACAAACCTAATATCTTACAAAGTTTACTGAAGTATTTTTTTTTAAGTTTAAACAACATCAAAGTAACAATAATGTGAAAGCAATATATACATACACATCAAGAACACATAATCAATTACAAATACGGTTTCAATTCCTCAAGAGTTCCTTCACGTTGAGTCACATTTAATAAAGTTTTATTAATAAGTTTAAGTCTCAATTACAATGTCCATAACCATAAAATGAATAAACACATAAATAGTCATATAAGCAAATGCATAAGTACAACTAATAATATGAAAGCACATCTAATGAATAACATCCACTACACATGTCACAGGGTATGTGAAAATGGATATAAGTACATCAATATACAATACAATATCCCTTAGGATCTCAAAGCACATGATACATAGATACGTCAAATGAATAGAAGTCTTCAAAATAAGAGGAAGAATAATAATGGTACCAGCATCCAACATTTTTCAATCTAAGGGGGACCCAAATGGTAAGAATACACTACCTCCTTACTGCATCATCACCTAATCAGGCTCCCACTCCCACCGTGTAGAAGAGATAATGTACGATCCACACATAGATAATCAAATCATAAAATAATCCTAGGCAAGGAATCCTGATAACCAAAACTACCTCAAGGGTAGCAAAAATTACTCAATAAGAAGAGATAATCAAAATCGAAAGGACAGTCATTCCAATACTAACATCTCATACCAAGTCAACATACAAATACCAAGACCAAAATTATACAACCACCTCAAAATCAATGCCAAGTGTCACAAGCACAATGACCAACAAATAATAACTATCATCAATAAAAGTAACTACCAATCACTAACTCTAACAATAAAAACACCACCAATGAATAATTGATCATTCATTAATAAAATTCAATTGTCAACAATAAATGGCATCCAATCGATGAATAAAAACTCACAATAAATGCACCATCAAAATCAATATCCAACAAGTACATTGCTAGAGGCAAATATTAAAAAAAACCATGAAAGAGAGTTAGGCTACATACTATGGAGTTTCATCACATGAGCCAACTCTAAGGTTACCTTGTCCGTCTCTCAGGACTCTAGCCCCCTAGTGACTCTATGTAGAACCAAAATACCCTCTTATGATGATGAGGAAACTAGTCATATGTCTCAAGGTATCTTCTCCATCTCATTCTTAGTCTATACAAGCACTCAAGGCATTGACAAGGAAAAATCTCTAACTTATCTTTTTAGTGTATCTCAAGGAAAAGGGCTAGGCAAGATATTTTAATTACTATGTTATCACTTGTTACACAACTTACAATGAGTTACCATGGCAACCACTTTGGGCCCCGACCCCCATTGCAAGCCACTCTCATAGGCATGCACCCAAACTACCTTCCCAAAAATCACAAACCACAATAGTGTACCATATCACAAGAGTAATATTGATCAAATTTGGTTTCTTAATGGAAAACCCAAAAAAATAACATTGGTTCTCGAAACCCAAGTTTTCATAAATGCTCAATAACATAAAGCTCATAAAACATAAATCCCAATTCAAATCATAAAGTTCATCATGACATCAGTCAAATAATCATAAAAGAAATATCAAATTTGCCTCTAGTGCACATCCTAACTTGGCCAACTAAGCAACCCACAAAGAAAAACTATCAAGAAAATAAACATCACAAGACTATAAATAAAATATTAGAAAACATAGTTTTTAGCCACATGATTTAATTCCACAAATTTCTCTTGTTCAGTTTTGGGACATAAGGATGTGTTTAGAAATAAATTAATAGTATACATGTTAATATAAATTTTTATGCTAATATACTTATTGCAAGGGGAGAGATTTCTTTTGCCAGTCTTCATGGCTTTTTCCATGATAGGGATCACTCTGAATTTCGTAAGTTTGTGGCATCATTTTCAAAAGCTCTAGGTGATGGGAATCTTGGATTAGTGGATTTTTATTTATGGTGTTTTAGTACATTTTTAACTCCTCAAGTTGCTGATGATTTAATCTCCAAATCTCGGGCAATTGACGAGTTAATTTCTCATGATCATGAAGTAGAATTTTTCAACTATCATATTAGGCAACACAATACTCATATTATGCATATTGACTATCCTATGGTAAGGCTGGATTTGTCATCTTCATCATGGGATGGTCTGATTTCTATGGATTGGGAGTCATTCTGAACTTTTTAGTGGATTTTTATTTATGGTGTTTCAGTACATTTTTAACTCCTCGAGCTGCTGATGATTTAATCTCCAAAGCTCAGGCAATTGATTAGTTAATTTCTCATGATCATGAAGTGGAATTTTTCAACTGTCATATCAGGCAACACAATACTCATATTATGCATATTAACAATCCTATGGTAAGGCTGGATCTATCATCTTCATCATGAGATGGTCCAATTTCTATGGACTGGGATTGTTTTTGCCAGTTGTGGTAATTTTGATTGATTTGGGCTCAATTTGTTGTGGACTTATTGTGCGAAGTTGAGGTGGGTTGTTAGTTATATTTCTCCTCTCTCTTTTATGGTTAATCTCTATGTCTTGAGGCATTACAACAGTCCATTTTTTGATCGGGTTTGAGTTGACTACTGGCTGATGGATAGACTAGGAAATATGTTAATATTGTATATTTTGTTAATGGTGGGATTCTCTAATCTACTCGTAAGACAATTTACTCATCGATACTATATGTTGCATTTATCGATGAATTGTAATGTGTACATATTGCGAGGATGTTGGGTTTTCTTTCTAGTTCTTTCCTAGTTGAGCTCTTGAACTAGATTATTTTATTAATATATATTACGTAGTTCGTCCACTTTCGCCAAAATATATATATCATGCAATATTATCATGTTATTCATTTAAATAATCTTAAATCATAAATAATTTAATTAATAACATAAATGTATATTAATAGATTTAGATATTGATATCAATTTCATTTCTAAAATATTAATTTGACTTCTATTTAAGTCCAATATTAACATTTACTTTTCCTTTAATTCATAATGCAACTAGAGATAAAATTATTAATTTAATTTAATTATTTATCATTTCTCTCATAAAGTCAAATAGTTATTAACTAAATTATTACAAAGTGAACTCTACCACAACTACTCTTAAAATATAATAAAACTAGCACTTGCATCCGAAGTAGGTGCAAGAGGTACGCTGATAGGGAAAAAGTATAAGTTTGCATAAGATGGTTGTTGATATTTTGTGTGTGTTTAAACATGTGCCTAACATCATAAATACTTAGTTTACTACAAATATTTTAAGGCCTTGAAAGGAATGAAATCATGAAGGCCATCAATTATCTTGCTCATAAACCATGTCACAAATAGATACAAACGAAGGATGAAGGTTGTTTACTCAAATCATTCAAATGCAAGTGGGAAAAGAGAGTTGTTTTGATTGACTGTTACAACTTGTTACCTTCTTTTAGGTTTCCAATAATTAGATGGCCGTATCCTCAGCCACCTCATCCATTTGAGGTGAGATTCATTATCCAATTGTAGATTCAAAAGTAGGTTCAAGAATATTAAATGAAAGATGTATTCTAGGAGGATTCAACCCTATCTTGAGAACTTGAGATTGAATGCCCAAAATACAACATAATTTAAAACGTTAAGACATAAAAAAAATTATTTTGTTGTTAGCCATGATTTCTTTGGTCAAGCCAAGTTATATTTAATATGTTCTTGTATCTACAAAAATGGTATTCTAACTTAGAACTCTATACAACTTCAATGGAATGTTTCAAATATGGTGTTGTTTTTTAGACATAAATGTTAAGAAGCCCTCAAATTTTGGATGTGTATTTATGTTAGTCATTATGCCATGGATTTCGAAGGTGAAGTATAACAACTCAATTTTGAGTGTATTGTATACCAACAATTGCACCTTAATGTGCAATGGGTATGCTACAGAGTTATGGAGGGCTAACTAAGTATTTGTTCCTATATTTGTCTCTTTGTCTAATCCTCTTCATATCTCCTTATATCTCTATCAATCCATCCTGCCATCTATATCTCTTCCTATCTCTCAATCTATATTCACCTCTATCTCTATCTTCCTCCTACCACTCCATCTCTGTACACATCTCCCACTCTCTTAGCTTTATCTTCCTCTCACCACTCCATCTCTAGACACATCTCCCACTCTCTATCCATCCATCTCTCTCCATCACACCCATTCTATACCTTTAAATCCTTACATCTCCATATTTATTCCCCTATCTCTCCCTCTCCTTCTTTTTGTATCTTGTTATCTCTTCATCCCTCTCTAATGCCTATATATCTCCCCCCCTCTCTCTCTTCCCCCCCCCCCCCGCCCCTCTCATTCTTTCCTTATGTCTCCAATATATAAATTTATTGCTACCATTTCTATCTACCCCTCTCTTTATCTATCTCTTTTCTTTTCTATATCCCTCTCTTCCACCTCTATCTCCATCTCTTTTGCCATCTTTGTCTTCCTCCCTATCGCTATCTCCTTAATTATTTTGTCACCCACTTTTCCCCCTTCTAAATATGCTCTTTCTATTACTATATCTCCCTCTCTCCATATTATAAACATAACATGTAACAAATCATAGATTTATATAAATAATTTGTTTCTTTATGTTAAACTGAATTTTCCAAGACATTTTCAAAAATATATAAGAAATTTTATATATATAATATAATTTTAATTCAATATAACAAAATAACTATAAACTGAAATATTTCTATTAATTAGAAAATCTATTAAATAGATATAAAGAATTGTGTGTGTGTGTGTGTGTGTGTGTGTGTGTGTGTGTGTGTGTGTATTTCAATATAACAAAATAAATATAAATTGAACTATTTCTATTTTTTTATTAATTAGAAAATCTATTAAATAGATATTAAGAATATAAAAATTAATATAGTTCTTTTTTAAAATCACAATTTAAGGAAATCAAATTTATTATTATACTTTCCAAGGGCCATGGTAAACATTATTGGAAAATGTATCAATAGACAAATGCCTCTTAATTAGCTAGTGATGAAAGGCCTTGTCTATTAGGCATATGTTTACTTCTTGCTGGCTAGGTTAGATATTACATCTTTTTGCTCTTATTCCCCATAGATTCAAACATGGGTACAAGCACAATTGTTTCACATTCACCTTTGTATTGATTCCTTTATTGCATAGATATGCACAAGATAGCTGCTCAAGAATCTTTATATTCTAGGCTTACTAAAAAATGTTATGTAACCACATTGTGTTTTTGGAGTAGTGGCTTCACCCTTTACTAATTCAATTTGATCTATGATAATATGATATTTTAATAGATGCACTCTAAAAGAGTTTCATGTGGTGCCCTCTAAAAATGTTGAGATCAACCATACATGGATGAATATACACATTATCAAATTGAATAATGTTAAATGATAGATAGAGAAACTATAGTTCTTTTTGAGTTGAAATAACACACCGTAAGCCTAGAAAACTATTTCTCACAATCTGGTCAAAAACTATTTAAACTACACTTTTTTGTGCTTTTTCATCCAAGATTTTAATTTAAATATATAATATGTCATGAAATGAAGTTAAGGCACTTGAAGATCAAAATAAGTCATCCAACCATGTGTGATCTCGTAGCTTGAGTAGATGCCAACTTTAGAAAATTGTAATTCTATTTTATTTACATATAATGCTCCACCTGCAAAAACTCATAAGCTTGATAAGGCACCAGAGATGTCAAAATTTTTGAAATCATTTCCATAAACTTTAGAGTCATTTTCTCAGTCGACTCAACTATAGCTTTTACAGGTTGAAGCAAAAGCGATTTCTTTGAAAGCAAAGGAAAAAATTTAGTAATAGAGAGGGAGACTTGATACGATGATCCAAATAAAAACCACATGTGATTCAATTTTGACAGTGTTAAATCAAAATAATATTGTGCATGATCTAGATACAACCATGTGGAGTTCAATTTTAATGATGTTAAATCAAAGAAGCTAAATAACATCACTACAATAATTCTCAAATTTTAATTTTGTTTTGTTTTTCTGAAAATTTTGAGTATGATTTGGAACAATGGAAACCTTTGGGCGACAACTGATCATCCAACAAATCTCTAATCACATTCAGTCTCCTATATGGCGAAACACGAAAATGAGGAACAATTTTATGTGAGACAAAAGTAGGCAAGGAGAAGTAGGGAAGCCCATCCTTAGTTGTAGACAGGCTTCCCTCCATCGCTAAGGCAACACTTTAGCTCTAAAGTTTTGACTGACATCAATTCCACAACAACACATTGTATCAAATGACAACAAACATTGCCCATCCCAAATGATTGTTGTAACTGTAGCTTTGTTCGTTCTAAGTTCAACACCCCCTCTATCGATGCACCAAAGAGTTTCCTCAAGTAAACAATAGCCTAAGAAAAAAACAATCTGGAAAGATTGAAACCAACAACTCTATATAATCAAAATCAAGGCGGTGGGAGTGAAGGTGCAAATACCCAAAAATCTATTTAATATTGTACCTAATTAGAAATATTGTCCTTAAAGAAAATCCATTTAAAGATTTTAGTGATCATGGAAAGATTAGTTGAGATCTTTCTAGCTTTAATGTGGTAGATTTTATATGAGATTGCACAGGATCTTAATTTATTACTCGATGAGTAGTTTTCAATGAACACTAAAACAATCAATGGTATGTGGTTGAACAAATAGGTTTTGGTGAAAAGCCCACATATAATAGCCTATCGAATAATTATAAATATTTATTTATTAACTTCCCTCTTGCATTAATAATTATAAAATCATCTATATGCAACTAAGATTTTAATTAGACTTAAAGAATCGATAATACTTGTACACTAGAAAGTGTGTCACACTCTAAACCCTTCTATCCAAACAATTCCATGAGTTTGGAATGCTTGGATGCCGGCTTAGAGCTCCCTATCCACGAAGTGCAAGAGAGTATATTTCAAGAATAAGAAGGCTCTCAGATGAGCCTTAGAGATACTCTTCTTGCTAGTAAACCATGCAATGGGAGGTTCCAAAGACAAGATGCAAGAATGCAAATGTCCCAAGGAGTCCCTCAAGGATGCAATGCAAATGAAAATTAAGCTAGAATGAGATGCAAAGTGGAGCTATGCTAAAACATGTATGAGAGCGTTACAATCCAAATATTAAGCTATGTGAGATAGATTATTGCAAAATAGAAACTAAACTAACATGCAACATGAATCTAAGCTAAAATGCTATGGTATGAGAGAATGTAGACAAGAAATAGAAGTTCTCCACAAAGCTCCAAAGAAACCATTTAAAAAACTTGCAGCATAACAATATTCAAAATGAGGATTGATTGAGGGGGAAAGCTCTCTCCCTTTTAAAGATGTATGGATGGTAGAGATCAAGATGAAGATGGTGGATGATCAACGGTGGAATTCAAAAAGAGGAGTGATCCATGTGCACACACAAGTCAACCAATAGAATATAAGTTGACTTGTCATATAAGAAAAAAGTCACAAAGCCTTTTCTTTTAATTACAAAATAGAAAAAGGACTTTATGTGTGCACTTTAAGTGGGTTAGAAGAATGGGGTCTTTTATTTAATTAAAAGGGGACATGTTCTTTTAATCAAATAATGAACTTAGGATAGCATAGTCAAACTATAGGTTATAATCAAATAAATTGATTATTAGCAATTTGGTCTAGATAAATGATTAAATTAATTTAGCCAAAATGTTGAAAAGGGGGCTAATAGTCTAGATGACCATTTTTAGGTGATTACATTTGCCCCTCTTTGACTTAATGCGTAATCGATCGAGGAACACATTATGTCAAAGAAAATCGAAGCCAAGTAGGCGATGATAGATATAGATATCTGATTTTGAAGAACGAAATGTAGAAAAAGATAGCAAGTCCTAAATGTATAGCCTGATAGTGGTAGTACTGAACACTAGGAAAAGATGATGTCAGAATTCAAGAAGAATGCTAACACTTAGCAAAGTAGATAGATCGAGAACAAGTGAGAAGATCAAACAAATGCTCCTAAGAAATAGATAGTTGTAGCAATCAGTGATAGAGTATTTCTGCCCCCTCGGGATCGAAATTGAAATGAGGTAAGGGGATGCAAAAATCAACTAGACATGAGAAAATTAGAATATAGCAATGTCCAAGATGACAGATAGATGATTAGAACCCAAGAATGACTATAAGAAATTGATAAAATGCCCCAGTTTGACTAGAGTTGACCTTGAAGGATATAGCATAAAAATTAGGTCAAAATGAGTAGAAAGATGATTTTAGACATGAAACAGTGAATTGAAGTAGATATGAAGTATGGAAATGATGAAGACATGAAGAAATGAAGATGCCCCGGTGATGATTTAGAGATTAGACCTCAAAAGGTCAGCTAACTGCTCAGAAGAAAGTAGAATTTTAAAAGACAATTTTGACCATCAAGATGAACTCGAATTTGGATTTCAATCTCAAAAATGAATCTAGGACATTGAAATTATTTAAGAGGCCAAAAGTTTATATAATATGATGATAAGATAGAAAAGAGATGAAGTGAAAGATTAAGAAGGTGAAAATACATGAACAAGAAGAAAGTAAAGAAATATATGAAAGGAGTTAGTTGATATGTCCACAAAAAGATGAAGAGAGAGCTCTCCCCATATGCAAGAATGCAAGACTAAGCTAGAAAATGAACCTAAAATGCAAGCTAATATGCAAAGTGGTTTACCAGCAAGAAGTGCATAACATTTAGACTCTTAATTTCATCATTGAGCATTTATTAGGGACATCATGAGATCATAGAACCATCACTAGTATAACTATGAGGATATGAATATGATCTATATCAGATAGGTATGTGGAAATCCAATCTAAGCATCATAGACATGTAAGTCAAGATAACTACGCAATTAGATTCCCTAAGTTTAATTTAGCAAGATTACACCTGTATCAAGGCATAAGCATCAGGATAAACCCCAAGTGTGATCTTGCAGAATAGTCAAGGATGATACATTTGTAAGTCAAAATGTTGAATAGGTCAAGCATAAATGCTTACAACACTATAGACAAACAAAGTATACCCACAAGCAGAAATCAAAAAAGCAGGCCCCATGCCCCCAGTCTTCTAGTCAATGACATCCTTGAAAGACTATTAGGGATGGAACATATAGTAAATAAATCATCATAGACAACACACAAAGTAGATAAAGATCAGCATAGCTTAGTTGTTTAAGTGTTAAAGTGTGTGTGTGTAAGTCACTTGGCCATTTCTTCAAGACTTGATTTTGATAGTGAGAAATATTGCGACATCGGAGACTGTAGGTAAACTATCTGAAAAGTGTTGAAAAACACTTGATGTCAAGGTGGGGGAAGTGTTTAGAAACACTATTTTGTGAGTTGTCAAAGAAACCGTAATGCACAAGAATACCTCAATAGGAAAAGTAGCTATGCCCTCAAGATGAGGACACGAAACAATTCCAAGCCAGGAAATGTGTAGTGAAATGGATGATTGAGATTGATAGACATAGGTGCGAGGGTCTCAAGTAGTGCTTGTTTCCAGATTTTCACCACTTGACAGATTTTTTCAGGACTTTTTTCATTATTTTTGTATTTTTAATTTTTTTTTTTTTTTTGGTGATACATCAAAGTGCCTATTGCTAGGTTTTCACTAAGAAGATCTTTTTTTCAAGACATTTTCTGATTTTTAAGATTTTTTTCAGGATCATATATGATTTTTTTTAGAATTTTTTAGAAGGTTTTAGATATCACTAGTTCTCAAGCAAGATCACATCATTTTATCCCAATGTCTAGCAAGGTATAGGATATGATGGGGCAATGAGCCAGTGGATAAGCAAAGATGGATGAAAAAAGAGTATGAAGCAAGTGAAAGTGATCCTCAAGGATTGACTTCTCAAGAGTACCCAAGCTAGGGAAAGAGGTGAAATAGTCATATGAAACATATTTTGGATAAGCAATGGAAGTAATGAGAAAGATAGCATGTAGGATAAGCAATGAAGCCAACAAGTGAGATAGCATGAAGTGTGTAGTCCAAAAGAGTAGCCATGTCAAGAGACCTATGAGAACCATGTTTCATTTATTATGATCAAGACCAAGGGGTCAACTAGATAGTATAGCAATGGGATAGAGCAATAAGAATAAAGCTCAAGATAGAGGCTATGAGTGAATGGGAGAGCACAATAGAAAATTTGGTGGATAAGATAGCCAATATGAAAAGATAGCTCAACATTGTCAAGATCAAAGAGAGAAAAGGGGATAGATGGATGATGGAAGAATTACGCATGATGCCTGTTTGCCAGGTTTTCATCATGGTACTTATCCAAGGTGCCACAAGAAGTAGTTTTCACCATAGGATAAATTTATTTCTCTTTACTTTTGCTACCAAGGTGCCACAAGATGTGGTTTTCAATTTTTTTCATTTTTTCTATTTTTTCTTCTTTTTTTAATTTATTTTTAGAAAGAGTTGAAGCTGTTTGAATGTAGATAATGCTCCTATAGAAAAGATAAGTCATGATAAGCCAAGACCATAGAAAGGTATACTCAAAGATGTAGATAGGGTGATGAAAGAGAAATGGTAGTAGGAAGAGTATATGGAGGATAACAGTTCATGTATAGAAAGTTAGTGTAAGCTTTAGAGGATTTCATGAGGGTAGTTTGAAATATTGTACAAGATCAACATTGACACACACCTTGAAGGGTATTGGAATGATGGAGGAATCATGGATGAAGTAGCTTGAGGTTTAGATGTATGAGGTGGTAGAAGAGATTTGTAAAAAAGTGGAGTGGAAGGCTTTGGAATAATTTTAGGAAGATTTTTGGAAGAAGATGGAATGGAAGCCTTTGGAAGCTTGAATGTCAACTTTGAAGTATTTTCAAAGTTCAAGTCTTTTAAAAGAGACTTGGGAATCCATATAGCTTTAGATTTTCCTTTGGATACTTCAAAACACATTTCTTCAATAATGGGTTTAGGAACCCATATTTTCTTTGATTTAGCTTTTTTAATAGTGAACCTTTGTAGTCGCTTTTGTGCATTCTCCTTCTTAGCATTCACATGTCGATTAGATGGGACATAGTGATCTTCATTTTTCAATGGATTCTTATGTTTATTCTCACTTCCAAAGGACTTGGGATTTGTGGATGAATAAGGCTGATATGACTGGTTTAGGTGTATAGATGGGTGTAAATTCATCAAGGATGAGTGTCTTTGTTGATCTTGAGGTATTATAGGAGAGCTAGGGAATGAGCTAGGAGTGAATGTAGGAGATGGAGGAACATAAGGCCCCAATATGTATGGAAGGTTTGAATGCTTTAGCTTAGATGGATAAGGACCAATGATAGATTTAGAAGATGCAAAGGGATAGTGGGAAGGGATATCAACATCTTTAGAGTGAGCAACGTGGTCAAAGCCATCAATAGACTCATGAGTAGCTTTGACAGGAGCAACATTTTTAATAGGAGCACTTGAAGCTTGAGTAAAATTTTGAAGTGGATATGGAGAAGTAGAACATGAGGGGATGCTTTGATCTTGACAAGTAGCCTTGGATAGCATATGAAGAGAACTTTTCTCATAATTTTCAGTAAGCTCAAGGGAGATAATGGAAGTGTTATCTTCATCATACTTAGGAGGTGGACAAGATATAGGATATGGAGGGGAAAAATATTGAAAGAGATGAAAGGGTGCTTGATCTTGATCTTTCTTGAAATTTATAGCTTTTTCTTTTTGAGAGTCCTCTTGACATGGAGCCACTTCTAAGGACAAGGGAGAATGAAGAGTGAATGGAGTAGTGTTTAGATTAGGCATAGTACTGGATGAAGGTTGAGGATGTTTAGGATTAGTAGCATGGAAAAGGTTTGCAACCAAGTGAAGGTTAGCTTAAGTTTCTTTTAGAGGTAGCCCTTGAGGATACACGTAGTCAATGTGGAAAGCATTAGGTTCCTTTTTTGATAGAGGCATGTTGGAAAGATTTGAAGTGTTGGGAGATGCATGAGTGTTGGAAGAAGTGGAGGTATCAAGGAAACCATCACTAGACATAGGTTCATTAATATGATCTTTCTCAAGAAAAGTATCCTCATCACATGAATCATTAGAGGTATCAATAATTCCATTATCAATAAGATCTTGATTTTTATTTTTTAGCTCAATGCAACTCAAAGTACTATGCTCATTATGTTGATGATAAGCACAATAGATATCCAAGAATGGGTTTCCATATGAGCTAGACTTTGGTAACATGATGATCTTATTGCTAAGAAGTTTTCTCAAAATGTCATTATAAGAATTCCCCAAGGGAGTAAAATTTCTCTCAAAAGTATGTCTAGAGTCCTTTGGTTGTTTCTCAAGTGAATAGAATGCATCCATGTCTTCATTATTATCTTGGTCAAAGATAGGTCCATCATGAAATTTTAGCATAGGCTCAAAGGAGGTATCACTTGCTTTTTCTCTAAAGAGGTCTTTAGATCTAGAAGAAGAAGACATTTGATGTCTTAAAGTAGAGCATGTAGACCTAGAAGAAGAGGATGACCTCAAAGAAGGTGACTCACATGCATGTAAAGACCTTAAGGAAGATTCATGTAATGATGCAATCTTCTCCTCTAACCTTTTCTCAAGTTTAGACTTCATTTCTGTCATGCGCTTAGAGAGATGAAGGTAAGAAAGATCATTTGTCTCTTCTAGTTCTTTGTATTGTGCATATAGATCTTGAAACTCTTTAGTGACATGGAGGATATCATGATCATCTAGATTTTGTTGAAGTTTGGTAGCACAAGGTTTAGATCCCATAGTTTTAGATGCAAAGCCAAGCATTAAATAGTCTAGAAGATAACTTGATGTTGAAACTATAGGAGGTAGAGTGTTCACTTGCCAAGATAGTAGAGAGAGATTAAAGCGACTTGTCAAACAATATGTCCAAGAAACTTACGACATGAATGACTCAAGTCAATAGCTAGGCAAGATGCCCAAATAGCTAAATAGATAGAGCAAGCAGGGTGACAAGTGAACAACTCTCCAACCCAAGAGTGTAGTCAAGAAATCAAGGCAACCATTTCAGCAAAAATATAACTAGCAAGTGGAGATAGACCATGAAGATAGAAAGACCAAGAACACCAAGACCAAAGAGTCACTTTAATAATGTTCAAGAACTAGATACATAGAAAATAAAAATCAAATGATGAGACTCCCCTTAGCAAGCAACACAAGAAAATGTTTGCATTTGATGTTTTGACTTGGTTGACAAAGTTTGACAATAGTTGATAGCATAGCAAGTTTGATGTTCAAAAATAATTTCTTTCCAAGCAAGATAGTGACACATGAAGTAGTCTTCAAACAATCAAGCAAGGGACAAAAAAACCTTGCATGATACAAGCATATGTGAGGTCTTAAAAGAAATCCCTAGAACTATTGTCATGTGTATGTTCAAAATATTTTCACTGGTCTAGCACATTCAAGAACACATCAAGAAATATCTACCTAGAAGTCATGGTTCATTACTCAACAACTTGGCACACGCTTGATGCTCCTTCGCCTCACACCAAGTGGTTTCTCACAAGAGATATTGGCTTTGTCATGGAAATGCCATAAGCATAACCAAGGGAACACAAATGGTGAGTGTAAAATCTTGGGGTGATCTGGGTAGTCCACTAGGATCGATCCTTGCACCAAGAAGTTGAGCGGCTAAAAAAGGTAGTTACTAACTTAGGGTGTTTAGATAGGGCTTTCGTTCATAGTGTTCCTCTTGCTCCCAATTATGGGACACCTCACCTTGTGATGAGTAACCGATCTCGTGACCACAAGAGTACCTTAAGCATTCTTGCCTAGTGATCTCCCTATGGTCGAAATCCCATAAGCAATCACACTAGGTGAAGACAAACACTATGTCTACCAAGGTTTTGTGTCCTTGATAGCCTTGAGTTTATAGTGGGTTGGAAGAGCCAGGTAATCTGCTTGTCCCCACTTGGGTCGTTCCTCTTAGGTTGTCCGAGAGCAGGCCCTCTAAAGGATTCTAACTACACAAAGAGTGGATCAACTTTTAGAAGTCAAGATTTCTGATTCACCACAAGGGTGAAGAGCATACTCTCCTATTCCAATCATTTTTTCCCAAACACACCAGGAAGATTCAGTTACCCCTTGCTTTTGAAACCAAATGGCAAGTCAAATTTTTTGATTCACCACAAGGGTGAAGAGCATACTCTCCTATTACCAAAAGACTCCAATCACTAGTTTTATGTGCCTATAAAAAATAAAAAATTAGTTAATGCCACACATGAAAACAAAAAAGCAAGAAATTTTAGGTTTTTATGCTTTGGGTAGCCCTACAAACAATGTTAGTAGCCCTTGCGCATTTGAAGCTTTGACATGTGTTCTTTTTATGCAATGTTTTAGTTTTTTTCATAAGGATGGCAACCTGTAATCACAACTTGTTAGCACCAAAAGTTAGTGTGAAATAACATAAAAATTTGCAATAAAAAGTGGTTAGTTGCCTCAAAAATCCAATTTATCTTCCAACCAAGTGCATGCAAAGAAAGTGCAAGTTAATCACAAATGCTCTCATTTTTACTCTTTGATTTTGACCTAGTCAACAAGATTGGACTTGTTTGCTATGATTTCGGATCCAAAAATAGAAATGAAAAGAAGAAACCCCTACTAAAAATCAGAGAGCTTTTCAAAAATATAAGAAATTCAAAAAATCCTCTTCATTTGCTCCCTAGAGATCAATTTTGTCAAAACAGGCCAAATTTATCAAATCGAGTTTTTGATCTCTAATATGATCTCAAAAGTCAAAACACAAAGAGAGTACCCCTCTTAAAATTCAAAAATCTTTCTGAAAATGTAAGTTTTTCTTAAAAATGCACTGATTTGGGATCAAAAATGGATTTTTATGAAAAACAAAGAAAAAATCATAACTCTCGCAAATCATGTCAAAATGCTTTGAAAATTGGACTAAAACATTTTGAACACATACCCAATTTGAAAAAAAAAAATTCAGAACCAAAATCCAAGCGGTTTAAAAGATATGATCAAATCTTTAAACCAACTATGTTTTTGGCCTTCAAACCAATCTACTT
This sequence comes from Cupressus sempervirens, assembly GCA_028749045.1. Lineage (NCBI taxonomy): Eukaryota > Viridiplantae > Streptophyta > Pinopsida > Cupressales > Cupressaceae > Cupressus > Cupressus sempervirens. Next base: position 583,209,382 of record CM053788.1, on the reverse strand, counting down.
ATGGGTTGGCCTTAAATCCAAAGTGATAATTCTAAAAAAGCACTTGATTAGATCCAATATGCTACTGTAAAAAACCAAAGATAAGAAATTAAAGCAAATGGAGCTAGAACTTGATTCAAGCCCCACGGTTGGCACCAAAAATGTACACTCGAAAGTGTCCCACTCTAAACCCTTCTACCCAAATGATTCCATAAGTTTGGAATGTTCGAATGCCGACTTAGAGCTCCTTATCCACAAAGTGCAAGAGAGTGTATTTCAAGTTAAAGGGCTCTCAAATGAGCCTTAGAGATACTCTTCTTGCTAGTAAACCATGCAATGGGAGGTTCCAAAGACAAGATGCAAGAATGCAAATGTCCCAAGGAGTTCCTCAAGGATGCAATGCAAATGAAAATTAAGCTAGAATGAGATGCAAAGTGGAGCTATGCTAAAACATGTATGAGAGTGTTACAATCCAAATATTAAGCTATGTGAGATAGATTATTGCAAAATAGAAGCTAAACTAACATGCAACATGAATCTAAGCTAAAATGCTATGGTATGAGAGAATGTAGACAAGAAATAGAAGTTCTCCACAAAGCTCCAAAGAAACCTGATAGAAAACCTGTAGCATAACAATATTCAAAATGAGGATTGATTGAGGGGGAAAGCTCTCTCCCTTTTAAAGATGTATGGGCGGTAGAGATCAAGATGAAGATGGTGGATGATCAATGGTGGAATTCAAAAAGAGGAGTGATCCATGTGCACACACAAGTCAACCAATAGAATATAAGTTGACTTGTCATATAAGACAAAAGTCACAAAGCCTTTTCTTTTAATTGCAAAACAGAAAAAGGATTTTATGTGTGCACTTTAAGTGGGTTAGAAGAATGGGGTCTTTTATTTAATTAAAAGGGGACATGTTCTTTTAATCAAATAATGAACTTAGGATAGCATCGTCAAACTATAGGTTATAATCAAATAAATTGATTATTAGCAATTTGGTCTAGATAAATGATTAAATTAATTTAGCCAAAATGTTGAAAAGGGGGCTAATAGTCTAGATGACCATTTTTAGGTGATTACAATACTAACATTCACTTTATAACTAAATGGATAATATTTATTTAATTTTAAAAATTAATACATTATTAATATTATTTTTAAATTAAAAAATTTAAAAATTAAATTATGCCAGAGTTTCCAATGTTGAAACTCAGGCTCTGATACTAGGTGTAACACCTCGCTCGGGAACCCAAAAGAAACAAACCTAATATGTTACAAAGTTTACTGAACTATTTATCTCTAAGTTTTTTGCTTTTCCATTATATTTACCAAACTCTTTATGTTTATTTTATGGATGTGTTAGTTTCAAGGATATTATTTCATAACTTGGACTAGAGATATATCAACAATGATCACTTAGTTGACTATATTTCATGTGTTGTTTAATGATTATGGTTACTAGTGCATTTATGATGCTTTAATGATTCATAGTTAATAAATATGATTTCTTTCATAGCAATGTCAAATGATGCTTTAATGATGATTATTTTATATTTGTAATGATGCATTATTTTATCTACGCATTTGATGTTTGACTTATAAGTATTATAGTACTTACCTCATACTTACATGTGTATGGTGTGCATGTTTGTTTTACTTTTCTATCTGACATGTCTGATGTGGTTAAGGGAGGGAGTCATAGTCACCTGCTAGTTGAGATCTACACGATGTACCACTCCCTGCTATTGCTTGTTTAGTTTAGATATATTTATATACATGTATATGCTTGTCTTTTATGTAGAATGTAGGTATCGAGCATTGACTTTCCTAAATTGCCTGGATGAGTGTGCCCTATCACAAAAACTCAATGGTAAGAATAGAAAGATAATGTTTAGGTTCAATCCCAGCCATAGCCTAAATACTTGTCTTGCAAGGAGGACTCGTAATTGACTTTCCACTCTTTTTTAAACCTGTGAGTTTATCTTTGTCTGTGTTGTTTGATTTTGAGCTTTGGTCTGTTTTGGTAATGTTACTTTTATGTGGATTTCGCTATATGATTTATTTGGTAAATGGTTTAATTATAATATTTGGGTTAGTTATATAATATTGAGAATTATTAAATATTATTTGACTAAAAAGAAAATATTGAAGTATGAGAATATTTAATTAATTTAAAAACTAATTAAATATGTGCTTTAATTTAAAAGTCTTAATTTAAAAAATTGGTTAAAGAGAAATTATAATATGATGATATTTAATTAATTATTAATTAATTAAACATGTACTTTAGTTTAAAAGATTTAATTTAAAAATCTAATTTAAGAACTTGGATAAAAAGAGAATTAAAATATTAATGTTTTAATATTGCTTTATTATAATTATTTATTTAATAATAATTAAATTAGAGTTGCATTTAAATAATGAGCTTTGATTATTATTATTAATTTAAATAATAAACTATAATTTAATTAGTACTTGCACTAATTAATAAACTGGAGGAAATAAAATATAAAATAATGAAATTTAAAGATAAAGCTATGTTTTTATTTGTGACGTACTTATATTTATTTAATTTAATGATAATTATTTAGGAGTTTTATTTTAATAATAAACTCTAAATGATGTTATTAATTAAATTAATAAATATATTATTAAAAATGCTTTAAAAATTAAATTAAGATATTTTATAATTAAATATCTAAAAAAGTTGTGCATGAAAAGGTAAAATGTAATGAAGTAATAAATAGTAATTGATCAATGAGTTCCCTCTCATGATTGCACAATCAGAGCCCCAATTTAAGAGAGAACTCTTTATCAGAGATCTAGAGCTCATTTTGTAATTATACAGGTTTTGGGGGAGCAAAACTCGGAATTGGATCAAAAGAATTGTTGAAAGTTTCAAGGGGTCAAGATTTGCATGTGTTGATAGATTATCTCATATTTTAGCTGTGTTTTTGAGGTTTTGGGAACGAAAATTGAGAATTGGATCAAAAAAATTGTTGAGAGTTTTATAGGGGTTGGATTTGCATGCATTCACGGATTGTTTCAAATTTTAGTTGTGGTTTTGAGGTAGGGTTTGAAAACCCATTGTAGAATTTTATTGAAAGATATGTCTACTTCGTGTCTTCCTGTGTGCTTGCATAATGCTTATTAATTTACTATATTGATTAAATTTATGTTAATATTGGACTTAAATAGAAGTCAAATTAATATTTTAGAAATGAAATTGATATCAATATTTAAATCTATTAATATACATTTATGTTATTAATTAAATCATTTATGATTTATGATTATTTAAATTAATAACATGATAATATTGCATGATATTTTATATGCACAAAAGAATTGGATATTTAAATACTTATTATTTTATATAAGTATATTAGCATAAAAATTTATATTAATATGTATATTATTACTTTATTTCTAAACACATCCTTGATACAGTGGTAGCATTATCATTCTTCCTCTTATCTTGAAAACTTCTATTCATTTGATGTATCTATGTATCATGTGTTTTGAGATTCTACAAGATATTGTATTTTATATTGATGTACTTATATCTATTTTCACATGCCCTGTAACATGTGCAATGGATATTATTCATTAGATGTGCTTTCATATTATTAGTTGTACTTATGCATTTGCTTATATGACTATGTATGTTTTTTATTCATTTTATAGTTATGGACATTGTAATTGAGACTTAAACTTATTAGTAAAACTTTATTAAATGTGACTCAACATGAAGGAACCCTTGAGGAATTGAAATTGTATTTGTAATTGATTACATGTTCTTGATGTGTATGTATATATTGCTTCCGCATTATTGTTACTTTGATGTTGTTTAAACTTTTTTTTAAAAATAATTCAGTAAACCTTGTAACATATTAGGTTTATTTCTTTTGAGTTTCCGAGCAGGGTGTTACAATTTAATAATTACTAATTAATTATTAAATGAGAATGCAAAAGGTGCATAAAGTGAAATCTTAAGAAGGGAGAAAAGGTAATTTAATAAATTAAATTAAAGTTAACATCGCCCCTTAAGATGAGCAATAATACAGCTACAAACAATGCAGAAAGAGTAAAGAAACTACAATGCAATGCGGAAAGCGAACTTGGGTCTTGACAACAAGGCTTGATGAGGTACCCAATCACAATCAAATATTTATGAAATGGAGAAATAGATAAAACCTAGTAGGATAAACTCTACTCCAAAAAGAGATAGAAAAAAATGCACAAATGAAACATCTCAAGAGAATCTCTCAAGACCATAAGTACAATGAAAGCCTCCATAATAGAAGCCTGAGACTCCATAAGCCCTCTAGAATGGCAAAACTCCTACGTCAATGAACATACCAATGTGTCTCCAATCTGAAGGAAATAAAGGAAATGGACAAGGATGATAAAACCCATGTATGTAAGGTACAACTAGAAGTCTGGTTGATGCTCAAAGGAGGAAGCATGAGAATCCTAAAATGGAATCTCCAATGGAAGTGGAATAATAGGTGTATTGAATCTATCATCTGAGAGGAGATGTGTGTCCTCTAATATATCTTCAACAAATGTAGTAGGTGGCTTGATGATTGGAGCTGCAATAGTAGGCAATGCTGAAGAGTAATCATGTGCAAGAGATTGAATTTGAATAGGAGGTGGAGGCTAGAAGTCACAACATTGGTCTCAAGAACAACACATAAGTTCAAGCACCCTGACTTCACCTCAATAGACTCTCTTGAAAAAAGAGAGTGAGTCTCCGATAGTGGAGATGGTGGACCAAAATGTGAGAAGGAATATAGGTGGGAAGCATGATCAACAGTCTCTGTAGCAATAATATTGGTTGTCTCACTATCTCTTATGTACACTGAATCTTGTACGAACTCAATTGTCTTCCCTATCCCACTATGTCTATTTTGATAAATAGAGAGAAGGTTAGAGGACAAAGATGGAACACAAAGTACATCATAAAATGTACCATCATCAATGTCAATAGAACATTCCCACATACAGGCATAATAATGTTGTTCCCCATCAAAATGTGTGTAGTAGGAGAAGCCTCAAAAGAAGAGAAGAAATCCTAAGAAGAATCCATATGGTGTGAAGCACCTAAATCCAACAACCATATAGAAGAATGAGGAATAGTTGTTGCACATAGTGCATGACCCTTTCATGTATCTTTACCATCTAATTGAAACGATGATGATGAACAAGATATATGAGAAGTAGATAGAATATCAATGTTGCTCTTCTGAAGGAGAGATGTCAAATCTGAAATCAGTTTGGCATAGCCATCTAACTTCTTCTCATATCAATGTGACTCATCATGATTAGGCTTATTACAATAAGCACACTTTGGTTTTTCTAGCTTTGATTTACCCACCTTAGGAGGAGGTCACCCTAATGAACTGTGAGTGTTGTAATCAATATGAGACTCTATAGAATGATTTTTTGAGTTTTCTTCTTCATCCCTGAAGATGGTCGAGCTACCAATTCATGAGTCTATGAGCCTGTGAGAGAATCCAACTAAGAGAGCTTAGCTTGCTCTCGAGTCAAACGATCACCAAAAATCTTAAAGGATGGCATGGAAAATCTATTACCTAGAGCATCTTTGGTAGAATATAAGGTAGAAGAAAAAATTTGAAAGTTTCCACAAAGCTTAGAAAGAATTAGGTATATACACTCAGTGTCAGTCTTCATCTTTCCACAACCCTGCAATAAAGATCTTTATTGATTAAACTTTATCAAGAAGTCCTCAATGGAAGGAAAAGAATCTAGTACAAAAGAGGTAAGCTTTGCCTCAATTTGAAGTGCCTTGAACTCATTCACTATACCAAGCAAGCCTTTAAGCTTGGTCCACATAGCTAGAAGAGTATTACACCCATCAAGATGAAATTGTAGACTATTGGAGACGTGTAAGGTAATTAATCCTATTGCCTCATCCATCTTGTTCCCATGTTGCATGACCTCAGAAGGCCTCTGCAAAACTGGCTAAACTGCATCTAAACAAGACTACAATCTTTTTGACCAGAGAAGTTGTGTCATTAAGGTCGTCCATGTGTGATAATTATGAAGGGTCAAAATTTCTAGAAAAGAAGAGGTCTCGACCATCGTTTTAGAAGGTGTTGAATTATTTTTTAATGTAGTTTTGGTTTACATAAGTAAATAGTAGAAACAATATGACAAAACACCCCCCACAATGCAAAAAACCAAACCCCAACTGCTAGAAGGAACACGTAAATGAGAGAAGAGCGAAAAAACTCCAGGTATGAATCACAAATACTTATTTTTTGTAGGCCAAAAAATGACCAAATGCTAAAAGTGTTATGTCCACTCAATATTACTCCAAAATGATACCAAATCTGGAAAGTAGACAATTAATCACACACTTTAAAAAAAAAAAGCACATGAATATGTATCCATATGAGCTTGAACGAAGCCTTTGAAGTTGCAAAATTTGGGATTTGTGATTTTTTGAAAAATTAAGAAACAAAGATCGCAAACAACTGCACCAATGTGTAGATCACGAAATTCTACCCCAAAATTAAAAAAAATTGCTTGGAAAAAGGAGTCCGTATGAGTGAGATATCAGTGTTTGAAAATCACCTCTATAATTATTTTTTTGAATCGTTATCGTTGCACCTCCAAAAATGCTTGAAAAATGTCAAACCTGTTCTGTTAAACCCTCTTTCTCTTTTTTCTCCAAATACTAAACAAGCTACAATATATTTGGCTCTGATACCATGTTGAAGTTGATAAATATCAACCCTATAGCTCCCAAGAATCACTTGCATTCAAACACCTATCACAGAAAGAGAGAAGGAAAAACTATGGAGGCTAGAATTGTCAGATCCATAGATGAGACATTTTTGATGAGTAGAAAAAGAAATTGCTATTATCAAAAGTGAATGAAATAAATTACAAAAAGAGATCATCCTTATAAAGGAGATCAAAACTCTCACAAGTAAAACCTAGGTTGCATGATAATAATTAATAAAATAATTAATTATAATATGCCTAAAGTTTAGCTTAAGTAAACTAGAGATAATAAGTGAGTTAATAATTAAATCAAAATGATTTAATTAATAAGGCAATATCTCATTACTCTAACAAGCTAGATCCTTAGGGGTTGTTAAGGTCATTCCCATCACTAGTATTCTTGATCCAACTACACACCAACATTTTGTAGATAATACTATGCTTTACAGAGATACTACAATTGACAAGGCCACCACTCTGAGTAATATTCTGACACAATACTCTCTAGCTTTGGGTTAAGAAATCAATAAAGAGAAATCAAATATCTTATTTTTTAATACTGATCCTATTATGGAGGGGCAAATTTGTGCAAGTTTTGATTTCAATTAAGGTTCTCTTCCTTGTAAATATTTGTGGTTACCTCTAGATGTTGGGCAACAAACTTCAAAGCTTTGGAACCAAGGATAATTTTAAGAAACCCCCCTTTGGACAAATGTGTAAAATTTTGGCGAATTAATTTTTTTGAGTAGAGTAATTTTTAATTTTATTGGCGATATTTTTTCAACTGTATGAAAATTCTATAAGATCCTGGCAAATCTTTCATTATTGATGAAAATCATGGACATAAGTACACATACCTAGAAACCATGATTTTATTATTATTGTAGACACCCAAAAATTGGCAAAGACTTAAATCGCGCAATTATGATCAATTAGCGCAAGTTAAATAGAAAATCATCTATCAATTTAATAAGACCTAAATTAACTTCAAAAGAGGAGAGAAGCAATTCAACATCATAAAATGAAATTCAAAAAAAAGGAGAGGGAAAAGACAAATTTTTGAGAATAAATGAAACTTTTATTAAATCAATAAATCCATTTATTCTCACAAAATGAAAATCCTCCTTTTATATAAAGAATTAAAAGAAATCCAAATTTAGCCACAAATCATGATTTTTTGGGCTCCTCCTCTTGTCTCTCATGAGACATTTTTGTTGAAAATAAAAGTCATATTTAGCCACAAATCATGACTTTTGGGCTCCTCCTCTTGTCTCTCATGAGAGATTTTTGTTGAAATAAAAGTCATATTTAGCCAAAAATAATGACTTTTGGGCTCCTTCTCTTGTCTCTCATGAGACATTTTTGTTGAAAATAAAAGTCATATTTAGCCACAAATCATGACTTTTGAGCTCCTTTTCTTGTCTCTCATGAGACATTTTTGTTGACATGAAAACCACATGGAGCCTCCGATTAAGACTTTTGAGCTCCTTTTCAATTTCACTTCTACCCACCAAGTGAAAAGGTAAAACCCAAATTCTTACCCCAACCCCTTCTAAAATCCTATAAATAGAAGGAGAATTCAAGAGCAAAAGGACCCAAGTCTTAGGCATTTGCACTATAGACACATTTTGATTCATCATCTAGCATTCTTATTGTAGCATTTTCATAGCATTTTAGCATTATTTTGTGTTATTTAGCATCATTTATCACTTGTTAGTTCATTGCATATTTATTTTTCAGCATTCTCCCATTCTAGGAATGTCACTAAGATGTTGATCTGAGAGCTACTTTAGTAGTTGTAGTTAGGGAAACATGAGATGCTTGTAGAGATTACATTCTGATGATGATATCTTGGTTTAGTTTAGTTCGTCGGCAGTCCATTTGCATTCTACACTAAGGTTTCATGAATACACGTTTACACTGTGTACAATTATTATTATTATATGGATCCTAATTGATTATCAAACTTGAAGGTTAAATTTATCCCACTTTTATCATTATAGTTTCTCTCCAAATTATTGAATGGTTGTATGTAGGCAACATCCCTATTATTCATGATCATTAGAAGATCCTAAATCAATGACCTGAATCCTATTTCTAGCAAAACTTTTAAATGAATACCAAATTTTAAAGAAGTCCCAAAAGTAAAGGCACGTGTTCCCAATCAAATCTATTATGGACCAAAGTGAGAAAGGATAAGAAGTTTCAAGGAAAGTCTTTGGAATAGAGATGCATGTCAAATCTACATTCAATTTTTACCAAATATTGGCTAATATGACATCAATTAAGATAAGAATTATAAATTGTAGGTGAATATATATAATTTACCATGTGAAAAAAAAAGATTGCACTAGTGAAGTCATCACTAAATTACAAATACTTTTGTATTATTATTAGCGATTGGCCTAAGCATTGGACCAAATTTTTGTAAAGTGTAGGTGACATGGCCACCCCAAAAGTGTCAAAAAATTAGCCAAATTTGGGGTCCCTGATGAGTGAGATAAGAAAATTGGCAAATATTAGCCACTAAATTTATCCTTGTTTGGAACTCGATTATAGACAAATTGAAGAAAACACTCACACATTGGAAAGGGAAATGACTTTATGCAGCTCAAAGGAAGACTTTGGTTCAAACAGTTCTATCTTCCCAACCTATATATCAACTTTCTTGTATTGACCTTCCAAGTTGTGAACTTAATGAAATTAATGGACACTTGAGGAAATTCTTCTAGCAAGGTAGTGCTGAGAAAAGAAAGTTCCTCCTTTCAGCTTGGGATTGGGTTTATAGATCTAAAGATTTTGTGGGGGGGGGCGGGGGGGGGGGGGGGGGGGTTGGCGAGGGGTGGGCAGGTATCAAGGATATTAAATTGCAAGGGCTATCTTTAGGGGCCAATTTAGTTTGGAGAATGCTGAAATACCCAAATCTAAAGTGGGTTGGGATTTTGACCCACAAATGCTTGTCTTCCCCTAACTCGATTAATTTCTTCAAGGAAGCCAACCCTCCAAGGGGTTCAAGATTCTTGAATTTTATGATAAAATGTAGATCTATCATCCAAGTTAAACTCACTTTAAACTTGGTAAATAGGGAGGATGCCTCCTTGTAGCATGATTTTTTTCCTTTTTTTGTGGGCGGACGGGGGGGGGGGGTTATGTCCCTAAATAAATTCCCTTCTCTCACTAATTCTATGGAGTATTTAGAGGCAAGATGGGGATTAAAGGTCAAAGATTATGTGGTTTTTTATGTTGATAGACTTAGATGACATTGGAAAGATTTAGATGGAGAGGATATCCCCTCAAGAGATAGGGAACTTCTATACAAATTACTTCATTCCAGGAAAGTCTCATTCAAGGGTGTTAAGGATGTCCTTATCTAGGATAGAAGTATTAGTGGGGAATACAAATCCAAGCAAGGTTACAATTTGTTAAGGTCCTCTCAGGGTCATGTGAAGAGCCATCTTCCATTAAAATTATGTTGGGAGAAGTTTTTCCTACCAAAAGCTCGTGTTTACTTGGATTGTCCTCCATAAGAGATTCCTCACAATAGAAAGAAGAATGAGCTTCCAAAGACCAAGTAGATGCCAACTATGCGAGTCAGAGGAGGAGACGTACATTCATCTCTTCCTTAATTGTCCTCGTTCCAATCATTGTTGGCAATGGATGTGTTCCTAGTTAGGTTGGAGCTCAACTCTCCCAAATTCTATTATTAGTTTTCTCATGGCTCGGCCCTTCTTACAATATGATAGGATCTTCCACCACTTATGGATCTCCTCTCCCTTCATAGTTATTTTGGAACTATGGAAGGGGAGAAATAGAAGAATCTCCCAAGATATGAAGATGGAGGTTTAACAATTCGTTAATAAAATAGAGGTCTCCATTATTTAATTGATCAAAAATAGATTATCAAAGTTAAATATTAGACCAACAATTATGTCTCATTGGAATGAGAAGATGTGAGGTTGATGGACGAGCCTAAAAATTCCTTCCTTTATTGGTAAGGCGGGTGCTCAAGGACCAGACAAAAGAAAAGAGTGCATACGAAAAGTGCCAAAGAAGGAATGGTATAAGTTAAATTTTGATTGTGCCTCGAGAGGGAATTCATGTAAGGAAAGAATTGGGTGAAATATACATGATGATGTAGGGAAGGAGCTTACAACAATAGCAAAAGATATTGATGAAGCTACTAACAATTGGGCAAAAGTCTCAACTTTGGTGGAAGGACTTGCTCTATGTAAAGAGCTGATGGGGACACGACCCAAGAAAAGAATGGACACAACAGAAAAGGGAAATTGTATTAACTGAAAAATAAGCTAGTACATTCAGTACAGAGAAAATAAACTTCAAAACATGCCCTAAGGGCTTACAATAGCATAAATGTGGAGATAATTTCTCCTTTCAGTACCTCCTCTCAAACTCCACTCCGAACTACCTTTTACAATGCCAAAAATCTCCTTAAATAGACCCCAAAGGGTTAAGGACTAGGAGTACATTCTAGAAAGTGCTAGTAGGCATCCACCGACCAAATAGAAGGTTTCAGAAGCTGCGTTAGAAGTCAACGCAAATCTAGAAGAATCCAGAAATGGTAACCGAACTTCTGGGAGGCATAACTTTTGAACCGTAGCACCGATTGACGAACCGTTTACATTTTTGGAAAGCTCTTGAAGTGCTCTATAGACCTATGGACTAGCTTTGCTCATCCCCCATTTTTTGACCCTTTTTGAGGTCATTTAATGCCCCTAACTTGACTTTGAAGCATTCTTAGGAGGTCTCCAAAACTCAAAAAATTGCAATAACTTTCAAATCGTGGGGCCTTTTGACCTGATTATTTTTCTGGAATGCTCTAAATCACAATTATATTCATCTAGCCAATTCACACCTTCTAGTTTACCAAAATGATGGCCCAATTACATTCTCCTATTTTTTTGAGATTTTCTAGCACATTAATAGTGGAACTGTGAGAATTGGAACCTTTATTTGACCCAAATGGGTGTCCAAAAATGAAAACACATGAAACAGAAACTAAGTCTAAGTACATTTTTTTGGGTGACACAGGATTGCCCTTATACCTCTGGATGCTCCTGCATCAGACACCCAGGGTAGATTGAAAAGTGACCCTGTCACTTTATGAATGGTAGAGGAAATCCCAAATGGGAAACCTTAGCTACTGAAATCCAAGTAGAGTCCTCGATCGATCGTCCTTTCCATTTGACCAAATACTCTTCATACTGCCTATTTCTGGTACTCCTACCCACACGATGATCTAGAATGTCTTCTATCTCCTCCTTCTTAGAGGCAGGAATCAGACATGGCTCTAACACCAACTCCTCATCTGCACCATCATCATCATACTCTGTCAAATCTGCAATGTTGAAAATGGGAGAAATGTGAATACCATCTGGCAGCTCCACCTCATATGCATTTCCTGAGTCATGTTTCTTCAAAAATTTGCAGGGGCCAAATTTCTTCATTTTCAGCTTGTTGTAAGTACCGGCTGGAAATCTTTCTTTTTGTAAGTGCACCATGACTAGATCCCCTACTTGGAATTCCTTATGTCTTCTCCTTTGATCAGCCCTAGCTTTATACTCTTGATTCATCTTGGTAATGTGTGCTTGAACCTCCTCATGTAGATGCTTGATATGTTCAGCAAATTCTTCCGCTTCAGCACTTGACCTCTCCCCTTGCTCTATCTTCCTCAATTCTGGTGCAGTCCTTGGGCTATTCCCATATACAATTTGGAATGGTGATTTTCCAGTACTCCTATTTATAGAGTTATTGTAAGCAACCTCTGCTTGTGGTAGAATCAAATCCCATCCCTTGGGCTTATCCCCAACTAAACATCTCAGCAAATTGCCCAGACTTCTATTTGGCCGTCAATTTGTGGGTGATGCGTGGAACTGAATTTCAAGTCTCTTCTCAACTTTTTCCATAATGTCCTCCAGAAATACCCCACAAATTTAGTATCTCTATCAGAAACTATACTCCTTGGAAGACCATGTAGTCTTACCACCCCTTTGAAAAACAAGTCTGCAATATGGACAGCATCATGAGTTTTGTGGCATGGAATGAAATGTTCCATTTTGGAGAACCTATCAACCACCACGAATACTGATTCATTACCCCTTTGTGTCCTTGGCAATCCAAGAACAAAATCCATACTTATGTCCTCCCATGGCCTTGATGGAATAGGCAATGGCTGATATAGGCCAGTATTGTGACTAAACCCCTTCGCAAATTGACAAACCTGGCAACTCTGTACAAACTTCTTCACATCCTATGAAATTTGAGGCCAAAAATAATGTTCTCTAAGAATGGCAATGGTCTTATCACGACCAAAATGTCCTACCATCCCTCCACTGTGTTTCTCCTTAATCAGATTTTCCCTCATGGAACTCCTTGGAATGCACAATTGACTACCCTTGAACAACATGCCATCCTGAATCAAATAGTCTAACCACTTGGTTCTATCTACAGCAATAGGTTCTTTACAAGCTTTCCATGCTTCAGCAAAATCAGGATCTTTGGGGTACAAATTCTTGAATTCATCAAACCCAACTACTTCAACCTGCATTACTGTAAGAAACAACTGTCTCCTACTTAGTGCATCTGCAACCCTGTTAGATTTTCCACTTCTATGCTTCAACACAAATGTATAACTCTGCAAGAACTCTACCCACTTCATATGCCTCTGATTCAATTTACCTTGGCTATTTAGGTACTGTAATGCCTGATGATCAGTATACAAAACAAATTCCTTTGGCAATAAATAATGCCTCCATTTCTTTAAGGCCTGAACTATTGCATAGAACTCTTGATCATAAACAAAATACTTCTTCTTTGCATCATTCAATTTTTCACTAAAATATGCAATAGGCTTACCTTCTTGGCTTAATACAGCCCCAATAGCGTTGCCAATGGCATCACAATCCACCTGGAAAACTTTTCTAAAATTTGGAAGTGCCAATACAGGTTGTTCTGTTACCTTCTTCTTTAGCAATTCAAAACTTCTCACAGCTGCTGCAGTCCATTTGAACTCTTTTCTATCCAAAATACAGCCCCAATAGCGCTACCAATGGCATCACAATCCACCTGGAAAACTTTTCTAAAATCTGGAAGTGCCAATACAGGTTTTTATGTTACCTTCTTCTTTAGCAATTCAAAACTTCTCGCAGCTGCTGCAGTCCATTTGAACTCTTATTGTATCAGTTAGGGGTGCACATATGCCACTGAGATTCTGAATAAACTTCCTGTAAAAACTAACCAGACCATGAAATGATCTTACCTCAGTAGCAGACCTTAGAGTAGGCCATTCCAAGATGGCTTTTACCTTCTCTGGATCCATTTTGAGACCTTCGGGTGATATAACAAACCCCAAATAGACTAACTCCCTTTTTGCAAAGATACACTTCTTCAAATTAATTAACAGTTTCTCTTCCCTTAGCCTTTAAAGGACACTATGAATATGCAGTAAATGTTCTTCCAAAGTCTTGCTGAAAATTAAAATATCATCCAAATAGACAATAACAAATTTTCTCAAGAACTTCTTAAGTACCTCATTCATGAGCCGCATGAAGGTGCTTAGGGCGTTCGTCAATCCAAAGGGCATGACTAACCACTCATAAAGACCCTATTTGGTCTTGAAGGCTGTTTTCCACTCATCTCCTTCTCGAATCCATATCTGGTGATAACCACTCTTCAGATCTATCTTTGTGAAGTACTGAGCTCCACTCAAGCAGTCCATAAGATCATCCATCCTTGGCAAAGGAAATCGGTACTTGATGGTTATCCTATTTATAGCTCGATAATCTGTACACATCCTCCACTCTCCATCCTTGTTTGGTGCGAGTACTGCAGGTACTGCACATGGACTGAGGCTCTCTCGAATCAAGCCCTTCCTCAACAGCTCCTGAACCTGTCCATTTAGCTCCTCTGTTTCAGTAGGAGTCATCCTATGAGGAGCCTTGTTAGGCAAACTAGCTCCTAGAATTAGATCTATCTGATGACTGATTTTCCATACTAGTGGCAATCCATCTGGAACATTATCAGAGATAATATCTCCAAACTCCCCTAGTAAATCTAAAACTTCAAGTGGTATTTCACTACTACCTTCTTTATCTTTCCTAGGAATCAAAGCATAGCACATATGCTGATGTTTCATGCCATCTAAAAACTTCCTTTCGTCAACAAGACAAATCCTAGCATTGCTACATACCTTTTCACCTTCCTTTTTCATGGGCTTCAATTTGTGGCGAACTCCATCCTTTGTCAGAGAGTATGTGTTTGCATGTCCATCATGTACTGCATGTCTATCAAACTGCCATGGTCTACCCAACAATAGATGGCAAACATCCATCGAAATAACATCACAGAGAACTTTATCATGGTAATTCCCAATTTTGAATTTCACTAAACATTGTTCACTTACCAGGACCTTATGATCATCTTTTACCCAAGCAATTTGATAGGGTTGGGGATGTTTCTCCCTCTTGAGCTTTAGCTTAGAGACCATCTCTTCTGATACCAAGTTATCAATGCTACCACCATCAATGATCACGTTACAACATTTATCCTCACACTTGCATCTCGTATGGAACAAACTCCTCTGTTGTCCTGGTTCAATCTCACCACTTAGTAGGACTCTTTCATTTACCAAGGTCTCTCCTCTTTCTGCATCCTCTAAATGTGATGATTGTGCATTCTCATCCACATGAGCAACCCTAGCTTGGCCCTCAGCTGTCCTATCTGTCCTTCCTTGTCGTTGAGGGCATTCAAAGGCACGATGACCTTCCTCATTGCAATGGAAATAGGTACCACGGAAGCCTCCTCTTCCTTGTCCATGTCCTCTACCTCTTCCTCTCTAATTTCCAAAGTCTTGATCATGGGAGCGGTTGAAACCCTCATTCCTCTGGTTCCTGCTAGTACCCACATCTTCATTTTTCTTTTGGGTTTCATTGCGCCCTCCAGATGATCTACCGGGTTTCATTGCAGCCTCCAGATGATCTACCGCTTCCCCTTCCTCCTTGACCGCACCCTCTTTGTCTTCCTTCAAACCTTTTATTCAACTTCTCTTCAACTCATAGGGAAAACTGGTATGCCTCTTCAATGTTGGTCATTCTTACCAGACTTAATTCCTCCTGGATGCTAGGTTGCAACCCATTGATATAACGAGAAACCTTCTCCTTATTTTCTTCTGCATGCCCCGCTCTAATTAAGAGTCGGTAAAATTCCTCTGTATATTCTTGGACTGATCTTCCTACTTGCTTTAACCCATGCATCTTCTTAAACAAATCAAGCTCATAGTCCACAAGAATGAACTGCTTCTTCAATTTGTCCACCATGCGATCCCATCTTGTGATCTTCTCCTTTCCTCTTCTGTTTCTTTCCAATTGAACCTCTTGCCACTAGATTTTGGCATGGCCTTTCAGTTTGGCCTTTGCAAACTTAACCCTATCTAGGTCCCTGATATCCTCATACTCAAAGTATTCTTCCAGTTCATTGATCCAATCGATCAACTCATCTAGTTTCAGATTTCCTGAAAATACACCCACTTCAATTGTGGGTCTTTTCCCAAACTTAGTAATGGCCCTAAAAAGCCTTTCCTCTGCATGATTCAAAACTTCCCTGTCAAATTCCCCTTCTGGTCCAACTTCATCTTCTCCGTTGTCATCTTCACTTTCATCACCTGCGGTCACAGTTGCTCCACTACGGAGCTCCTCCTGTAATGCTTGTACCTACCTTTGGAGGGCTCTAACCTCCTCAGGATTAATAGCGCTGGCCCTTTTGCCACGCTCTCTTCATGGAGGCATCTTCTTAACTCAAACCCACAACCACACAGTCCTGGTGCAAACTGCCTCACAGTCAGCGCTCTGTCTACACACTCAGGAAAATCGGCTCTGATACCACTTGATGGGGACACGACCCAAGAAAAGAATGGACAAAAAAAAAAGGGAAATTGTATTAACTGAAAAATAAGCTAGTACATTCAGTATAGAGAAAATAAACTTCAAAACATGCCCTAAGGGTTTACAATAGCATAAATGTGGAGATAATTTCTCCTTTCAGTACCTCCTCTCAAACTCCACTCCGAACTACCTTTTACAATGCCCAAAATCTCCTTAAATAGACCCCGAAGGGTTAAGGACTAGGAGTACATTCTAGAAAGTGCTAGTAGGCATCCATCGACCAAATAGAAGGTTTCAGAAGCTGCGTTAGAAGTCGACGCAAATCTAGAAGAATGCTCCAATTGATGAACCGTTTATATTTTTGAAAAGCTCTTGAAGTGCTCTATCGCCCTATGGACTAGCTTTGCTCGTCCACCATTTTTTGACCCTTTTCAAGGTCATTTAATGCCCCTAACCTAACTTTGAAGCATTCTTAGGAGGTCTCCAAAACTTGAAAAACTGCAATAACTTTCAAACTGTGGGGCCTTTTGACCTGATTCTTTTTCTGGAATGCTCTAAATCGCAATTAGATTCATCTGGCCAATTCACACCTTCTAGTTTACCAAAATGATGGCCCAATTACATTCTCCTATTTTTTTGAGATTTTCTAGCACACTGATAATGGAACTGTGAGATTTGGAACCTTTATTTGACCCAAATGGGTGTCCAAAAATGAAAACACATGAAACAGAAACTAAGTCTAAGTACATTTTTTTGGGTGACACAGGATTGCCCTTATACCTTTGGATGCTCCTGCATCAGACACCCAGGGTAGATTGAACAGTGACCCTGTCACTTTATGAATGGTAGAGGAAATCCCAAATGGAAAACCTCAGCTGTTGAAATCCAAGTTGAGTCCTTGATCGGTCGTCCTTTCCATTTGACCAAATACTCTTCATACTGCCTATTTCTGGTACTCCTACCCACACGATGATCTAGAATGTCTTCTATCTCCTCCTTCTTAGAGGTAGGAATCAGACATGGCTCTAACACCAACTCCTCATCTGCACCATCATCATCATACTCTGTCAAATCTACAATGTTGAAAATGGGAGAAATGTGAATACCATCTGGCAGCTCCACCTCATATGCATTTCCTGAGTCATGTTTTTTCAAAATTTTGCAGGGGCCAAATTTCTTCATTTTCAGCTTGTTGTAAGTACTGGCTGGAAATCTTTATTTTCGTAAGTGCACCATGACTAGATCCCCTACTTGGAATTCCTTATGTCTTCTCCTTTGATCAGCCCTAGCTTTATACTCTTGATTCATCTTGGTAATGTGTGCCTGAACCTCCTCATGTAGATGCTTGATATGTTTAGCAAATTCTTCCGCTTCAGCACTTGTCCTCTCCCCTTGCTCTATCTTCCTCAATTCTGGTGCAGTCCTTGGGCTATTCCCATATACAATTTGGAATGGTGATTTTCCAGTACTCCTATTTATAGAGTTATTGTAAGCAAACTCTTCTTGTGGTAGAATCAAATCCCATCCCTTGGGCGTATCCCCAACTAAACATCTCAGCAAATTGCCCAGACTTCTGTTTGGCCGTCAGTTTGTGGGTGATGCGTGCAACTGAATTTCAAGTCTCTTCTCAACTTTTTCCACAATGTCCTCCAGAAATACCCCACAAATTTAGTATCTCTGTCAGAAACTATACTCCTTGGAAGACCATGTAGTCTTACCACCTCTTTGAAAAACAAGTCTGCAATATGGACAACATCATGAGTTTTGTGGCATGGAATGAAATGTGCGATTTTGGAGAACCTATCAACCACCACGAATACTGAGTCATTACCCCTTTGTGTCCTTGGCAATCCAAGAACAAAATCCATACTTATGTCCTCCCATGGCCTTGATGGAACAGGCAATGGCTGATATAGGCCAATATTGTGACTAAACCCCTTCGCAACTTGACAAACCTGGCAACTCTGTACAAACTTCTTCACATCCTGTGAAATTTGAGGCCAAAAATAATGTTCTCTAAGAATGGCAATGGTCTTATCTCGACCAAAATGTCCTACCATCCCTCCACTGTATTTCTCCTTAATCAGATTTTCCCTCATGGAACTCCTTGGAATGCACAATTGACTACCCTTGAACAACATGCCATCCTGAATCAAATAGTCTAACCACTTGGTTTTATCTACAACAATAGGTTCTTTACAAGCTTTCCATGCTTCAACAAAATCAGGATCTTCGGGGTACAAATTCTTGAGTTCATCAAACCCAACTACTTCAACCTCCATTACTGTAAGCAACAACTGTCTCCTACTTAGTGCATCTGCAACCCTGTTAGATTTTCCACTCCTATGCTTCAACACAAATGTATAACTCTGCAAGAACTCTACCCACTTCATATGCCTCTGATTCAATTTACCTTGGCTATTTAGGTACTATAATGCCTGATGATCAGTATACAAAACAAATTCCTTTGGCAATAAATAATGCCTCCATTTCTTTAAGGCCTGAACTATTGCATAGAACTCTTGATCATAAACAGAATACTTCTTCTTTGCATCATTCAATTTTTCACTAAAATATGCAATAGGCTTACCTTCTTGGCTTAATACAGCCCCAATAGTGCTGCCACTGGCATCACAATCCACCTGGAAAACTTTTCTAAAATCTGGAAGTGCCAACACAGGTTGTTCTATTACCTTCTTCTTTAGCAATTCAAAACTTCTCGCAGCTGCTGCAGTCCATTTGAACTCTTTTCTATCCCCTCTTATTGTATCAATTAGGGCTGCACATATGCCACTAGAATTCTTAATAAACTTCCTGTAGAAACTAACCAGACCATGAAATGATCTTACCTCAGTAGCAGACCTTGGAGTAGGCCATTCCAAGATGGCTTTTACCTTCTCTGGATCCATTTTGAGACCTTCGGGTGATATAACAAACCCCAAATAGACTAACTCCCTTTTTGCAAAGATACACTTCTTTAGATTAATTAACAGGTTCTCTTCCCTTAGCCTTTCAAGGACACTACGAATATGTAGTAAATGTTCTTCCAAAGTCTTGCTGAAAATTAAAATATCATCCAAATAGACAATAGCAATTTTTTCCAAGAACTTCTTAAGTACCTCATTCATGAGCCGCATGAATATGCTTGGGGCGTTCGTCAATCCAAAGGGCATGACTAACCACTCATAAAGACCCTCCTTGGTCTTGAAGGTTGTTTTCCACCCATCTCCTTCTCGAATCCATATCTAGTGATAACCACTCTTCAGATCTATCTTTGTGAAGTACTGAGCTCCACTCAAGCAGTCCATAAGATCATCCATCCTTGGCAAAGGAAACCGATACTTGATGGTTATCCTATTTATAGCTCTAGAATCTGTACACATCCTCCACTCTCCATCCTTGTTTGGTGCGAGTACTGCAGGTACTGCACATGGACTGAGGCTCTCTCGAATCAAGCCCTTCCTCAACAGCTCTTGAACCTGTCTATTTAGCTCCTCTGTTTCAATAGGAGTCATCCTGTGAGGAGCCTTGTTAGGCAAACTAGCTCCTGGAATCAGATCTATCTAATGACTGATTTGCCTTACTGGTGGCAATCCATCTTGAACATTATCAGAGATAATATCTCCAAACTCCCCTAGTAAATCTAAAACTTCAAGTGGTATTTCACTACTACCTTCTTTATCTTTCCTAGGAATCAAAGCATAGCACATATGTTGATGTTTCATGCCATCTAAAAACTTCCTTTCATCAACAAGACAAATCCTAACACTGCTACATACCTTTTCACCTTCCTTTTTCATGGGCTTCAATTTGTGGCGAACTCCATCCTTTGTCAGAGAGTATGTGTTTGCATGTCCATCATGTACTGCATGTCTATCAAACTGCCATGGTCTACCCAACAATAGATGGCAAACATCCATCGAAATAACATCATAGAGAACTTCATCATGGTAACTCCCAATTTTGAATTTCACTAAACATTGTTCACTTACCAGGACCTTATGATCATCTTTTACCCAAGCAATTTGATAGGGCTGGGGATGTTTCTCCCTCTTGAGCTTTAGCTTAGAGACCATCTCTTCTGATACCAAGTTATCAATGCTACCACCATCAATGATCATGTCACAACATTTATCCTCACACTTGCATCTCGTACGGAACAAACTCCTCCGTTGTCTTGGTTCAATCTCACCACTTAGTAGGACTCTTTCATTTACCAAGGTCTCTCCTCTTTCTGCATCCTCTAAATGTGATGATTGTGCATCCTCATCCACACGAGCAACCCTAGCTTGGCCCTCAGCTCTCCTATCTGTCCTTCCTTGTTGTTGAGGGCATTTAAAGGCACGATGACCTTCCTCATTGCAATGGAAACAGGTACCACGAAAGCCTCCTCTTCCTTGTCCACATCCTCTACCTCTTCCTCTCTGATTTCCAAAGTCTTGATCGTGGGAGCGGTTGAAACCCTCATTCCTCTGGTTCCTGCTAGTACCCACATCTTCATTTTTCTTTTGGGTTTCATTGCGCCCTCCAGATGATCGACCGCTTCCCCTTCCTCCTTTACTGTGCCCTCTTTTTCTTCCTTCAAACCTTTTATTCAGCTCCTCTTCAACTCGTAGGGCAAACTGGTATGCCTCTTCAACGTTGGTCATTCTTACCAGACTTAATTCCTCCTGGATGCTATGTCGCAACCCACTGATATAACGAGCAACCTTCTCCTTATTTGCTTCTACATGGTCCACTCTAATCAAGAGTCGATAAAATTCCTCTATATATTCTTGGACTGATCTTCCTGCTTGCTTTAACCCATGCATCTTCTTAAACAAATCAAGCTCATAGTCCACAGGAATGAACTGCTTCTTCAATTTGTCCACCATGCGATCCCATCTTGTGATCTTCTCCTTTCCTCTTCTATTTATTTCCAATTGAACCTCTTGCCACTAGATTTTGGTATGGCCTTTTAGTTTGGCCTTTGGAAACTTAACCCTATCTAGGTCCCTGATATCCTCATACTCAAAGTATTCTTCCAGTTCATTGATCCAATCGATCAACTCATCTGGTTTTAGATTTCCTGAAAATACACCCACTTCAATTGTGGGTCTTTTCCCAAACTTAGTAATGGCCCTAAAAAGCCTTTCCTCTGCATGATTCAAAACTTCCCCGTCAAATTCCCCTTCTGGTCCAACTTCATCTTCTTCGTTGTCATCTTCACTTTCATCACCTGCGGTCACAGTTGCTCCTCTATGGAGCTCCTCCTGCAATGCTTGTACCTGCCTTTGGAGGGCTCTAACCTCCTCAGGATTAATAGCTTTGGCCCTTCCGCCACGCTCTCTTCGTGGAGGCATCTTCTTAACTCAAACCCACAACCACACAGTCCTAGTGCAAAATGCCTCACAGTCGGCGCTCTATCTACACACTCAGGAAAACTGGCTCTGATACCACTTGATGGGGACACGACCCAAGAAAAGAATGGACACAACAGAAAAGGGAAATTGTATTAACTAAAAAATAAGCTAGTACATGCAGTATAGAGAAAATAAACTTCAAAACATGCCCTAAGGGCTTACAATAGCATAAATGTGGAGATAATTTCTCCTTTCAGTACCTCCTCTCAAACTCTACTCTGAACTGCCTTTTACAATGCCAGAAATCTCCTTAAATAGACCCCGAAGGGTTAAGGACTAGGAGTACATTCTAGAAAGTGCTAGTAGGCATCCACCAACCAAATAGAAGGTTCCAGAAGCTGCGTTAAAAGTCAACGCAAATCTAGAAGAATCCAGAAATGGTAACCGAACTTTCGGGAGGCATAACTTTTGAACCGTAGCTTCGATTGACGAACCGTTTACATTTCTGGAAAGCTCTCGAAGAGCTCTATAGCCCAATGAACTAGCTTTTCTTGTCCCCCATTTTTTGGCCCTTTTCAAGGTCATTTAATGCCCCTAACTTGACTTTGAAACATTCTTAGGAGGTCTCCAAAACCCGAAAAACTACAATAACTTTCAAACCGTGGGGCCTTTTGACCTGATTCTTTTTCTGGAATGCTCTAAATCACAATTAAATTCATCTAGCCAATTAACACCTTCTAGTTTACCAAAATCATAGCTCAATTACATTCTCCTATTTTTTTGGGATTTTCTAGCACACTGATAGTGGAACTGTGAAAGTTGGAACCTTTATTTGACCCAAATGGGTGTCCAAAAATGAAAACACATGAAACAGAAACTAAGTCTAAGTACATTTTTTTGGGTGACACAGGATTGCCCTTATACCTCTAGATGCTCCTGCATCAAGAGCTCAAACTTAAGAAGATCAAAATATTAGGTGATTCGGCTATC
Source organism: Cupressus sempervirens (assembly GCA_028749045.1). Taxonomy (NCBI): domain Eukaryota; kingdom Viridiplantae; phylum Streptophyta; class Pinopsida; order Cupressales; family Cupressaceae; genus Cupressus; species Cupressus sempervirens. Next base: position 583,186,416 of record CM053788.1, on the reverse strand, counting down.
ATTATTAATGCTATGAGAAAATGCTCCTTTACAAATTTGAAGTTAAATGCAAAGATTGTAGAGGCTATGAAACTTTGCAAATAAATTGATAAGCAATTATTTAATCACATATACCAAGAAGGTAACAAGAGAGCAAATGTGCTTGAAAATAAGGGGATTGATAATCCATCCCCAATGATTTTTAAATATTGGTTCCTTTGATTGTAACTCCACTCCATTTGAAGGATTTTGTCATGTGATGTAATAGCAAGAATTGTATGAAATTCTAAATTCCATTTTTATTTGTTATCTACTTTGTTGATTATATGATTTTGGTGTTTCTTTCTTTCTTTTCATACTTTATCATCTTTTTTCTATATCACTAAATTAGCTCTTCATTCTCGAAAAATTTATTTGAATCATTTTTCACAAACCTCCTAACATTTGTTAGTGTAGTTTTTTAATTTCCTAGTGGGTTATTTGTTTTTCCCTATATTGCTAGGTTTTTCCTACACTTTTAATAATCTTGCTTAGGTTAATAAAGCATGTCTTATTTAGAAAGTGGTTGCGAGGTGTCACCTTCCTACATGTGAGCATCCATTAGCTATCTTAGGAAGATACTTTACTATCTTTAGTCTGGCAGATAGTTGCTTCTCATTGGTCGGTATTGCCACCTCCTCCCTCTTCCTAGTCTATATAAGCATGCTACTTGGCTTGTATTTGTGATTGATTTCTTTTACATCCTCTTAATGTTATTTTGCTTCTAGCATTTTTATTACTCTCTTGGAGACTAACTCTATGTTGCTATTTTGATTTTGTATCATTTGCATTCATAGTTTAGATATCTATTCTTTGCACTAGTTTTATGGGTTATCAATCTTTTCAAATTCTAACATGGTATCAGAGCTTTTTTATGTGCAGGAGTAGATTTTAGTTTCCTTATTTGAGAGATTTTGGGAGGGCTAATAAGTCTTGTTGTAATTTTTTGAAAAATGAAGTATGCTCTTCTCTTGCATCTTTGGATGATCTTAAGAATCAAAAAAGTTTTGACAAAAATGTTTTTAATCTCTGGGGTTTCAATCTCAAATCTAACAACCAACTTGCATATTTGAAGTTTTCAATCAGTATTGCATGTTCCAGCATGCCATTGATGGAATTAGGAAGATAATTCAACATTTTCATGTCATATTTTGGTTGCTAGGGTCATTTCTTGGTTTTTGGAGCCATTTTTAATTGTTAAAGGCATTTGATTTACACTACAACTACATCTTTTGCACATCAGCAAGAAAAATGCTTTTTGAGTTTCGTTTGCAGCATCAAAAAACTATCTTGGTATCTTTTAGTTTTTGCATGCAAGCTGTATATTTTGTAGAATTGAGCATGGAAAGCTACAACCATACCCCTCTCCATTGGCAGTTGCAGATTTAAATGTAATTTTCAAATCCCTCGTTCTTGCTCATACGAACTCTGATTTTGACAACTCTTGTTATGACCTTGGCTATTTTTTTGTGCTCTATCCACTAGTGGAGTTGTTTTTTGATTTTCATGCATAAATTCTTCAAAAAATTTAGATTCTTGGCTATGACTGTGCACAATTCTCATTTTGGAAACTTCGGAGGATCATAACTTTCTCATATGACCTTGTATCGAGGCATTTTTTTTTGGAAAGTGCATGATTTTTTGAATAGATCACAATGGTACTATTTGTTTTCTTGATTATAATGCCCAAGTTTCACTTTCAACATATGCTCTTCGTGAGGGTTTTGTAATGCATTGAAACCAAGACCACTTAGTATTTCTTGCTAGTGGCAGTTGTAAATGCACTAAAATAAAGTGCTAAATAATATTTCTTTTAAGGGGGGTTCTTAGATTGAGTAAAAAGGGGGGGCATTGTCATGTTTTTTTTCTTGGCATTTTTTATTTGCAATTCTTCATCATGGATCAAACAAATATGCCCATCCTAACTCAATACAATTACTTTGAGTGGAAATCACACATGACAATTCACTTAAACAAAGTTGGATTAAATAGGATAACAATGGGACTTGAAACTAAACCTTATAAAGATGAAGATAAGCCTAAGTGGTTTAACAAATGTGATGAGGCATATGGAACATTGTGTTTGCTTGTTTCTCCTAATTGGCTATTTCATATTGAATCTTTGAATACACCAAATGAAATATGGTTAAAGCTAGAAACACTATTTGACATACAAGACTCAATGAGGGGTCATATGTTGGAAAATGAACTAATTAGTCTAAGTCCATAAAATTTCAACACAATCCAGGATTTCTTCACTAAATTGAAGTCACTAAGGTTGTAGTTAAAACAATGTGGAATTGAAAAGCAAGATGAACAATTGATTCTTAATATTCTCTCTAAGTTGAGTTCAGAATATTCTGTGTTTGTCTCTACCTTCTATGCTACTAAGGGTGCACTTGGTACTCAATTCACCATGCCATCTTTAGATGATTTTGCTATCAATCTCACTCGAGAATAGGACAAGCTACTCCAGGTGGCACTCTTAAGTCCTCTAAGTCACATGCCTTGGCTACCAACCAAGGCACAAAAGAACAAAAAGGACAAAGTAGTAACAACAATAGTAAGGATAAGAAACAAAAGAATAGCAAGGAGAAGAAGGATCAGATACCAGTTGCTTCAAAAGCAACTATTGATACACCATCTTCCAAGGGCGAAAAGCCTAAGAAAGAAAAGGTCCAATGTGCCTATTGTAAAAGACTTGGTCATGATGAACATAAATGTTTGAAGAAACAAATTGATCACTTGACACACATTCTTTAGAAGAATAATATCAGTGTTCCTGAGTCTATCAAACAAAGTTTGAACGAAGGGTCTAACAAGGCAAAAGAAAAGAACAAATAACAAGGCAAAATAAAACAACAAAGGGAAAGGAAAGGGCAAGGCCCTTATTGCAGTTGCTTCCTCACCATCCACTTGAGTTCTTGATTCAAGTGGTTTGCACCACATGGCTTCATCTAAGGAAGAACTTGCATCCTTGGAGCCGTGTACTATGCCTTCCATATTGATGGGTGATGAGACTCCTATTGAGGTGTGTGGGAGAGGGTCTGTTGATGTGGGGGATGGCACATTTCATGATCTTCTTTGTATACCCTCATTGTCAACTAATCTCCTATCGGTATACCAGATCACTCACACAAGTTTAGGCAAGCAGGTTGAGTTCACTCCTGATTCAGTGGAGATACGTGTGTTGCACAATGATTCTATAATTGCAGTTGGGAGAGCAAATCATCAGTCATGATTCTATCTATTTTCTCACTTTGTTCCTGATCCTCCTTTGACTATTTTGCTCACTCACTCTAATAATGTGAGTAAATTATGGCATGTGCGGTTTGGCCATCTCAACTTTCGCTACTTGCATCAGCTCAACAAGAAGAGCATGGTCATAGGGTTGCCTTCAGTTCAGTTCTTAGGCAGTGTTTTCCAAGGTTGCATTCTTGGTAAGCATCCTAAGAAAAAGTTTGACAAAAGTAAGGCATGAAGAGCTTCACAGATACTAGAGTTAGTTCACAGTGATTTGGCTGGTCCATTTCAACATCCTTCTTTCAGCAAGGCCTGATATGTCCTCACATTCATTGATGACTTTTCTCGATATTCTTGGGTGTACTTTCTCAAACAGAAGTTAGAGGTATTTGATCATTTTCAAGACTTCAAAACTTTTGTAGAGAAGCAATCTGGGAAAGCCATCAAAGTTTTGTGCACAGACAATGGTGGTGAATATGTCAACCATCGATTTGAAATATTTTGCACTTCAAAGGGGATTGATTTACAACATTCAATTCCATACAATCCTTAGCAAAACAGTGTTGCAGAATGGAAGAATAGATCCTTGAAGGAAATGGAAAATTGTTTGATTCACTCCAAATCTCTAGCACCATAGTATTGGGTAGAGGCCATTAACTGTGCTTTTTATATCCAAAATTGTGTTCCTCACTGAGCCTTGAAGGGAGTTACTCCTTTTGAAGCTTGGAACGGTCGAAAACCATTAGTTAAGCACTTTTGAGTTTTTGGCTCTCCTACATGGGCCCACATTCATGCAGAGAAATGCAAGGCCTTGGATCTGCAAGGCAGACCTTGCATATTCGTAGGTTATCCTGATGGTGTGAAGGGTTACCGATTGCTCCACCCTACTACACATGAGTTTTTCATTGAGAGGAGTGTTTAGTTTGAGGAGGGACCTTCAAGCTCCCTTTCTATTACTTCTCCAACTCCTTCTACTTTGACATTGAAGTCACTTGGAATACATGACAAATCTTCTAATGAGTCAGATTCACCTGAGTTGTCTTTTGCCTCCACTTTCGATGTAGAGAGTGATTTAGAGGACTCACCTCCTTCCTCTCCTAGCCATCATTCATAGGTTGATGATTCTCCTCTAGATTCTCCATCTTCTGGTCCACTTTGGGCTAGATAGACCTTGTAGTCTGCAGGTGATTGGGTTGGTGATCCATCAGATACCAGGTGGACTCGTTCACAATTCTAGGATGCTCCACATGTCTTCATTGCTACTGCCTTAGATCCACAGTCCTTTCATGAGGCTTCTGGTATTCCTGAGTGGTATACAACTATGCAGGAAGAGTATAGTTCCTTGATGAGGAACCACACTTGGGATCTTGTCCCTCTTCCTAAGGGAAGAAAACTTGTTCAATATAAGTGGATCTATCAGAAAAAATTTGCAGCAGATGGGTCAGTTGACAAACACAAGGCTCGCTTGGTCACCAAAGGATTCTCCCAGGTTCTTGGGATTGACTACTTTGAGATTTTTGCACCAGTTGCCTGAATGAATTCCATTCGACTTGTTCTTGCCATTGCTGCAACTAATCATTGGGAAGTACATCAAATGGATGTAAAGAGTGCTTTTCTTCATGGTGACCTTCATGAGGAGATCTACATGGAGTAGCCATAGGGTTTCCTTTAGGATTCTTCATTTGTATGTCATCTTCGAAAGTCTCTCTATGGCCTCAAAGAAGCTCCTCGAGCTTGGTATGCAAAGATGGACTCCTTTCTTCTATCAGTTGGGTTCACTCAGTGTCATTTTGATCCTAATGTCTACATTTTGTAATAGGGTGATTCACTCCTATTTTTGGTTTTGTATATTGATGACTTGCTGATCACAAGAAGTTCTTCACCCACCATTAAGGCTGTCAAAGTTATCATTCAGGACAGTTTCTTGATGACTGACTTGGGCTTGTTGCATTACTTTCTCAGGATTGAGATCTTACAGTCTCCTTCCAAGATCACCATCACACATTCCAATCTCAAGGTTTCATATGGATGACTATAAGCCTACTCCGACTCCCTTCCTTTCTGGAGTCAAACTTGAGTCGCCAACTTGTTGGGAGTCTCATTTATATGACTCATACAAGACCTGACATCTCATATGCTGTAGGCATGGTCTCTCAATTCATGCAGGAGCCTCATAAGCTGCAATAGAAAGTAGCCAAGCGGATCCTTCACTACATTTAGGGTTCTCACAGTTATGGGATTCACTATGTAGCAGGTATTGAGCTTGATTTGGTGGGTTACACAGATTCAGATTGGGCAGGTGATTCTTAGGATCGCAAGTCTACTTCAGGTTACAACTTCTCACTTGGTTTTGGTCCTGTTTGTTGGTCGAGCAAGAAGCAGTCTGCTATTGCTCTATCTTCTATTGAGGTTGAGTATCGGGGGGCTATGAATGGCGCCACTAAGGCCATTTGGCTTCAACATCTTCTCACTGAGTTCGGTATCTAGATCAAACGGCCATCAGTCATATTTTGTGACAACTAGAGTGCCATTCAAATCTCATGGAATCTGGTCCATCATCAACGGACCAAACACATCAAGATCCACATGCACTACATCCAAGAGCTCATCCATGGTCATGTCATTGACCTTTGCTATTGTTTGACTTTCGAATAGGTTGCTGATATCTTCACCAAACCCTTCACTGAGAGAAAGTTCCTTCATTTGCGAGCTTTGCTGGGGGTAGAGGATGCTTCATCTTTTGGGGGGGCCTCTTCCTCTCACTCAGAGTCTTGATTATTTTTGGGGGTCTCTTCTCTCTCTTTTGGAGGCCTGACTTGCCAGGACCCATTTCTCCATCCACCTAAGCTTTTCTTATGGAGGGGGGTGTTAGTCTAGTTTTTTTATTTCCTAGTGGGTTATTTATTTTTCCCTATATTGCTAAGTTTTTCCTACACTTTTAATAATCTTGCTTAGGTTAATAAAGCATGTCTTATTTAGAAAGTGGTTGGGAGGTGTCATCTTCCTACATGTGAGCATCCATTAGCTATCTTAGGAAGATACTTTGCTATCTTTAGTCCGATAGATGGTTGCTCCTCATTGGTTGGTGTTGCCACCTTCTCCCTCTTCCTAGTCTATATAAGCATGCTACCTTGCTTGTATTTGTGATCAATTTCTTGTGCATCCTCTTAATGCTATTTTACTTCTAGCATTTGCATTGCTCTCTTGGAGACTAACTCTATGTTGCTATTTTGATTTTGTATCATTTGCATACATTGTTTAGATATCTATTCTTTGCACTAGTTTTATGGGTTATCAATCTTTTCAGATTCTAACAACATTTAGCATAGAGTATTCTAGTAGTCATGATATTGTTTTTCAGAGTGGATTGGGCCAAGGCAGAGCAAAGGAAATGAGATATAGCGAGATGAAGAAGCTAAGGTTTTCTATAAACCTTAGAGTTTTTCAAATAAGCTTTGGAAAGATTGCAATGCATCTATTGAGGCTAAACTAAAGGACTATTATCCAACTCTGTCCTCTCAATGCTCCTTGGGTTATATTATTTTTCAAATTAATCAATGGACTCAACATCTTGCTTATAGAAAAACAAAACAATTTAATACCTTAAAGACTATAATATAATTTTTTTTTTATACCATATTAAAATTATTAATGAATAACTAAATAATAAATATTTAAAATTTAAAACTAATAGATAAAGTCAACAATGGCATGCTGTGATAGTTAAATTGTTGTATTGTTGTTCTCTCCATCAAGATTTAAATTTTATTGCAAATAAGATCCTCCATTTATGACCTCGCCAATTTATAAGTGTCCTTGCATCAGGAACATTCGATAAAAAGGTCATCCATCACTCAAACCTTTTAAAATTAGGGTACCCTATTCTGAGATTTTTACTTTGTAAAAAAAAGTTGGCTTTGCATCTTTCAGTTGACATAGTTCTTCTTTGAAATTTTTGGGCATGCAAACAAAGAATGAGGGCATCTACCATAACACCTCCCAAGCCCTCACACTCTATTCTAGTCTAAGATTAGGAGAAAAATGGATTTCCATGCTATACAAATTTGTAGACAATACAATTTTTGTTAATCAAATGCAAGAGCTTGAATCATGGAATATGGAAGTTGTCTACAATCTTTGTTAAGCGAATTTAAGATTTGTATTCATAGAATTTGCAAAATATGTGCAATTTGTACTAAGCAATTTTTTGATATACTATTTTTCTTTTACTTTGAATGCTTCAGTGCTACTGTACACCAAAATTGGCAGTCTCTTCAATCTATGGAGGATTCAGATGCTTAAGATGAAAGTACTGTTAGATTGACAGAGTCACTAATTCTTTATAGAATAGAAAATAGAAAAATGACTATAATTTTAATGATCTTTTAAGGCTTTTGTAGTATGAAATATTGTGTTTGTAAGTTGTGACAAGGAAATCCTAATAGCCTCGATTCCAACGTTTCTTGTTGTGCTAAGATGATTTTTGTATTATTTTTTCTGATATCGAAATTTGAATACTTGCTAAGCAAGGGTGAAGGGGGAATTTAGCTTTATTTTTTTTTTTTTTGCCTAGAACAATTAGGATCCTTCTATTATAACATCGGCTTAGGATACTTCTATTATAATGCAATGTGAATGATTTCTATATTTACTTATCTTTTAAAAATTCAAGTTCTATTTATTATAAAAAATTTATTGATAAATTCAATCAACTCAGTACTTCAAAGCATAAATTCAATATTAATATAATTTGTAATTAATAGTAGTGAGGTAAAATCTGTGCTCATTAATAAGGCAACACTTCATATTACTATTACTTCTCTCTATTAGAAAGGTGGGGGGCTTGGGCTCTACTTTTGTGGAGTGCCCATCATTTTTTTTTTGGTGTGATAAAGTTTTATTTGGAATATGTTTTTTGACAAAATACAAGCTCTAACTTTTTAGATAGGGTTCCCATGAAGGGGACTCTATTTTTGAGGAAGGTTTATTTGGAATCTTTTCTTTCAAACAGAAGCTACTATTTTTTAGCCTTCTCAATTTGAGTAGGTGAAAATAGGGTGGGGTTGAAAATAACCTCATAAGCTTAGAAGAAATTTGTGTCACATGTAACCAATTAATTTTTTTCTTATTTTCCCACAAAAATAAAATGAACCCCACCATAAATTATGACACTACAAATTTTAAAATTTGAAGTCAATATTCAATATACATTTTAGGGGACCAACAACTCAAGAACTGAAAATTTTAAGCTAAAACATATTATAAAATTTAGGGACTGCTCACCTTGAAATATTGTTAAAAAAATTTCGCAGTCACCCCCTCTATTTTTGAGGAAGCCTCTCCCATGTGATCAAACGCTCTCAATTTGAATAGATAGAGATAGGGTGGGTTTGAAAATAGCCCCATCAACTTAGGAGATTTTTTGTCACATGTCTTCTTACTCTATAAAATCACCAACTTAAATTTAAGAGCTAAAACTTATAAACTCAAACAAATAAAAAAATTCACGAGACTACCCATCATTAAATATTGTTAAAAACCTATCGCCTCTATTTTAGACTTAAGGAAGCCCCTCGTAAAATCCAATTTTAGACTTAAAACAAATCAAAATTACTAGACACAATACCAAAAGATAAAGCTAGTTATACAGAACATGTTTATTTTGTAATATGGGAATAGTTGAGACAGAGCAACAATTTGTCAAAGACTGTCTGGCTTACAATGACATCAAATCCGGTTATACAAAAATACTGCAGAACAAGGACTTCAACTATTTATTCGAAGAACATCAAATGAAGAGAGCAGCAGATTTGATTACCAAACTTTAGAGAAAGAGAGACAAGTTAACCAAAACTTTACAACTGACTAGTTCCGCTGGAGGGTGATTGCATGGGTCCCATAGACTACTTTAGTCTCGTGGACGTCATTAAAATCTATCATATCATTTCATATCATATCATACCATACCGCTGATCAAAGCTCCGAGAAACAGAAAAATCCCAGTATCGGCATTGGGAGAGTTTGTGAGTTACCAGGTAACATTCCAATGCAACTGAAAGAGTATCCACGACTGACTACGCATTTGGAGAAAAGCAAGTTTCATACCATTTTTCTTGACTGAACGAGGTTGGTTTCCAACCATTTTTCGTTCGCCCAACAGCTGAAAAAACAATGAAAATTTGAATGCTTACGTATTCGAGTTTTTAAGGAAATTGCTATTACGCTGAATTTAAGTTTGGTTTCCCCTCGGAGGCTCACTTAATAAATGTGCTTAATCTGCGTAAGATAGTTACGAACTCTGTTCTTGAACCGCCAGGTTATGTGTTTCTGTTTTCCTACCTAACATACAAAGTATTCCTTCCCCTAGTCTTCTTAAATTTCTTTTGCTTCCCAATATACTATTTCTGATCTATCTTTTCCAATTTCATCAGTTCATTCTCCCGTTCGTCGAACTATTGTTTTTCCCACAATGGATATACCTGCAGAACGAGTGTTAATGGAGGCTACTTTAGAGTCGTTCAAAAGTTGGTTTCAAAGAGAAATTTTTTGCCCTTAACAATCTTGAATATCAAATATCTTCCTTACCTCCCGGAATCAGTTAAAAGAAGCCAAGAACCAAATCCGACTGAAAAAGGATTCCCAAGGGCACATTCTCAAAGAAATAATATTTCTGCCCAAAGACAACAATCTTCAAGAGATAGAGGCATTAGAATTCTGGTTTGTGCCAAAAAAACTTGGGCGCATGAACAAGGCAAGGTGATTTGGACTTCTTACATTTTGGTTCTTGTACTATATCTATATTGGTTTATCATAATAATTTTCATATACTTACAGACACGGAAAAACATTCCTCATTTTAGGTATAGACCTAAAGATCCACCTTCAAATCTTTATCCTCGCTTCATTTTCCTATAACAATCTTTAGCCTTTGCATGAATTTGTTTGCCCTTCTTTCTAAAAAAAAAATTTAGCAATTGCTTTATGATAGTTTCTCTTTTATCATAGAAGATAGTTATTCTTTCTTTTCTGCCTACCCTCATGCAATAAGTCTATGCTTTATTTCTGTTCTATCCTCGTCTCATGTCAAACATGACTTTGAGAATAATCCGTTATAATAAGAAGTCTTCTAGATGAATTATGATATGCCCTTGACCGGTATGCTTCTCTCGGGTTGATTAGTTCACAGTTTAACCATGAGCAATGTTTGAAATTATTAAGTCTTTCTGCAAGGCTCTATAATTAGATATTTCTGTTGTATCACATTCTACAAAGTCTTCAAGCTCTACCTGCAAACAAGGATGTTATGACAGAAAACCAATATATTTTTAGATGAGCTTGAAGTACCTGTACTCTTGACTGCAGGTGACATGTTTAACTATGGTGGGTTTGGTTGGTTGTATAACTTATTTGAATAACATATAAGGTAAATTGAACAAACAATCTCCTTGTTGAAGCGCATATAAGGGAACTCCTTAATCAAATTGGTGTTCCGCTTTATATTGAATTTAAAACTTACCTTTTGCCTTTTTAACCATGTTTATGGCAAGGAGAGTCATTAGTACATTCATGAGTCCAAATGGCATAAATAAAAATTCTTAATACCCATGGTTAGTCCCAAATTTCATCATTTGTGTATCTTCATATGTCACTGATCTAATGATAACCAGATCTGGAATCAGCATTGGAGAAACTGTTGCTTAATGTGACATATCAAGTAAGTCAGCTCCCCTGTTTTAAGAAACTAATTCTTTATAGGTCTCTTCTTTGAAGCGTGACAGTGAATGAAAGTGGAAATAATGATTCTAATTCCTTACTAATACTGCAAGTGAAACAAATGGGCTCTTGTTATTGTCTTATACCGAGGAGTTCGACTCTATGATATCCTCTCAATCCTTATTGGTTAGAAATCCTTTGAAAGGTCACTAAATAACTGCTTGATTCTATCATACTGTCATTTTTCTCTACTGGCTGAAATATGGAAGCTGGTAAAGTTGTGACAAGTAAATTGGAGTACCATGTTTGAATTGCTTTTGCATCTTATGAGATAATAGGACATTTTGGTGGTTGCAAACCTTTACTTTCATGCTCTTTACCATCCGTATGAATGTCAACTTCAACTTTCATAATGCAATTTGGATTTCACCAATTCCATGTAGCCACTGCATGCACTATTTCACATTATTAGTGGCCAATATCAATGCTATATATTATTTTACTCTATGTCATGAGCCAATCTTCAACATGAATGCTACGAATCTGGTTATGAATTTCCTAGCTCTATTTGTATTGCTAATTTTTAAATAAGGGCAAGCAGAAACAAGCAAGCAACATATGGGAATGATTCCCAACAAATTATGCATACTGTTAAATATTTAAAATGATATTCATATTGGTCTGAGAAGTGCAGACCACACCTTGATCTTCTCCCGCTATACTATACGAAGGCAGTTTATATACTACACTTGACAAATAAATAGGGCAGTGATCCTCGGGGAAAAACATGTTTGTACTAATCATAACTAATTGTTATGTTAGTTACCATTATTGTTAACTTCTTATGGGCGCTGATTTATTTAAGTATTGTATGGGCCAACCTAGAGAGGGACAATAAGCATTGTATGGGCCGACCTAGAGAGGGTCATGTCCCTTCAAGGGACATACCCTTTGGTCTTGGTATAAGGGGTGGATGTTATTGTAGTTTGAGGACACACAATCAACACAAGTCTGCTCCTTCAAGCAATACTGTCCATCTGAATTTATTGCAGAGATAATTAAATTCAGAACAGCATTCAATATTCTGATAACTCCTCCTACATTCAGAAGCTAGAGAAGATTATCTATAGCAACCCAAGGGTATTTGAAAAGTCTGATTTTATAACAGAATTTGTAGAAATTTACATGGCATCAGAGCTCTGGTAGTTGAACCTAGGCTCTGCAAAATAAGTAATCAGACCTTATATATATCTAGCATCATTCTCCTATCTTCAATGACATACACAATCGGACCTGAGGATAGGTTTGATGGGAAAGAACACTTTGATGCTTGGAAATTCATAATCATGATGATTCTTGAAGAAAATGATGTAAAACAATTTGTTGAATCAACATCCCAACAACCTACAGTTGAACCTCATAAATCCTTTTGGATTAAAGGAAATAGGAAAGCCATTCAGATCATTTTAGATGGAGTGAAAAATGATATCGTACCTATGCTAGCAAAACATCAAACAACATTTGCTATGATGAATGCACTACTAAATGCATATGAGGTTAACAATGCAACTAGAGTTCTCGCACGAAAAGGACAACTAAATCACATACAAATAAAGAAGGGAGAATCGATGAATTCTTACTTCCTAAGGGTGGCCAGCCTAAGAGATGAATTTGCAAGTGTAGGACCCATCATTAGTGACACAGAACTAACACTAGTGGCTATAGATGGATTACCAGATTCATGGGAAGCTTTCACACAAGGAGTAAGTGCCAGAGATAACTTCCTAACTTCAATTGACTTAAGGGAGATTGTCTTCAGAAAGAATCCAGAAAACTATAGGAAGGAGGGAAATTGAAAACGGAAGATGAAGAACTTCATGTTCTTAATACAAACTCCCATAAAGGCAAGAAGAAACATTTCAAGAAGAAAAGGGGTAATCAAAAGAATGACAAATCTAAAAAAGATCTATCCAAAATAAAGTGCTTCAAATGTGAAAAGTTTGGACACTACAGATCTAATTGCCTTGAGAATTCTAAACAACTAGTGAACTATACAAATGTTACTAGGGAAGAAGATAACTATGATTTTGAGAATCGTGTATTGTATTCATCACTATCAAATGAAGTCTTAAATAAAGCATGAGTGATTGATAGTGGATCATCTAGACATATTACAAGATACAAAGAAGCACTAAACTCTATATCAAAAAAAGTTAATGGCGAAGTCACCATCAGTGATAATTCAACACATTCCATCAAAGGAATTGGAAATTGCACCTTGAAACTAAAATTAGGAAATTCTCTTCTCAAAGGAGTACTCTATGTACCAGGAATAAAAAGAAATCTAATTTCAATTACAGCACTTGAAGATTATGGACATAGTGTTGCATTCATGGACGGTAAAGTAATAACCTGGGCTAAGAACTCCTCAATTAAAAAAGCAAAATTGATTGGTCAGAGAAAAGGGTATTTGTATGAATTAAATTTAGAACCTAGTCGACCTATTCAAGCCTTAATTCATGCAGTTGTGGACATAAATGAAATATGGCACAAAAGGTTAAGATATCTAAATTTCAAAACCTTATCAACTATGGAGAAGATGGTTACTGGTTTACCTAAACTAAGTAAAGACCACTCAAGCATATGCAAAGGGTGTGCTCTGGGTAAGAACACCAAAAGTCCATTTCATGATAGCACTAGAAAAACTAACAATGTTTTGGAATTAATCCACTCGGATTTATGTGGATCTATGTCTGTTCCTTCTCTCGGAGGTTTCTGGTACTATATTCTGTTCATAGATGACTTCTCTAGGAAAACTTGGATTTACTTCCTAAAATGCAAAGAATCAAAGGAAATCCTAAAGAGATTTAAAGAATTTAAAGCCTTAATTGAAAACTTATCAGGACATAAAATTAGAACTCTTAGAACTGATAATGGAGGGGAATACACCTCAGATTTGTTTAAAAGGTTTTGTAAAGAAATAGGAATTAAGAGGGAGTATACCATTCCTTATAACCCACAACAAAACGGGGTAGTAGAAGGAAGAATAGACCAGTTATAGAAGCTGCAAGAGCTATGATATTTGATCAAAATCTAGAATATTATCTTTAGGAAGAAGCTTCTTGTATTGCTATCTATATTCAAAATAGAAGCCCTCACTCCTACCTTAGAGATAAAACTCTTGAAGAAGTCTTTACTAAGGTTAAATCCAATATAAGTAATCTTAAGGTTTTTGGGTGCCTTGTATATATCCATGTTCCAAAAGAAAAGAGAACTAAGTTAGAACCCTCTGAGAGGAAAGGTATTTTTGTAGGGTATAGTGAAACATCTAAAGCATATAGGATTTTCATACCTGGATAGAAAAACATTGAACTTAGTAGGGATGTAATTTTTGAAGAAGACTTGGCATTCAAAAATGCCTTAAGTTCTGAAGAACCCTCTCCTTTACTTAGTTCTAAAAGAAATACTGAATCTGAGTCTAAGAATGGACCACTTTGGGCCATCAAGACAGTAGAGGAAGCACAAGACTTTGCTGCACCATTCAGAACAATCAGAGAAAACAAAAGACCTAAAAGATTTTCTAGTTATACAGCCAACATGACTGATTGTCTAAATCAGAATCTACCAATGTTTCAGAAGCCATTAAATGTACAGCCTGGAAAGATGCTACGACAAAAGAATAACAATCTATTATGAAAAATGATGTTTGGGAAATTGTTCCAAGACCTGAAAGAAAATCTGTTGTTTCTTCCAAGTGGATTTTTAAAATAATGCATGCTGTAGATGGTAGCATTGAAAAATATAAAGCCAGATTTGTAGCCAGGGGATTCTCTCAGAAAAAGGGGATTGATTATGAAGAAACTTTTGCTCCTGTTGCCAGATACACCTCTATAAGAGCAGTCCTAGCCATTGCAACATCGAAGAGATGGAAAGTACATTGGATGGATGTAAAAACAACATTCCTAAATGGAAAGATCATAGAAGAAGTATATTTGGAGCAATCTGAAGGATTTGAAACTCGTGATCCTAACGTTTTTGTTTGTAGGCTCAAGAAAGCTCTCTATGCGCTTAAATAGGCTCCAATTTGCTTGGTATGAAAGAATTAATAAGTATCTCACCAGCTTAAGATTCTCCAAATATGAAACCGATCCAAATCTATATTATAAAAGGGATAAAGAGGACATGGTAATTCTGATACTGTATGTCGATGATTTACTAATAACAGGTGATGATCACTTTATAGATCAATGCAAGAAAGATCTAATTAGAGAATTCGAGATGAAAGACTTGGGACTCCATTACTTCCTAGGACTTGAAGTACGACACAATTCTGATAGCATTATCCTTCATCAAGGGAATTATACATTAGATAATTTGAAGAGATTTGGAATTTGGAATTGCAAGTCTTTGTCTTCTCCAATGGAGACTAATCTACGTAAACTTAAAGAAGCAGCAACAAAATCATCTTCTATAAATTCTGCTCTCTACAAACAAATGATTGGGTCCCTTATGTACTTGGTAAATACAAGACCTGATATTTGCTATGCTGTTAATGCCTTAAGTCAGTTTATGTGTGAGCCAAACGAAATTCACCTAGTTGCAGTCAAACACATTATAAGATATTTACAAGGCACTCTTAATCTTGGGCCCAAATATGAGAAAGTTGACTTAGATTTACATGGATTCACTAACTCAGATTGGGGTGGAAGTGCTAAAGACAGAAAAAGTACTTTAGGATGTTGTTTCAGTTTAGGATCAGTAATGGTATCTTGGATATGCAGAAAACAATTTTTAGTAGCACAAAGTTCCACAGAAGCCGAATACATTGCAGTGGCAATAGCCTCTCGGGAAGCAGTTTGGCTTAGAAAGTTACTTGTGGGATTATTTGGGCAAGCCATGAATCCTACGATTATTCATTGTGATAATCAGAGTTCTATCAAGCTTTTGGTGAATCCAATTTTTCATGACAAGTCCAAGCATATCGAAATTCCTTACCATTATGTAAGAGATATGGTAGACAAGAATACTGTAAAATTAGAATACATTTGCATCGCAGATCAAACAGTAGATATGCTCACCAAACCTCTCTCTAGAGTGAAGATAGATCATTTTAGGAAAAGACTTTGGTATGGTTGAATTGTAATTCATTTGTATTCTTTAAATTAATAATAAATTTTTTTTATTGTCAAGCTATTGACTGTTATGGGCTCCACCATTTGTATTCATTATTTAAGAGGTGACAATCTCTGAGGTAATGAATACTTGTATATAAAAGACATTATGAGAGATGACAATTTCTCAGATAATGTGTTGAACGGTATAGAACTACTGTCAGATCTAGGTGAGTTCAAAATCATTTGTGACATAAGCATTTCCATGATTATGAATCACAACTTGGATAAAGGAAGAATTTATTCTTTAGACTTTATCCTGTGTTTTGGTTGATCTTATACTCAAGATTAAGTTGTGATATAGGATTGCCAGTTCCTATGAGTCACAACCTGGATAAATGAAGAATTTAATCGTTCTTCAGATTTTATCCTGTGTGTATTGCATTATATGCAATATTGATATCACTAGCATAAGTGATAAGTCATATCACAAGGTGGTTATATGACTCATTATCATGTGTTCCATGATATCATTTGCTCAGAAGATTCAGATAGATATAGAGTATCAATCTATGCTTATTCATCGTAATTGATGATGCTAGATATGTTATCTCTCAATATGATTATCAAGTTAAGAGGGAGTGTTAAATATTTAACATGATATTCATACTGGTCTGAGAAGTGCAGACCACACCTTGATCTTCTCCCCCTATACCATATGAAGGCAGTTTATATACTACACTTGACAAATAAATAGGGCTGCGATCTGTAATGTCCCCTCTTTAGTTCGACATGGCATTGATCATGGATTTGCCTATTCCAGACTCTTGTAGGCAAATGGTGTGGAAAGAGAGTCAATTCTGCGGATCAGATAGTCATATCTTACTCTTGAAGAAGTGTTAAGAGGTTATATTTTATCATTATGTGATATTGGGGCCCACATGTTATAATTTTAATTTGAGTTGCACTTTTTATTTTATAAAATTACTTTATTATAAAAAAGTGCATTATAATGAGAAATTATAAAGGATGTTTCTAGAAGTTCTAGCAACTTCTTAGAAAAGTGAATAAATAGAGGGCTGGGCCTCTCATTTGGACATGCTTGGATTGGAGAACTCTTCTACTTCTTCATTGTGAAGGCATTTGTGGACTTTGGATCTGCAAATTATTCGGTCTTTGGGAACGAATCACTCCCTTGGATTGGCGACTTTGAGGGTGTGAAATATCACCTGAATTGTTGCATAATTGGAGTTGGTATTCAGCCATCTCATTGGAGCTTATTGAGAATTCGTTGTTAGGGTTTGTTTTTTGTTGGAATAAGGATTTCAGATTTGCCCTATCATTGGAGAAGCATTTGACAAGAGTTTGAAGACAGAATAAGTGCATTTTCAGAATTGGCAAAGCAGGGTTCGGAACCACATAATTGCTCATATCTCCTCAACCCCTTGGAGTTATTTTTTATGGTTTTACAGGGTTACTACCTAACCCTAGGCGCCCATTTTCCTTGCATTTTGGTAGTCCCAAAACCCTAATATTATTTTATTTCAGCAGCTGTACAGGTACGGCCTGGTACGGCCTTGCTAGTTTGGGCAGTAGCAGCAAATTAAGGACAGTTTGGGGGTGTGGTTGGAGGTCTTCATCAACGATCTGCAGCAAAACGTGGTGTTCTTCTATAGTTCTTCAAACCAGGTTCTTGCATTCTGAAATATATGTCAATTTTTGGGTAAATTTGCTGTCATACAATCATTGTAATAATCAGTCCAGAATTGGTAATAAAATAATTTCAGAATTTATTGCATTGTAATTGAAATATAGTTCAATGGCTTTATATATATTGTAATTCTGTGATTATATTCTGAAAGTATCAAATCTGAAATTACCATATTCTGAATATTGTTACTGTTACACGCCAAGTGTTTGACAAAATTCCTAAGTTCAGTTTGAGGGTTTCTGTGGCCTTTATAGAGAGGGTCATTACAGTGGTATCAGAGCTATAAGTCCTGCCATCCTGTGGAGGTCTTATAGGGAATTTGGAACAGCTGGATAGGAGGGAAAGTGTTTGACGAAATGTCAAAACACTAAAATCAGAGCATGCGACAAAGGCCTTATAATTTCCGCAATACCAAAGCAAGACAAGATAGGATTTCAGACCTGCAGAGCGAACAGTCTAGCTCATCTATCCAGGTGGACATAGAATCCAGTCATACTGACACAGGGGAGGTATTCTTTGATCAAGACTACGACTACAATATGGATAGAGGTGGGAATATTGGTCCAGATCAGCGAGAGGAGAGATTTTTACAGTTATTAGACACTTTGGCACAGGGACAGCGATTAGCAGAACAGAGAGCACGAGAACAGAACCAGAGAATGGAGCTTATGATGCAGATGATGGCTCGACAAATGGGGTTGAACGCTAACATAGGTGGAGGAAATAATCAAAATGGTCACAATCAGAATGAGAATAATCAGGATGAGATACATAATGGAGGCGAACGAATTGGGAACAATTTCGGTCATGCCCCCCAGCAAGCTAGGACAGTGAGTTCGAGGCCTATGATTCCTACGTTCCTTCCTAGAGCTCCAGAGCAGCCGGTACCAGAACCCCAGATCACTGACATACAGGATCAGCTAAGGAGAGATTGGGAAGCAGGAGGTCCAGATTTTACAGCTGCAATCACCTTTAGAGAGTATATGGATGTGCGGATGAAGCATATGCCCCGTGGACAAGACAGGACTCAGAACTATGAGCTACGAAAGAAAGTAGGCAAACTACAGTTACCATATTATGATGGCTCAGGGAAGTCTACAGCAAGAGCTTGGGTTCAAAAGCTTGACACATACTTTCAATTGAACCCTATGTCTGAGGAAGAAGCTATTAAGTATGCAGCAATTCACCTGGATGGGTTAGCACACGAATGGTGGCATCATGGTATGATCACTATGGGTCATGCACACATTACCTCATATGTGGAGTTTACGGAGAGACTGATTGAACGTTTTGATAAGAAAGATCCAGAACTCCATTTCAAGGAATTAGCCCAGCTTAAACAGTGGGGCTCATTGGAAACATACATTTCAGAGTTTCAGAAACTTGCAGTGTTAGTAACAGATGTATTTGAACAAAGGCTATTGGTTTTATTTATGGATGGGTTAGTTGATCCGTTGAGAGGGTGGATTAAAGCTCTCAACCCTCCCACTTTACAGGAAGCCATTAAGAAAGCTCGTGACATGGATTCCTCTTCAGCTTCTAAAAATAAATTTCAGGCAAAGAGTTTCCCTTCAGGAAAAGATAAGGACAGGAAACCCTTTCATAGAGAGGCACAGCTACCTAAGGAAGAAAGTAAGAGGCTGGACAAGGAGACACTTAATGACTTGCGTAGGAAGAAGCTATGCTTCTATTGCAAAGGCCCTATGAGTACGGCCATGACTGTCCTATAAGGCTAAAAGGGAAGGCTAACCGGGCAATGTGGGCTTATTACGAAGGCTCAGATTCAGATGGTTCAGAACATCATGATGAGGATCCTGATGAAGCAGAGGGAGAGCAGGAGATAGACAGTGCAGGGCAAAGGCAGGAAACAGAGCTACATTTACAGGAAGCACGACTATCTAGTATCCAGAGAGGGATCTTTCAGACTTCGGGGAGTCTTGGCTGGACAGAAGGTTATTACATTGTTGGACACAGGTGCCACGCATAATTTCATTGATGCACGATTCGTAGAGAAGCGTGGACTCATTGCTGAGGAATTCGAGGGACTAAGAGTCAAGGTAGCTGATGAATACACTCTTCGTTGTGACAGGATGGTACGAGACTTACCTTTGTGCTTGAACAACTATGAGTTTAAGGCGGACTATCATGTGGTCAACATGGGTGACATGGACATAGTACTTGGAATGCAGTGGCTACATTCATTGAAGGTGGTTACCCTAAGATTAGAGGATATGGAGATACAATTCGAAATGAATGGTAGGACTCATGTGCTAAAGGCTATCCGTAATGGAGACATCAAGACTATCTCATTTAGGCGGCTGGAGAGATTAACTAGGCATAATGATATAGAGTGGGCAGCAGTTTGTACTTTGATACCTACACAGGAGGAGCAACATAAGGCGGAATATCATCCTGATATTCAGAAGTTGAGGATTAAGTACGAAAAGGTATTCAGTGAGATTCCATCAGGCAGGCCACCGGACAGAGGCATTGAGCATATTATTGAGCTAGAGGAAGGTGCTAAACCTATCATGATCACACCATATCGACATCCAAAGCGACTCAAGGATGAGATCGAAAGGACCATTGAGGAGTTGCTAGCGATGGGGCACATCCGACCCAGTAAGTCACCTTTTGCATCTTCTGTTGTTTTGGTAAAAAAGAAGGATGGAACGCTTCGGATGTGTATTGATTACAGGGCATTAAATAAGAAAACCATTAAGAACAGGTATCCTATTCCTCGCATTGATGAGTTGATAGATGAATTGCATGGGGCCTGTTATTTCACGAAAATTGATTTGAGATCAGGATATCACCAGATCAGAGTCCGTGAACAGGATATTGAGAAAACTGCTTTCAGATGTCATTGTGGGCACTTTGAGTTTGTAGTCATGCCTTTCGGCCTGACCAATGCACCTGCCACTTTCCAGTCCACTATGAACAGAGTTTTCCACCATCAGTTGAGGAAATTTGTGCTGGTGTTTTTTGATGACATTTTGATCTATAGCCGATCATGGCAGGAGCATCTAGAGCATTTGGAGACGGTGTTGAGCATTCTACAGAAGGAGTCCTTGTATGCAAAGGAGTCCAAATGTGACTTAGGGATGACCGAGCTGTTATATTTAGGACACATCATTAGTGCAGAGGGAGTGCGGATGGATCCTGAAAAGATTCGCGCTATTGTTGATTGGCATCCACCAGAGAACCTTACACAGTTGAGGGGGTTCCTTGGTTTATGTGGTTTTTATCGCAGGTTTGTTAGTGGCTACTCACGACATGCAGCTCCCATGACAGATTTACTGAAAAAAGGGGAATTTGTGTGGACTCAGAAGGCACAGGACTGTTTTATGAGATTTAAGGAGATAATGACTACGTGCCTAGTTCTAGCATTACCTGATTTCACGAAGCCATTTGAGCTTCAATGTGATGCATCTGGAGAGGGAGTAGGTGTTGTACTTATGCAGAATAAGCACCCCATAGCTTATGAGAGCAGGAAGCTCAGAGGCCCTGAGCGTTCATTCAGTATATATGATAAGGAGATGTTGGCCATCATGCATGCTTTGGCCAAATTCAGACAATATCTTGTGGGTAGCAAGTTTTGTATTAAAACTGATCATAACAGTCTGAGGCATTTCTTGAGACAGCAGGACCTGAATGATCGCCAACAAAAGTGGGTAAGTAAGTTGCAGGCATATGATTTTGACATCTCATATGTCAAGGGAACTCAGAATGTTGTTGCAGATGCTCTATCTCGAAGGCCACACCTCACTCTTATGGTTCAGATATCAGAGGATTGGCGACACTTGATTATAGCAGAGTATGCCAGGGATACATGGGCCTCCGATATCGTAGAGGGAACAGTGATTGATACCAGATACACACTTGTAGATGATTTGATCATTTACAAGAACAGGATTTACCTAGTCCCAGGATCGAAGGTTAAGCAACTGATTATGAGAGCACTTCACGACTCACCGACAGCAGGCCATCCCGGGTACTTCAAGACTTACAAGTCGGTTCGAGAGCGGTTCACTTGGAAGGGGCTGAAAGCTGATGTTTTGCAGTATGTTCGAGAGTGTCATGTTTGCCAGCAAAACAAACAAGAACACAGCTATCCGGCAAGGCTCCTACAGCCACTTCCGATTCCCGACAGGAAGTGGGAATGCATCTCCATGGACTTTATCACAGGTTTGCCCAAGGTACAAGGACGAGATTGTATTTATGTGGTGGTAGATAGATTAACGAAATATGCTCATTTCTTTCCTATCACCACTACACATTCAGCAGCTCAGGTGGCAGAGGTTTTCTTTCGGGAGGTTTTTAGATTGCACGGCTTGCCTCAGAACATTGTGAGTGATAGGGATAGCCGTTTCATGAGTCACTTTTGGCAGGAGGTATTCCGGTTATGTGGCACGGAGCTTACACCCAGCACTAGCTATCACCCACAAACCGATGGTCAGACAGAAATTGTGAACAAATGGGTGGAAGGGTATTTAAGGAATTATGTGGCAGCTCAGCAGCGAGCTTGGGTCAGATGGATATATCTCTGCGAGTATTGCTACAATACTACATATCATATGACTATACAGATGACACCCTTCATGGCACTTTACGGTTATGAAGCACCTAGTTTCTTGGATTTGTTGTTGAGCGACAGCCGGGTACCCAGTGCAGGTGAATTATTACAGGAAAGTAAGGATATAGTTGCTACCCTCAAAGACAATATTGCAAGAGCTCAGAACCAGCAGAAGCAGTATGCAGACCAGAAGAGAACTGAGCGTAGTTTTGAGGTAGATGATATGGTTTACCTCATGTTGTAGCCATACAGGCAATCTACTCTTAAGAAGAGTGGGGCAGAGAAACTTAAGCCACACTATTATGGACCATTCAGGATTATCAGGCGAGTTGGTGAAGTGGCTTATGAGTTGGAGCTTCCCGCAGACAGCAGAGTGCACAATGTGTTTCATGTGTCATGCCTCAAGAAGGCGTTGGGTCAGAATGTGGTGCCTTCTGCAGTATTACCTCCTTTAGACGATGAGGGAAAATTGATTTTAGTACCAGAATCCATCCTGGAGAGCAGAGAAAAGCAGCTTCGTAGAAGGGTGATCAGAGAATACTTGGTTAAGTGGAAAGATTTACCTGTTGAGGATGCTACTTGGGAGGGGGAGGCTATTTTGTAGCACCCGGCGTTGAGATTGCTTAAGGCCAAGCAATTTCAGGAGGGGCGGACTGTAATGTCCCCTCTTTAGTTCGACATGGCATTGATCATGGATTTGCCTATTCCAGACTCTCGTAGGCAAATGGTGTGGAAAGAGAGTCAATTCTGCGGATCAGATAGTCATATCTTACTCTTGAAGAAGTGTTAAGAGGTTATATTTTATCATTATGTGATATTGGGGCCCACATGTTATAATTTTAATTTGAGTTGCACTTTTTATTTTATAAAATTACTTTATTATAAAAAAGTGCATTATAATGAGAAATTATAAAGGATGTTTCTAGAAGTTCTAGCAACTTCTTAGAAAAGTGAATAAATAGAGGGCTGGGCCTCTCATTTGGACATGCTTGGATTGGAGAACTCTTCTACTTCTTCATTGTGAAGGCATTTGTGGACTTTGGATCTGCAAATTATTCGATCTTTGGGAACGAATCACTCCCTTGGATTGGCGACTTTGAGGGTGTGAAATATCACCTGAATTGTTGCATAATTGGAGTTGGTATTCAGCCATCTCATTGGAGCTTATTGAGAATTCGTTGTTAGGGTTTGTTTTTTGTTGGAATAAGGATTTCAGATTTGCCCTATCATTGGAGAAGCATTTGACAAGAGTTTGAAGACAGAATAAGTGCATTTTCAGAATTGGCAAAGCAGGGTTCGGAACCACATAATTGCTCATATCTCCTCAACCCCTTGGAGTTATTTTTTATGGTTTTACAGGGTTACTACCTAACCCTAGGCGCCCATTTTCCTTGCATTTGGGGGTCCCAAAACCCTAATATTATTTTATTTCAGCAGCCGTACAGGTACGGCCTGGTACGGCCTTGCTAGTTTGGGCAGCAGCAGCAAATTAAGGACAGTTTGGGGGTGCGGTTGGAGGTCTTCATCAACGATCTGCAGCAAAACGTGGTGTTCTTCTATAGTTCTTCAAACCAGGTTCTTGCATTCTGAAATATATGTCAATTTTTGGGTAAATTTGCTGTCATACAGTCATTGTAATAATCAGTCCAGAATTGGTAATAAAATAATTTCAGAATTTATTGCATTGTAATTGAAATATAGTTCAATGGCTTTATATATATTGTAATTCTGTGATTATATTCTGAAAGTATCAAATCTGAAATTACCATATTCTGAATATTGTTACTGTTACACGCCAAGTGTTTGACAAAATTCCTAAGTTTAGTTTGAGGGTTTCTGTGGCCTTTATAGAGAGGGTCATTACACGATCCTTGGGGAAAAACATGTTTGTACTAATCATAACTAATTGTTATGTTAGTTACCATCATTGTTATCTTCTTATGGGCGCTGATTTATTTAAGTATTGTATGGGCCGACCTAGAGAGGGTCATGTCCCTTCAAGGGACATACCCTTTGGTCTTGGTATAAGGGGTGGATGTTATTGTAGTTTGAGAACACACAATTAACACAAGTCTGCTCCTTCAAGCAATACTGTCCATCCAAATTTATTGCAGAGATAATTAAATTCAGAACAGCATTCAATATTCTGATAACTCCTCCTACATTCAAAAGTTAAAGAAGATTATCTACAGCAACCCAAGGGTATTTGAAAAGTCTGAGTTTATAACAGAATTTGTAGAAAATTTACACATACTACCCGAACCAGTTAATGCTATGACTTGTTTCTTAATTAATCTTTCCACTCTCAAAGTAGGGTATTATTATATATCTTGTAGGAAGCTTAAAATGTTGTTTTTTGTCATCAATGTGGCTTAAACTATCCATCATTTCAACCTGCTGGACTTGTCCCTAAATCATTATCCTATGCATTGGAGGCCACCTTTTCTTATGTGACAAGCATTAGCCTCATTACCTTGACTCTTCACTGCTAAATTCTAGGAACCAGAATAATATGAATGCAATATAAAAATAACCAGAAAAACATATGCACAAATGACGACATTATTTACCCTGGGAAAACCCTTCTTTTCAAGCGAAAAACCCAGCCACACCAAAGAAATTTGCTTTTATTGTATGCACAAAACTGGACACAATGCTCTCAAGCATAATCTGAAAAAGAATCATTCGCAAAGATTGATAACTCTTATCAATCATCAGTAATATGCCTTGAGCAAAACAGTCTGCTTGACATCTACAGTACATTTAAAGATTGCTGATGCTAGGATACAAATTAATAGTTCATATAATAATCACATTGTGCAACTTACTGTCTGCAGAAGTCATAGCAAACTTTTTACCCAGCAATGTCTAATGTAAATCACTGTTAAATCATTCACACCAGCGATAGACAAAACTGACTAAACAATCCAGCAGACAATGCACCTTCAGAAATGTCGATACCCTTTTCTTATCACCCACCATCACACAGGGAGCATACCAAATGAACTTTTTCTGAACTATATATATATATATATATATATATATATTTTTTTTTTTAAATTCTTGAAATTACCCAATGCATTCAAGGAGTCACTGCCAATGTAATGAAAGAGACACGGAATGTTATCAAGACTGGAAGACACACCCTTAATGTACCACATCAGAAGTATGGGCCACATCATCAATACTTGATGCCAGATAAATCTTTCACATATACAATAACATCTGGTGAATATATTTCATAATATAAAGATAAATAGCACTAACAAGAGAGTGCCGATAAGGAGAGCAATGTGAACCGTTGACTATATTAATAAGATGCCAACCCAAAAATAGTGAATACTTCGATGGTCATATAATCAGGATACACGTATAATGTCAAGTCAATAGAGAACTGATAGCAAGCATGATGCCAAATCATCAGAAATATTATGTTGACTGGAAATGCATGAACACAGAAGATTATCCGCAAATATGAAGAGTCAATAAAAAGCATAGTCTTGCATACAATACCAAACGTTGAGAGGTATGAGAATCAACAGCCATCTTTAATGAGTTAACCAATTTCTTCGATAAATGAACGAACCACTTCTGAGGAGAATATTAACCATTAGAATAAACTGTCGGCACAACCATTGACACTTGGATGAAGCCAACTGAGACACAACAGCATGCAGAATATGTGATACTTATTCAAGCGCCATATAGCACAAATAATGATGTCTCTTGAGCTATTAAACTTTAACATTCAGTAGCTTAATTTGTTAACACTTAATGTAGCAGTAGGTTGCTTTCTTGTAACAATATTGTGTTATCCTTTCCAAATTAGAGTGCTTTATAGGGGTTTTATAATTGAGTTATAGGTATGGTCATCGGTATAGGTACAATAAGATGACAAACACAAACTTATGTAATGTGCTCTTTTTGCGGGCAAATAATTAAATTAAAAATTAATTAAGGGCCTGCTGAGATAGTTCATTTTTATAATGGTGCCAATTTAATTTGATTTTCCTGCTCATTGTGAGCCGACTTGTAATTCAAATTTTGGAGCAAAGTCTTGTGAAGCCTCTATAAAGAGGGGTGCTAGAAGAAGCTTTTGGGGATCATCAGTGTCCTGGCTTCATCTTCTGTTCCAGGCTTGGAATTAAGATTTCCTTGCAGTTTTGGTGGCTAATCACCACCCTAGTCTGCTGGTTATTTTACAATTTTCTGAAGTCCTCATCAGGAGACAAAATTGCAGTCACTTTGGGCAAACTTGCAATCATAAGGAGGATCGATTCTAATGACAAGATTATTGAGAATCAAGGTTTCATTCAGATCTAGGAGGACTGAATCTCTAGAGTATGTTCAGTGCAGGCCAACTTGTTTGATATCCATTCTGATTCCATCTCAAGGACTTTGTTGTTGTGTGATACTTTTTCTATCAGCAGCCACATGGATTGCAGAGAGTAAGTGCTCTGGTAAGCAAATTGACGGTTCAAATGCATAAGGAGATAACCCAATTCCCTGCAAGAGGCGACTTCCTGAGGGTTCATGGATCAAGCGCTTAACTTATACATCAGTCCTGAATCCGACCCTAGGTATGTGCTGCCATGCAATAAGAAAACTTGGATGATCATTGAGCCAGATACAGTTCTGTGCATCACACAATACCAGAAAGCATTCTGAATGCAGTCATCTCGACCACGTCACTGCTTTGTAGACACACAAACTGTACTGGCCTTCGCAAACATTCTGAACATAGTGATATTGTATGTTGTAGTGGCAGGATTGAATCAGATTAAACATTGCAGCATTCATAGAGTCATAGGGTAAGGAATTATAGGGAAATGACTTTCCAAACATGACATATCAGACTGTAGGACTATTAGCTCTCTCTTTGATCCTGGACATACCCTCTGTGATATACTTCCAAGAACAGCGGTACATATTTGCTTCAAGATTAAGTCAGAAATCATGAAATTCAGAGGCTCCCTTCCATCCAAGAATATTGAAACACAAATTTTACAATTCAATTCGATTGTACTCTGTTTCAGATTGAAATAAAATTCAGTTTGTGCTCATAAAATTGTTTAAAGTCTAGTATGTTCGCTGCTTGTTTGCTTTTACATGCCTTGGGATTTTTCAATTCCCTAAAAACAAGAATTATATTCAGTCAACTACATAATATGCATAGAATGAATAAAACTGTCATAATATATTGCATCGATATCCATTTGTCAAACTTGAATATAATAACAGATATTTACTATTCAATATTGTATAATAATATCATATATCATCATAAAATTTCTCATTGTAAAAGGCACTATCATTGACCATAGATGAGGGAGGCATATTAGAAGAATCACAAGGAGCTCCCTTGACACTGTCACTGAAACTATGTTGACTATTGACATCTAACTCTAAAATTTAAGATTGTTGCAGTGGCAGTATCCAAGTTAAGCTGCTTTGATTTTACATTTTTTAATCTTACTGCCCTTTCCTTGCTGTTAGCTTGCCTGTGGGAAAGAAGGTGTGAGTTGGAGTACACAAAACTTACTGTTCTTTCCTTGCTGTTAGCTTGCCAGTGGGAAAGAAGGTGTGAGTTGGAGTACACAAAAACTAACTCTTTTACCTTTTTTATTTCAATAAATTGTGCTTTACTAAGTGAATGGATTCAAATTACTCTCAAATGCAGATGATCAATAACTTATAGAGGTAAAATAGAAACTTAAGAAATAAAAGTTTAAATCAAACTTCAAACTTTCTGAATAGCTCTTATGTTTTGTTGTGTAAGTTGAGCTCTTTTTACATGGCAAAAAACTAGTGGCTTTTTATTGCAACAGAGAGAATGTTAGGAGATAGTGTAGAAAGGGGGTTTGTTGCCAAAGAATTACCTAATCTTAAGGTAACTGTTGATTTTCTCTCAGATATATTCTGACACTTAGACACATGTTCATCCTTTTTTACTAGGCAAGATTTGATGCCCATGCTGGGAATACCACACAAATGGGTCATCTTGTATATCTCACATCACACTGTCTGCAAATCCAAATATATAACTGACCACTTGGAACCTGCTCTATTTGTCAATGTACTTCCATAAGGGTAAATTTCGGATTGTTTTGAAGAGGGGTTGGTCCACAAATTTAGAATTGGTTGCCATTGTAATCCCTATGACAGAAACTTTGGAAAATGACACATTCAAATCAAATTATGAAAAGAAGATCCTAACTCATTCAGAGGTAGAAGATTGAAAATTAAAACAAGACTGCTTATACGGAAAAAATAAATAAAATAAAATAAGAGAAGTTACCTCCAATCCAAGAATTTTGCTCCATGACCACCTTGGCAGGAAATGGGCTTGCACATGCATAGGAATAACAATTCAAAGTCAAACTCTTCAGAACTTTTAATGGCAAATCTTCAGCTCTATATGTGAAATGACAGGCAAGAATGAGCATGGTGCAAGGGAGTTTGGTCTATTGTTTTACATTTAAAAAAATGAGATAAATGGGTTTGTTTTGATTTTACATTGTTCTGAGGTTCAATGTACTGTTTAGGGTTAGATTGTCAAGTTGAAATGTCAAACTTGAGTGCAAAACAAATCTGAAAAAATTCAAATTGTAGTTACCTTGTGTAATTGTTTAGGATACTGCTTTTCTGTCCTGGGATTTCTTGGGTGTGTCCATAGACATACTCTGGAAATTCTGGGGCAGAAAATGGTATCTTTGAATGATTTGGAGCATGCAACTTTAAGCCCAAACTGTATTATGCTTGATTCTGAGCAGTTTTCATGGCGGTTCTATCAATTTTATAACGGAGCTTGCTCCTTGTCTTTCTTAAGAGCAACTTTTTCGTATGCTCTAGCTGGTGACATGAGTCCATGAATCCTCATTCAAGTTGGTTGGCATGAGAGCCATAGCATATTTCTTCAATTTTCATTGTTCAATCCATCTAAAAACACCTGCTTTTCTAGAAGTTGGAATCCCATGAATCAGCGTGCAAAGTCTTCTAAATTTTACAATGATGGTTGTGGACTGACACTTGCATCTTTTGCTATAAATTCCTCAAATCTGCATCGACCACGGTATTTACTATTTTCCTATAATAATCTTACTCTGGTGTAATATTTACCTATATGAAGAGCCCTGAATGAAATGGTGGGCTTACTATAAATGAATGAACAATTTTAATAACATCCACTAGGCCAAATCAATAATACTGAGACTTACAAAAGTCACATTTTAAAATTAAAAATCGCAGTGAAGTTACAGAGAATGGAATTGAAGCTCAAAGTGCATTGATAACACTATGAAAAATAGTATCAAGTGAATTCGTTGAAGTGGCTAAGAAGAGACTCAACTTTAGCGTCTCTTGCCTGGATACTTTCTTGAAACTCCATATAATTTTCTTGAACTTAGCATCATGACACCATCAGATATTGGAGATTCCATCCGGGAACTGAAAGCTATTGGCATGTTTGCACGTTTTGATGTATATTGTTTCTTTGTACATTTGGAATTTGCTAGTTTTTAGTGTTTGTTTTGTAATACTTTTTCATGAATTGAGAAATAAATCATGATTCTGTGTTTTGCTTTATTGAGCCCAGGATGGTGAAATTAAAGCAACTTTGGAGGAAATTCTCTAATTATGTCAGAATCGATCTAAAGGAGATTGCATTTCCATCTTCTCTGCCCGACCCCCCTCATATAAAACCCCGCAGGAAGCTCACACTGAAAGAGTGGATAGAGGTGAGATTGAATGTTTTCTATTAAAATTTACTACAGTGATACATATACTCATGCCTTTATTTTCAAGGGTTCTCTGGTTCTTTAATTCTTTTAAATTTTCACAGTAATACATACAATCATGCCGTTATTTTAAAAGGTTCCTTTGTTAACTCTGATAACAACTACTATGTTTGCCTTCACTACGAACATGTTTGTATAATTTGGACCGAAGAACCTAGGGAAACACTTATTTTGATTTTCTTTAGTTTTATTCCATAAATAGTTTATAGAATTTACTGTACCTGAATAACCAAGTTAAATAAATTTATGACTATGCATAATGAAACATAATAAAACTGTTATTTTGCAGGTAATAAATAAAGCATCTAGATTGTATGTAGAGAGCTGGAAGCGTGATATAAGCGATGAAATTGACATCTTGGAAGGTAGAACACCACAAGGCAAAACTGAAAATGGGCAAAAAGAAGGGAAAGAAGGGTATGAAAGGGAACCCTCTACATTGGAGGATATTGGTAAGTGGCTATCATTTTGGCAAGTGCATGGTTTGAATAACCAACTAGATAGTTTTAGTTTTCATTTCTTCATTATTCTTTTTTCCTTTTTCTTTTTTGTTTAAGAAAGGCTTCAATATCAGGGATGGGTATGGTGTCAGAAACAGAGCCTTGAAAATTAGTAGGAAATGCAGATGTGGAGAATCTTTAAAATAAACAATATTAAAATAATGCATTGATATGTCAAAAGACAATCTATTAGGAGAAATGGTGTCAATAAAGGGGATTAGCTCATTTTTAACTATAGATTTTATCTACTGGTTGGAAAAATCATTCTAGGCAACCTATTGCAATCCGAAGACGAAGACTTTTTAAATTCATCAGGAAAATTTGGGTCAAAAAGCAAACTGCTGCACAAATCGGAGGGAAATTTGCCAAGTCATGTTTAATAGTAATTTGTTCCTGATTCCTGCAGCTCTAGTTTATAATAACCAACCCAATCTAATACTTAGAGCAGACCAGTCTATATGGTCATAATCATTTAAGATTGCAAATTCAATGTGGGTTGTGTTAAATCTTGATAACTTGATGATATTAATGTTCTGATTTTTCAGATTAGACAGATCTAAAATGCATGTAATTTATTTATATATGGCCTCATGATAAATACATCTCCCTAGAACAGATCGGCGATTTGCTAGGCATATTTATATGCCTTGTATTTGACTGTTGTAGTTAACTAATAATTAACTATTAGTCAATGGACAAGGGCGCCGATTTGTAGAGTAAGTTGTTTCATGGAGGGCCGACCTAGAAGGGGTTGTGTCTTATGGAAAGACAAGACCCTTGGTTAATATATATGTAAGAGCAAGATTGTGGATAAAAAACACACAATATAATATTAAGTCTGCTCTTCTAGCAATCTGCTCCTTGGCGATTTAGTACAGAAATAAAATATAATTTCTAGAATTTATTGCAGACTTCCAGAACTATAACATTCAGTCCAGAACTGTAGTAGATCAATTTGCAGCAAGATATTAATTCTCCATCAGTATTGTATCTTCAAAATTTGCAAAAAACTTACATGGTATTAGAGCCGAGTCATTGAACCTAGGCTCTGCAAATTGACAATCAAATTTGAAAATATCTAAGCAACATCCTTCTACCTTCAATGGCCAATGCAATCAGACCTGAAGACAGGTTTGATGGAAAAGAACACTTCGTTGCATGGAAATTCATAATTATGATGACTCTTGAAGACAATGATGTAATACAGTTTGTTGATAAGGAATCCAAGCAACCTAATGCTGATCCTTATAAAACTAACTAGATTAAAGGAAACAGGGAAGCCATGAAAATCATATTAGATGGAGTTAAAAATGAAATAGTACCTATGCTAATAAAATGTCAAACATCATTTAATATGATGAGTGCATTATTAAATGCATATGAGGTTAACAATGCAACTAAAGCCCTTGCACTAAAAAGGCAACAAAATCATATAAAAATAAGGAAGGGAGAATCAATGAATTCATACTTCCTAAGGGTGGCTAGTCTAAGAGATGAACTTACAAGTATAGGGACCATAATTAAAGACAAAGAGCTGTCACTTATGGCTATAGATGGGTTACTGGATTCATGGGAAACATTCTCACAAGGAGTAAGTGCTAGAGATAAATTCTCAGACTTTAACAGACTTAAAGGAGATTGCCTTCAAGAAGAATCTAGGCAACTTAAGAAAGGACTGAAATTGAAAACTGGAGATGAAGAACTTCATGTTCTCAACACAAATTCCTACAAAGGAAAGAAGAAACACTTTAAGAAGAAGGCCCCTCAAGGCAATAACAAATTCAAGAGGGACATATCTAAAGTCAAATGCTTCAAATATGAGAAACTTGGACATTATAAGTTTGATTGCCCTGAGAATACGAAACATCAAGTAAATTTCACAGAAAAAACTAAGACAAAAGAAGACTAGATCCTGAAAATTATGTATTGTATTCAGCATTATCAAATGATGTATCTAGCAAACTCAACTCTTGGGTAATTGATAGTGGATCATCCAGACACATTACGGGGTATAAAAAAGTATTGGATTCAATGATGGAGGAAACCGATGAAGTTAACATAGGTGACGGTTTTGCACATCCAATCAAAGGAGTTGGAAGCTGTACCTTAAAACTAAAATCAGGCATCTCCTTACACCTCAAAAGAGTACTATATGTACCCGGAATCAAGAGGAACCTAATTTCTGTCACAACACTTGAGGATGATGGATATAAGGTAGCATTTATGGATGGAAAGATAATGAACTGGCCTAAAAACTCTTCTATTAAGAAATCAAAATTGATTGGTGTTAGTGAACAGATTGTCCTCCAAAGAAATACATGCAAATTAACCCCAAAAGCCCAGATAGGAAGATTGAATATGCACTAACAACTGGGTCACTTTGCTATTGAAAAGCGTAAAAGCCCTCTGAATTTATTTAGGTACAGCTCCCCATGTATGATTTACAATGAATTCACAGAAACACAAATACAAATGCTTTTAACCAGAAAGCACAAAAGGTTTACAAACATATATCCGTAAACATGAAATAGATGTAGAGAAAACTAAGTAGCTGAAAGGAAATAAATGACACAACGTCCATTTATTAAGATACTACATTATAGAGAAAGCAAATAAGAGAAAAGATTATCATTCTTTCAAAATACATGAATAATTGGGATTCAAAGTTCTAGTGATAAATAGATATGTAGTTAAATTTTGACAGAAATTGTTTCAAAGAGAATCCAGATAATTCAAAGATTGATCCTAATCAAAGATATGCATACAAATTCAAAGCCCTGGTACACACATCTCTGTTCTCTGAAAAGACAAAAAGATATCAAAGATCTTATTGCTTCTCTCTCAAATCACTGTTTAGAAGTATGATGCCCTTTCCCTTACATTGCAAATAAAAACAAAAATGAAAAATCCCCTCTTCTTGTAGCACAAAGTCTGTAGGAGAAGAATCCCTTTCTTGGAGCACAAAGTCTGTTGGGAAAAGAACAACTCAAAAAACCCCTTCTATGTCTCTCTACTTACAATAAATAGCATTCTTGCTGATTTGTCTATTATGTAACCAATTCTTGAAAATATTACCCATTCAAATTATCTTATATCTCTTCCTTTCCTCTGATGACTTTATCTCTTACTTAATCTCCACATACTTTATAATTTTTTAAATGAAAAACTTGGAAATATAACTCTCCAAAGTCCCAAACAATCAAATTAAATTGGGACAGGTGGCACTTTGCTGGAGATGAAGTGTTGACAGCATTTGTTACTGTCATTGACATTTTCGACGGTGCTGCACTTAGAAACCCATAACTTTTGATCCGTAACTAATGTGGAAAAACCGTTTGGGGAGGATTTAGAAAACTAGGATTTCTAAAACATATCTGAAAATAAAGTTAATTCAAGAGTTAGATTAAAAGTTATGACCCTCGAAATAGGATCTATTTTTCTGGCATCATTTTCTGGTTGTCATGGATGATTTTGACAGTACTGCATTAAAACATGCGTAACTTTCTATCCATCAGGAATATTTCAAAACCGTTTGGAGAAGATTCAGATAATTAGTTTTCTTCAAACATATTTGAAAATGAGATTGATCCAATGGTTGGATTATGAGTTATGTCTCCTGCAATATGATTGTTTTTCTATCATCATTTTGTGACTGTCATTGACAGTTTTGATAGTATCTCACTCAATCATGTATAACTTTTGATTTGTAATGAATCAAGACAAACCGTTTGAAGAGGATTTGTAGAGTTAGGTTTTAAAAAGCATATCCAAAAATAAGCATAATCCAACGGTTAGATTGGGATTTATACCCCCCGCACTGAGACTAATTCTCTGGCTTCCTACAAATTCGTGGCTATAGAAATTACAACAGCTTCTTGAATTCCTCTTTCCATGCAGCATGAGAACACTTTTTTTTGTTTGTCTATAGATTGTTCAAGTTGTTCATTGATAACTAAGATGGATTTTGATCTTCTCTACTTCCATACTTCTTCTTGACACTATGAGCAATTATGACCGACACTCACCCATTTGAAGCTTTTAATCCTTGCTGGCACGCATGGTATGCTCTGCTTCTTCCAAGTTCAATGTCGAATGCTTAGATTTTGTTTCCATGATCAACTCACTAGCCTCATTTAAATTGATATTTTGATCATAGTCTGCATGTGTGAATACTTGAGAGCCCACTGGCCTTTTCCTTTAATTTGTGAATCATATATGAACTAGGTGAATTGCATCATGCTTATTGAATGAAATTTGATCTTCAAAAGCAAGCTTTGGATTTCTGAAATACAACATTTTGACACCTTTAAACCAATCTAAATTGAGTCACAAAAAGTGTGAGAAGTTGTGAGCTTTTCTTCTGTACCTGATTGCGTTAATGGTATTAGGGAGAACCTCTGGACTTGGCCTTAAACATGAATTTTGCATCCCTGAGCCTTCAAATTTGTGAACTATAACAAATTGTATTTCTGAACTGGAAATGAATTATTGAACCCAACTCAATGGGTTATACATCTGAACTTCTCAGAATAAACCATTGAACCTGTGCGAGCAAATTGAACCACTTCAAACTGCTTTGAACCTTAGTTCAAAGGAGTTCAAGACCATAAATTGAAATTTTAAATTATTGGGTCTATATGGTTACAAACAATTGGTCAAAGGAAGGGATACATGTATGAACTATGTTCGAAACGTATTCAAGCCTTAGTTCATGAAGCTGCAGATATAAACGAAGTATTGCATAGAAGGTTAGGGCACCTAAACTTCATAGCCTTATCAGCTATGGAGAAGATGATTATTGGTTTACCTAAGTTGAACAAAGATCATTCAAGCATATGCAAAGGATGTGCCCTAGGTAAGAACACCAAAAGTCCATTTCAAATTATCACTAGAAAAACTAACAATTTTTAAGAATTAGTCTACTCAGATTTATGTAGATGTATGCCTATTCCTTCTCTTAGAGGATTTTTGTACTATATACTCTTTATGGATGACTTCTCTAAGAAGACATGGATTTACTTCTTGAAATGTAAAGAATTAGGAGAAATCCTTAAACGATTTAAAGAATTCAAATCCTTAACTGAAAATCTATCAGGACACAAAATTAAAACTCTTAGGATTGATAATGGAGGAAAATATACTTCAGATTTATTCAAGGATTTTTGTAAAGAAGTAGTGATTAAGAGGGAGTGTACGATTCCTTACAATCCTTAGCAAAATGGGGTAGCAGAAAGAAAAAATAGGACAATTGTGGAAGCTGCAAGAGCTATGCTACTTGACCAAAATTTAGGTTCATATCTTTGGGCAAAAGCCACATGTACTACTGTCTATATTCAAAACAGATGCCCTCACTCCCACCTCGGAGATAAAACTCCTAAAGAAGTCTTCTCTAATTCTAACTAAATATTAGTCATATTAGAATGTTTGGGTGTCCTATTTACATTCATATTCCTAAAGAGAAAAGAACTAAACTTGAACCTTCAGGCAGAAGAGTTATTTTTGTTGGATACAGTGAAACACCCAAAGCATATAGAGTTTACATACCTGGTCAGAGAAACATTGAATTTAGTAGCGATGTAATATTTGAAGAAGATTTAGCATTCAAAAGAGCCCTAAGTTCTGAAAATCCAAATCATGAACCCGAGTTTCAGAGGAGAACATTGAAGAAATTGAAGATGAAATTCAAAATCTTAATCTCGAGGAAACTCAAAATCCTAAGAAAAGTCCACTTTGGGTCTTTAAGGCTATAGAAGAAGCACAAGACTTCTCTACACTAGAAGGAACCTTCAAAGAAAGCAAAAGACCCAAAAGATTCTCTAGCTATGCTACAAACATGAGTGTTTTATCTAAATCAGAACCAACCAATGTTTTAGATGCTATTAAACATATAGCTTGGAAGGATGCTATGATAGAAGAATACCAATCCATTATTAAGAATGATGTTTAGGAAATTGTTCCAAGGCCTGAGGGAAAATTTGTTGTTTCTTCTAAGTGGATATTTAAAATCAAGCATGCTGCTAACAGTAGCATTGAAAAATTTAAGGCCAGATTCGTAGCCAGAGGATTCTCTCAGGAGGGAATTGATTATGAAGAAACCTTTGCTCCACTTTCCAGATACATCTCTATAAGAACAGTCCTAGCTATTGTAGCATCGAAGGGATGGAAAGTACATCAAATGGATGTGAAAGCAACATTTCTAAATGGAAAGATTACTGAAGAAGTATATTTGGAACAACTTGAAAGATTTGAAACTCATAACCTTAAAATCTTTGTTTGCAGGCTCAAGAAAGCTCTTTGTGGGCTTAAATAGGCTCCAAGGGCTTGGTATGAAAGAATCAATAAGTATCTCACCAGTTTAGGATTCTCCAAGAACGAAGTTGATTCAAATTTCTATTATAAAAAGGTTAAAGATGATATGATAATTTTGATACTATATGTTAATGATTTACTAATAACAGGTGATGATCATCTTATACATCAATGCAAGAAAAATCTATTCAGAGAATTTGATATGAAAGATTTAGGACTCCTTCATTACTTCCTAGGATTGGAAGTATGATAAGATAAGATAA
The DNA here is from genome assembly GCA_028749045.1 of Cupressus sempervirens. Lineage (NCBI taxonomy): Eukaryota > Viridiplantae > Streptophyta > Pinopsida > Cupressales > Cupressaceae > Cupressus > Cupressus sempervirens. Next base: position 583,149,176 of record CM053788.1, on the reverse strand, counting down.
GATAAGATAATGATATTAATGTCCAACAAAAGACCAAAAAGAGGTCTATGGGACTGAAAGATTACAACAGTTAGGCTGCCACCAGCAGGAACACACAAAGGTGTTCGAAAATAAACGAATACAATCGAAGCAATAACAACAAACATAGAACAGAGATAGAGAAAGCGCTAGGAGTCTTTCTTGGGCAAAAAGAAATCAGTCACTGAATGATAGACATACCGATGTGTAGAGGCCCTATACTGTCTCTAGCCACTCACAGAGGAGTGTCACTAGTGCAAATAGCCAAAACGAGGTCTGACACATCTGGAAAGCCCATTAGATCCAGTAGAACTGGAAGGCCTTTTTAGACCTCGCAAAGGAGATAATGGTGTAAAAAAGGTAGTAATGAGCTAAGTCGATGAGAGCCGGTGAGGAAATAGTGACTGGAATGTGCTATCACGGAGCGTGGTGTCCTCACGAAGATAAAGTGCAAGGCATCTCTGGTCATAATAGTTGAAAAAGTCATAGAGAGAAAAGCACTCCCAGAATAGGCAAAATATATTCCCTTTGATCTCATAGGAAATAGGGCATCGGAAAAGGAAATGAGCTTCATTCTCCACCTCCCCTAAAGTACAGAGCATACAGATTCACTCCTCACTATCAATATGATGATCAGTTTGAGCTTGAAGACAGTGGGAACCAACTCTGAAAGATTCTAAGGAGATTCGCAGGGCATGAGACCACCTCCGTGAAAGGTAGCTAGGATGGACAATAATTCCATCAGAAATCTACAAAAATTGCTTCACATAAAAGGACATGCGCGGGCGTAACCCGCTAGGAGGGTTAACCTAGGTAGTGGTAATGTAACATCTATAGATATCAAGATGAACATGCTCATTCTACTCTTGCCGAGAGGGGAGAAGATGAGTAGGGGCATCCAAAGAGAACTGAAAAGGGGGGATACACTCAATGTCAATTCTAATCGAACACAACAAAGAAGAAACCTGTACATACCAACATCGTGTGCGAGAACTAGACTCAACATCCACAATAGAAATAGAAGAATAGTAAGCTAAATAGGAGTAGTGGTTCCAACCCATAGTAGTATCCACAAACCCACGAAGACGATGAAGGAACCAAACCAAACCAAATAAAAAATGGCCACGAGTTTAAAAGGATGAGCCCCAAACTCAGCAAAAATGGCACTGTGAGGAGTGAACCTATGACATCTGATGATGCGCCTCAAGAACAAAGTCTGAACCCTCTCAATCGAGGCCCAATCAAAGCTAAGAAGAGAAGGGCCCCAAACCATAAATCCATAAAGAACAATCGGCCGCACAAGAGCATCTAAGAGAGATAGCTTAGACGAAGTATCTTGGAAGTGGTGTCTGAAACACTATTTCTCAAGCAAAGCAAGAGAACCCATACCCTTATTAATTTTGGGCTGAATAGTTGGTCTCATAGTGAACCGCGGACCAAAAAACATAACCCCCAGATATGTGTAGGATGAAGTGATCTCAATCTCCTGGCCTTGAAAGATGAAGTGAAGATAAGAAGTCTTTAAACAATTGTAGACCATGACCTGAGTCTTACCCAAGTTAACCAGAAGCTGTCGCTAATCACAAAACAAGGCCAAGCCATCAAGAAGTCTTTGTAACCTGTCTGGAGAGGAAGCACGAAGAACCACATCATCCGCAAAAAGAAGGATGAAGATCAAAACCTGATGAAGATAACAACCATCCCCCAGGAGCAAAGACTTCAAGAGGAAGTCCTCAAGCTCATCAATATATAACCCAAATAAAGTAGGAGAGAGAGGACAACCCTGCTTAACCCCAATGGTACTATGGATCGGATCCGAGAAGCCCTTAGGAGTCTGGAATGTGCCAACCACAGTTTCATACAATCTCATAATAGCGATACATAGCATCTCATAAATGCCAATCTCCCTAAGTCTCTCAAACAGAGCCACCCTAGGAACAGAATCAAAAGCTTTGCGGAAATCAACAAAGCAACAATACACCTTCTCTGATCTGTGTCTGGCTTCCTTAATAATAGTCCGTAGTGTGAAGATGTGATCCATAGTCTGATAATCCGCCCAAAAACCAGCCTGCCCTCTAGCCCTACAACCATTTCTATCAAGCTCCACAGATAGCATAGCATTAAGCACTGTCGCATACAGTTTGGCAAAAGTGTACCCAATCATGATGGTTCTATAGTTCCCCGGATCCGAAATAGGGCCGGTCTTGTGAATGGGATAGATCAAGTGCCTAGACCAGGAGGTCAGAAACCTTGTGTGAATCACTCTATTAAAAAGAATAGAGAGATAGGGGCCTAGAACTGAGGCACCGAACTTGAAAAGCTCAACCTAGAAACCCTCTTCATCAGTAGCTCTACTACACTTCATGGATTTGATTGCCTCATAAATATGGGAAGGGGTGAAAAGGCGTACAAAAGGAGGTGAAGAGGGACGAATGGAAGGCTGCCCCGGAATGTCATAAAGAGCCATGGTGTGCAAGGTAAGGGAGTGAAAGTCAAGGGTGGAAGGTGGAGGAGAATTATGAGGGAAAAGAGTGCGCCAAAAGAACTGGGGATTGCGGATCAGCGTGGAACAAAGAGATTTGCACTTAGAAGCGGCAAAGTTACGCTTCTTACTCCAAAGAAAGCAAAGGTAAGATGAGCGAATACTGGAAAAGTCAGTAGAGTGAGCCTCAAAAGTAGAGCACATAAAATGATGAAAAGATTTGCAGATCGAATTGAACCACTGGTTCATGGGGCAAGTATTACGATGTGTGCCGCGAAGGAGCAAAGGAGAACGATGAAGAATGAAAATTGTGGCAGACTTAAGGATAGCCGATGCAAGTAAGTCAAACATGGAGGCAGTCTCACTCATGTCCGAGAAGCACGACGGGCGAAGGAGTCTCGAAAGATGAGCGAAAAATAGCTCACAATCAGCATCGAGAAAATGGAAGCGAATGGGTGAGTGAGCAGTGACAGAAGAATGATGAGGTGACATGAGAGGGGAGAGGCGAAAATGAATACTAAGGAGAGCATGATCGGCCAAAGGAAGGCGCAAAATGGTAAAACCGCGAATGCAAGGGATGAAGGAGGGACATGCAAGAGCATAATCAACAACACTAGCACCACCACAATGAGGCCGACAAGTGAAGAACTTAGAATTAGGGAAACAAGAAAGGCCGTTCAAGATCACAAAGCTGCAACAAATGTTTACCATAAATAGATAACGGCCCAAGAACATCCTCGGAACACCTCTGAAGCCCTAAATAAGCTAGATCAATCTCAGTGGAGCATATGGAATCTGAATTGCAATCATATAGTGGAGTCTGGAGTATTCTAGTTCTCACATTGAAATCCTCAAGTATAATAATATCCCCTAGAACAACAAATTGGGAAATAGTCTCACAAAGATCGATAAAAGTGTCTCCGTCATCGGTAGCATGAATAGCATAATGAGAAGAAGCTGGTGGAAAGTAGCAAGCAGCCAAATAAAGATCTCTCTGACGGTGACACTTACGGTCAATGTGGACCCACATAAATCTAGCAAATGTGTTTGAGTATACAATAGAAGTGCAACTGAAAATGTCATCCTTAATCAAACAAGCAACACCACCAGATCCCCGTACACTGCTAGAAACATGAACCTCCTCTCTATAAATAGACAACAACTGAAAATTGGTTACACCTGGGAGAGGATGTGCAAGACTCTCGTGAGTCTTGGTTATGACAAGAATATCTATGGATCCCACAGCATCATGAAGAAGACCAAGTTATGACCATAAAGATCCATTACCATTCCAATAGTTAACAAGAAGGGAGCAAGTGGGGGTCTCCCTCTTGTCAGACTGCTGGTGGGACCATCATTTGGCCTTGGGGCCTTGTCTTTCTATCCAACCAGTGGGGGGGAATCTGTAATAACTACTTTCAGATTCCTTATAACTGCTCATTTACCATCCCACCTTGCATCAGCAACAATACTGCGAGCATGTTTGAGCTCTATAACCTGAGCCTTCGTGAGATCTTCATCTAAGAAGATCTTGGAAGGAAGAGAAAATAACTTCCTCTTAGCATGGAGAGGTCGGAGCTTGTTAGCAAGTGAAAGGAATCTAATAAATAGGACATCCCCATGTCCAAACAAGCACCTATCCAATGTGATGTTAGTAAGACCAAGTTGGTCACAGAGGAAAGAGTGTCCAACTGCGAGAGGAAAGTCCACGAACCCGCAAGTTAAGCTCACAAACCCGTCTCACCCTCTCATCCTCAATCTTACTTACCTTGTACCATTTTGTCAATATAAGCCAGAGGCTGAGAGTGTGTGTTACTAAAAAGAGAGGCCCATGATTTGACTTTTAATTCGGTTTCAGAAACAAGAGAGGAGTGTTTAGTTGCAATGATGGATTGTTGTTCTTTGATGTAATCAAGTCCTTTCAGTTGTGAAATAATAGCGGTGATACTAGATTGTAGTCTTTCTGTTTCGGTAGTAAAATTATCTGAGAAACTTTGGAAATTAGTCGTATTTGAGGTTGTGGCACTCTTAAGTTCAGTAATGATATCAATTAGACAGGTAACCTGCTCTCTTAGCTGCAAATTGTCTAATTCTAGCTTGGAAATCCTACCACATAACCTTTGATAAGTGAGGAGTTGCTGTCCATGGGTTGAACTTGAATCAATATTGTTTGCCATAACCATAGTTAAAAGAGCCAACGCTGAAGCAAAACCTACCCAAGATCAAGCAAGGGCACCCCAATCACAATTGCTGAAACTAAAAGCCACACAAAACCCGGCAAAGGCCACACCAAACCAAATATCAATTGACCAATAGAATCGTAGAAAATACTTGTTAAAACCCAACAAAGAAAGAGCAGTTGCAGACCTAGCAGAGAAAAAGCAGTTGCAGACCCAGCAGAAGAGGTAGAAAAGGAGCAGTCGCAGAAGAGGAGCAATCACAACCCACAACTAGTGACCAAAATAGCACAACTCAACTGAGGACCAACCCAACAATTTGGCAAAGCACTGAGTTGAAAAATCATGACCGCCCCACACAGCAATTCGAAATCACAGTGAGTTGAAAAAAATTGCAAAAAATGAAACCCACAAAACCATAAGTCGCAAACTGATTCAAAGTTGTAACTACAAGTTGATAAATCATAGTTGTAGTCAAAATATATAGTGGATCAGTGTCTACAAACCGAAACCCACGAAACCAAAAACGTTGAAGGGAAAAACAAAACAAAAATAAAAATCGTGGAAGGCAAATCGCGGAAGGTGAGATTCACCGTCTCCCTAGTAACCAGTGTGATTAACTACGACGGGAGCCATGGAAAGGCATCGAGGTAGCGGCAGGGAACGAGGGTTTCGAGGTTGAGATTGCAGATGCGTTGGCAACCATTGCAGAACGGCCTAGAAAAAGGAATCTTCAAATGTTGAACAATGTGAAATTGTGTGATCAAGTAAAGCAGCCCCAAGGTTTACAATGAGTACTAGCATCATACTTAATCAAGGAAAGTATACTTTAGACATCTTGAAGAGATTTGGAATGTGGAACTACAAACCTATGTCTTCTCCAATGGAGACTAACCTACACAAACTTAAGGAAGCAGCAGCAGAATCACCCTCCGTATATTCTACTCCTTATAGACAAATGATTGGGTCTGTCATGTACTTGGTAAAATACAAGACCTAATATTTGCTATGCAGTTGATGCCTTAAGTCAGTTTGTGTGTGAACCAAAGGAGATTCACCTGGTTAAAGTCAAACACATTATGAGATACTTACAAGGCACTTTTAACCTTGGGCTCAAGTATGAGAAAGTTGACTTGGACTTATATGGATTCATAGACTCAGAGTGGGCTAGAAGTGTTACTGATAGGAAAAGCACTTCAGGATGTTTTTTCAGTTTAGGCTCAGCGATGATATCATGGCAATGCAGAAAGCAGGCATCAGTAGTATAGAGTTGCATAGAAGCTATATATATTGCAGCTGCAATGGCTTCTCGGGAAGCAGTTTGGGTTAGAAAGTTACCTGTGGGATTATTTGGTCAACCCATGAATCCCACTATCATTCATTGTGATAATCAGAGTTGCATCAAACCTTCTGTGAATCTAGTTTTTCATGACAGATCCAAGCATATTGAAATATCTTACCATTATGTAAGAGATATGGTAGACAGGAATACTGTTAGTTTAAGATACATTTGTACTGCAGATCAGAAAACAAATATTCTTACCAAACCTCTCTCTTGAGTGAAGATAGATCACTTCAGAAAAGGACTTGGTATAGTTGAATTATATCTCATTTGTATTCTTTGATTATTAATAAAATAATTTTGTGTTAAATTATTATTGTCAGGCTATTTACTGTTATGGGCTTCACCATTTGTGTTTATTATCTAAAGAGGTGATGATCTCTGTGATAATGAATAGACATTATATGAGATGACGATCTCTAAGTTAATGTTCTAAAATAGTAGGGAACTACTAGCAGATCTGGATGAATTAAAGATCATATTGTGTCATAGACATTTTATGCTTATGAGTCACAATTTGGACAAAGGAAGAATTTAATCATTCTCCGGATTTTATTCTGTGTACTAGTAGATCTTAATTCAGGATCATATTGTGATATAGGCTTGTCAGTGCCTATGAGTCACAATTTGGATAAAGGAAGAATTTAATCATTCTCTGGATTTTATCCTGTGTATTGCATCACATGTAATACTGTTATCACAAGTATTAGTGATAATTCATATTACAAGTTTAGTAATATGACAAAGTACCATGTGTACCATGATACTACATGCTTGGAAGAATCAAATAGATATAGATTACAAATCTATGCTTAACAATGTTTCTAGATATGTCTCTCATTTATATTATCAAGTTAAGAGGGAGTGTTAAATCCTGATAACTTGATCATATTAATGTTCTGATTTTTCAGATTAGACATATCTAAAATGCATGTAATTTCTTTATATATGGCCTCATGGTAAATATGTCTCCCTAGAATAGATCAACGATTTGCTAGGCATATTTATATGCCTTGTATTTGACTATTGTAGTTAATTAATAATTAACTATTAGCTAATGGACAAGGGCGCCGATTTGTAGAGGAGTAAGTTGTTTCATGGAGGGCCGACTTAGAAGGGGTTGTGTCTTATGAAAAGACAAGACCCTTGGTTAATATATAAGGAGCAAGATTGTGGATAGAAAACACACAATACAATATTAAGTCTGCTCTTCTAGCAATTTGCTCCTTGGCAATCAGTATAAAAATAAAATATAATTTCTAGAATTTATTGTAGACTTCCAAAACAATAACATTCAGTCCAAAATTGTAGTAGATCGATTTGCGGCAAGGTATCAATTCTCCATTAGTATTATATCTTTAGAATTTGCAAAAAACTTACAGGTTGCAATTTAATAACTAATTTAGCAGCAAAAGATCATTTTGTCATAATTATGTAAAATTGTAAATTCATTGCGGGTTGCAATTTAATCGCTAAGTTATCAGCAGAAGATCATCTTCATGGTCTTATCAGAAAATCACATTTTAATTTAAAAAATGGGAAACCCAAGACATGATTAATTACAATTTATTCCCGACTCCTATAACTATCCAACTAGACTTGATAGGTAGATTGAACTAGTATACATGGTCATAATTAATCCATGATCTTTGATTGTTAGGTTTTCTAAATTGAACTAATTTTTTTTTCTGTGTCAAGAAACTCATAAACCATACAAATGATAACAATTATATCTATATTAACTTCTGTTCTACCAGTAACCACATCAAATAATTATCACAAATGTAAACATGAAAGCACAAAAACACTAGTTTACATGAAAGCCAAATTGGGAAAAATCACAAAGAAGCTAATTCTCATGAAATGAATAGCGATTAAGGTAATTTTTACAAAGGCTCATTGCCAGTTGGCTCACTACTAGTCATTGCCAGTTGGCCGATTGTCGGTCCGGCTAACTACTCTGAGATATGAATATGAGTAACTACCAATACAAATTTCACTGGAAAAACATGAATTGATAGAATTGCATCTAACTATGCATGAAATGGTTCTAATTGATATCTCTTAGATCACCAACAACATAGATCCTATTACATTAATAGATAGTTTCTATTTCTATTTAATGGTGATCTATAATAATTTATTGTAAATATTGGAATCTTTCTAATATTTAGTGAGCTCTTAATTAACTGTTAGGTAGAATAGAATGTTTCTATTCTTGACGATCATTTCCTAAGGAAATGTCATTATTCTTTTGTATGTATTGATCTATTGATCATTGTTAATATCAAGCAAGTATTTTACCAATTACTTCCTGTAATATGGTAACAGAGCAAATACTTAAAAAATTTGATTTTTTGAAAAATTTTGAATGAAAATTTTACTTGTTTTTTGGAAAATGATTTTTTTTCTCTACCTTTTTGGACTATGATTTTTGGAAAACCTGAATAAGGGTTTTTTGTGACTAGGCGACCAAATCCTCCATCTTTTCATGTTCTATTTTTGCAAGTCCAAGTGGCGCATCTATTGACACTTTCAAGCGCCAAAATTTGCAGATTTTCAGCTTTGTTTGTGGGTTTTTTAGGTCTATTCTTGGGTCCTTTTTTTATGCAAAAAACTACGACCATTTTTACCTGTTTCATGGTTGTTTTTTACTTGTTTGGAGGTGTCTAGGGTGCTAAAACCCTTAGTATCAGATCCGCACCTAGAATCTACAATTTTTCTTGCAAAATCTGCCATTTTAAAAGCTTTTTTCGAGACTTCACATTTTATTCGAAACTGTAAAATTTTTGCACCAAATTTATTTCTTTTCTATAAATTCTTGGTGGGCTTTTTGAAAGCTCAATTGGGTTGTTCGTTTTTTTGGGTGGCTCGAATTTTCGTGGCTCAATTTTTGAGCTGGGGGATCTAGAATCCGACAACATATTCCTTTGAGGTTTTCCCATCTCTCTTCTAGGCAACTCTTCATTTTTTTCAGTCTTCCGACATTTTGCTTTTAAATACGCAACTCCACAGATTTTCATGTTTTTTCACTGAAAAACATGCTATGGCATCTTTGACAAATATTCTGTTTGAGGAAAATCATAAATTCAATGGTTGGAATTCTCGACATGGAAGCAACAGAAGCTAACAATCTTTGAATATCGGAATACAGATCAGATTGTTCTAGGTGTTACACAGTGCTTGATTGCAGCTAGTATTGATCAGGATACATTTGATTAGAATAATCGAGAGGCGGTGATACCTCTCAAATTAGTAGTAGCCAATGATCAGCTCCCTCAGATTCCATCCGGCAAGACAACTGCCGAGATATGGGAGCATCTCAAGAGACTTCATGAGACTTCAAACAAAAGTATGGTCTTCTTTCTCAAGAACACTTTGTTCTCTATTGTCATGGATGAGCGAAAATTGCTTCAGGAACACCTGAATAAGATCTAGGAAATTTGTGATCAATTGTTTTCCATTGGATGCAAGATGGAGGAAGAGGACATTGTGGTAATAACCCTCAAAAGTTTACCCAAGTCCGAGCATTTTATCGAGAATGTCAACATCACTTCTACTGGTGTTGATCTAAAGTTCACAAATCTTTGCACACTTCTGCTTCAGCAAGATCAGTGAAAACAACAGTTCGGTAGCAGTTCCAATTTGACTTCTATAGAGCAAGCCTTTGCTGCTAAATCCTTTCAGAAGGATAAGGGAAAGTCTCATTTATGACAATTTTCTCAGCAAAAGTCCTCTGCTCCAGCATCAGAAGGCTCCATGATAAAGAACATTCAATGCAACTACTACAACAAGTATGGTCACATGAAGGTTGAATGTCGAAAATGCTTAGCTGCCCAATTTAAGCAATTTGGTTTGCAGCCAAAAGTGAACAGTGCAAATCACACTAAGTAGACAAAATTTTCCTTTTGCACCTTCATGGCTAAAGATCTGTAGATCATGTGAAGTTGTCTATTTGGTACATTGATTCAAGTACCTCTCGTCATTTCTCCCATCGTAGAGATTGGTTCACTAACTACCAACCTTTTTTAGATTTAGTTATTTTTGGTGGAGGGGAAGAGTACAATATTGTCAGCAAAGGCAACATTTAGATTTAGTCTGCTGCAAGGAATCTCAATTTCCTCGATGTGTACTACATTCTAGGAATGGAACTAAATCTACTCTTGGTCAGTTGCTGTAACACTCTCTACGATCATATGTCACCTTCAGTTCACATCAGTGCACCATCATTGATGGGGAGACTCGGCCTATTGTTGCATTAGGCCTTGAGGATTATGGTCTTTTCAAACTTTTTGATTCTCTTTTTGACGGTCTTTTGTTAGTTCACTTTGGCATCAATGGTATGGGAACTTAAATGTGCATTATCTCTCTCAGCGTGCTCGAGAAGATCTCTCTCAACTTGCTCGGGAAGAGCTTTTCCTTGGATTGACAAAGATTCAGACTCAACAGCTTGGAGTTTGTGATGCATGCTATGCTAGGAAGCAACATCCCACACCTTTCAAAAGTGGTGATTCATGCTGAGCTTCTCAAGTACTTCATCTTGTTCATGCCGATATCTGTGGCCCTATGACCACTCCTATTCTTAGATCTAGGTATTTTCTGTTGTTTGTTGATGATTTTAGTAGAAAATTGTGGGTCTATTTTCTTAAAAAGAAATCAGAATTGTTTATAGTATTTTAGAAGTTTAAACCTCTAGTTGAAAAAGAGTCTAGGAAATCTATTATTGCTCTTAGGTCAAATAATGGGGGAGAATTTTGCTCTAATGAAATCTCTAGCTTCTTTGATATTCATGGCATCAAGTGGTAGTTAACCACACCCCACACACCACAATAGAATAGTGTAGTTGAATGTTGGAACAAAACAATCAGTGAGATGGCTTGCTTGATCCATACCTGAACACAAACATGTTTCGAAGAAGTTTTGGGTTGAAACAGCTAATGCTGCAGTTTACCTTTTGAACTGGTCACCCATAGTGGTGGTCAAAGGTAAGACTTTGAAAGAGGCTTGGTTAGGTCGCAAGCTCAAAATCAGTCACCTGGAGGTTTTTGGCTCTCTTGCCTATGTTTGGATCCCTAATGTGTCCATATACTCTCTAAAGGTGATTGCAGCTGTAAAATCTGGACCTCCTGCTTCCCAATCTCTCCTCAGCTGATCCTGTATGTCAGTGATCTGGGGTTCTGGTACTGGCTGCTCTGGAGCTCTAGGAAGGAACGTGGGAATCATAGGTCTCGAACTCACTGTCCTAGCTTGCTGGGGTGCATGACCGAAATTGTTCCCAATTTGTTCGCCTCCATTATGTATCCCATCCTGATTATTCCCATTCTGATTGTTATCATTCTGATTATTTCCTCCACCTATGTTAGCGTTCAACCCCATTTGACGAGCCATCATCTGCATCATAAGCTCCATTCTCTGATTCTGTTCCTGTGCTCTTTGTTCGGCTAATCGCTGTCCCTGTGCCAAGGTGTCTAATAACTGTAAAAATCTTTCCTCTTGCTGATCTGGACCGGCATTCTCGCCTCTATCCATATTGTAGTCGTAGTCTTGATCAAAGAATACCTCCCCTGTGTCTGTATGACTGGATTCTATTCCACCTGTACAGATGAGCTAGACTGTTCGCTCTGCAGGTCTGAAATCCTATTTTGTCTTGCTTTGGTATTGCGGAAATTATAAAGCCTCTGTCGCATGCTCATAAATGTTCTGATTTTAGTGTTTTGACATTTCGTCAAACACTTTCCCTTCTATCCAGCTGTTCCAAATTCCCTATAAGACCTCCACAGGATGGTAGGACTTATAGCTCTGATACCACTGTAAAGACCCTTACTATAAAGGCCACTGAAACCCTCAAACTGGACTTAGGAATGTTGTCAAACAGTGGGCATGTAACCGAATAAGGCTGCAATATTACTAATTGTTGTACAACGAAACCTCAATATATGATGCCAATAATGTATGAACAACAATTCCAGATTATAAGACTACCAATCTAAGAGATAGATGACAATATGAAACTCAAATATGAAGTCCAATGCAATTCTGATTTTATGACAGCAAATAGAACTGATTACAATGAAAGACTGTCACAACTATGCACTTCTAATACATCAAGCTCTTGGCAATGCAATGTTATGACATGAACAATAACCCAGTTCAGATTTGGAATGCAAATGACGAAACTTTTACAACAGTTATTAATGACTGGAAATAACTATTTATGCAATGACAATGCTGACTGTTCTAATCCTTAACATGCAATATTTTGGCAATCAATATTTTGTGCACCTGGAATAGCTCCAATTTTGCCGGATATGAATGCTGGATTAATGCCACACGAAGACCTCACAATCTGCCCCAAACCGACTCACAAAATTGCTGCTGCTGCCCAACTGACAGGGCCGTACAGGTACGGCCTGGTACGGCTGCTAGATAAAAATATTGCAGCGTTTTTTGTCACTCCAAAAGCAATAAATCTGGGCGCCTAGGGTTGCTGAATAACCCCCTAAAATATGAAATTCATCCGTTAAGCCAATTAGGAGTTATGAGCAAAAACGTGGGTCCAAACCCTGGACTGGCAATCTGAAAATAATGCACAACTGTGTCTTCAAACCCTGTTAATCAATCCACAAATGCTAGGGCAAAACTGAAACCTTTATTCCAACCAAAGTAAACCCTTATAACTGAATCTCAATGAAGTCCAAGTGAGATGGCTGCATTACCAACTCCTCAAATGCAACAATTCAAGTGATATTTCACACCCTCAAAGTCGCCAATCCAAGGGAATGATTCGTTCCCAAAGATCAAATAATAATTTGCAGACCCAAGAGACTACAAATTTGCTCCACAATGGAAGAAGTAGAAGAAATCTCAAATCCAAGCATGTCCAAATGAGAAGCCCAGCCCTCTATTTATTCACTTTTCTAAGAAGTTGCTAGAACTTCTAGAAACATCCTTTATAAAATCTCATTATAATGCACTTTTTATAATAAAGTAATTTTATAAAATAAAAAGTGCAACTCAACTTAAAATTATAACATGTAGGCCCCAATAACACATAATAATAAAATATAACCTCTTAACACTTCTTCAAGAGCAAGAGATGACCATCTGATCCGCAGAATTGACTCTCTCTCCACACCATTTTCCTACGAGAGTCTGGAATAGGCAAATCCATGATCAATGCCATGTCGAACTAAAGAGGGGACATTACAATAAAATACAAGTCTGATGACACTTTGGATAAGTACGAAGCTCGTTTAGTTGCAAAGGGCTTTTCTCAATGTTAAGGCATTGATTATGAGGAGACCTTTGCTCCTACAACAAAGATGAGCACTATGCGATTAGTCCTACTAGCCATGACAACTTAGTTTGGCTAGAAGGTCCGTCAGATGGACGTCAAGGGTGCTTTCCTGAATGGTGACCTACAAGAAGAGGTCTATATGATGCAACCTCTTGGTTTCAAGATTGCTGGTAAAGAACACTGGGTTCTTAGACTAGTGAAATCTCTCTATGGTTTGAAGCAGGCCCCTAGGGCATGGTACATGAAACTTGATAAGTATCTCAGTGATCAAAGTTTCCAAAGGAGTTCTTCATACTCAAATTTGTACATCAAGACTACTGACAGTGACATCATCCTTTTGGTCATTTACGTGGATGATTTGATCACCACAGGTAGTTCGACATCTTTGATTCAAGGAATCAAACGGAGTTTATGCTAGTCTTTTGATATGACTGACCTTGGGCTTATGCATTATTGCCTAGGTGTTGAGGTTTGACAACAGTCTTCTGGTATATTCATTTTGTAGTCCAAATATGATAGGGCTTTGTTAGACAAGTTTCGTATGTAGGATTGCAAGTCTACATCTACACCCATGGGGCAAGGTCTGAAGTTATCAGCCAAGCCCGATTCTCCTCCATTTAGAGTAACGAGAATCATTGCGATTCAGGTGATTTTGGCAATTTTGCGATTTGAGGAAGGTTTGGCGATTTTTGCTGACTCATCAAATCAAATCGCCAATTTTTGAGGCAAAAAACGTCTGAATCGCCTAAATCGGCCCAAAAAATTGTCAAGTTGGTAAAAAATACCAAAAATCACCAATTGTTTTTATGTATGTGATGGATTAATTGTTTATGTATGTTAGGGTTTAGCTTCTATTTGATGATGTTATAGTGTGTTTTAGTTATATTCAATAAAAGGTGCATGAAATAAGTTTTAAATCGTTGAAATCTTTGAATTTCAAGGGTCTTTTTCACTTCATCGATTCATAGGCGATTCAAATCCGATTCACGATTTGAGTAGGCTTTGCCTAATTCTAATTTGATTCCGATTTTTTGTTCTTTGTGGCCTTAATTGATAATACTACTTCCAGGCAACTAGTAGGCAACCTCATCTACCTCTCTGCTATAGACCTAATATCAGCTTTGTAGTCAGGTACATCTCATGCTTTATGACAACTCCCAAGTTTGATATTTAGATGGCAGCAAAATGAGTGCTTCGTTATGTGAAGGGCACTACAGATTATAGACTTCTTTACTTTCAAAGTTCTAAACCTAGACTCAATGGGTTCACAGATTCAGATTGGGCAAGTTCTGTTGATGAAAAAAAGTCAACTTTTGGATATGCATTTAGTTTGGGATCCGGTGCTATCACATGGACCAGTAAGAAGCAATGGATTGTTTCTCTCTCCTCCATAGAGACTGAATACAGAGGGACAATTAACACAGGTTGTGAAGTTGTTTGGCTTCGTCGAATGCTTAGGGATATGTATATGTCACTAGCAGGTTCGACCACTTTCTTTGTTGATAACAAAGGCATTAACAAGTTAGCACGAAATCTAGTCTTCCATGAACAAACCAAGCATGTGGATGTTCATTTCCATTACATACGATAGTTGGTTGAAGACGAGACAATAGACTTGCAGTATGTTCCTACAAACATTCTCACCAAGCATCTTGGTCTAGCTAAGTTTGTAAAATTCAGAGGATAACTTGGTGTAGTGGATAGATTAACCATTAAGAGATGGTATTATGATAATAGATAGTTTCTATTTCTGTTTAATGGTTATGTATTGTAATCTATTGTAAATATTAGAATCTTTCTAATATTTAGTTAGGTCTTAGTTAACTATTAGGAAGAATAGAATGTTTCTATTCTTGATGATCGTTTCCTAAGGAAACATCGTTTATTCTTTTGCATATATTGATTTATTGATCACTGTTAATAACAAGTAAGTATTTTACCAATTACTTCCTGTAATACATCCAATATAGATCCTTTGCTAGCACACCGATCTTCTTGACTCAGTGTATAAGGCCCTCTTTTTGCAATACTCTGCTTCAACCACTTTGTTGCCCAATATACCAAAATAGACTCCCATTATATCACCTTCAGATCTTTGTTACATATGCTCGCACAATAATCCACTCTCATGCATACCATACTCTAGATACAAAAGAACTTCTTTATTTATATGGATATCCGATCATACATATGTCCGCCACACCAAATGTGTGATGGCCCCAAATCATAAAAATATTACAATTATATTTATACTTTACCACCGATCGTAAATCTAGGACACACTTAGGAAAACTTTGTAGCATACTACAACAGGACCCACAAAATAGGTTGCACTTAAGATGTATATAATGCATATTACATTTACTGATGCTATCAGAGCCCCACAACCAATTCCAACACTTAATACACAAAATATCTGAATACACCGATGGATGAATCTTGATAGAATATGTCTAGAACATGTCTCGAACATGATATAGCCAATATATCAAAAACTATATGATGAGATGATGAGCAACACCATTGTCTAGATATTAGAGACACTTTGGAGGAAAGTATAAACATAGTAATCACCATGAACCGGCAGACAACTTCATACAATCCTGATTACCGAAATTATAGAAGTGTACCAAAACATGTAGGTCATGAGTAGTACCAAGTATATCTGCCATGGAACACCAAAACTGTTCATACTGAAGCTGTCCTGTGCATAACCAAAATCTCTGTTGCATAACCCGATGACTAACAGGTACATAACCAGAACTGCCAACAACCAATCAATACTGCCAAGATGTCGATGTGAAGGTTTTGACATCAATGACAAGAATGCCAGCAACAAGTCTATATGTCTAACACTTCCATGTTTCAAGATTCTTGTCATGTGTTGAGTGTTTATCTTATATCTAGTCTGTTTAATCATTGTAAGCAGGGTAAATCAGGACTATGCATTCACCTTCTATTCTGTACACTAGATACTGATTCTATGTTGCATTGATTTGCACGTCTTCTCTCTAAAGTTCTTTACTTTTCCCTCTATGTGCAGGTTCCTCCATCTATATCTTTGCATCCTTTATTTGACAGATATAATAACTTTTCTACTAGTGTTATGATGGTATACGTAATGATAAATGAGAGATAGTCATCAATTTAAATATATTTATGATGACATCCTCCCAAAATTTGAATACACCAGTTTTCAGGTCCCACTGTTGTCTGCTAGACTTTATAAAAGGTTTTCTGACTGGTTTACTAACAGAAATTACTAGTCAATCTGCAAGTAAACCAGCTATCTGACACACTGAATGGGCACCATGTTCTTTTTATCAATGGAGCCCTTGTCATACTACTTATTGAATTAATGAAATTGAAAATAAGCACTTTATTCTCCAAGAGTCCGATGACTCCATAGATATTGACTATAGAACAGAGGAATCAGATGCTAAACATTGATTGAGGTACCCAGACAAGAGGATGAAAAATCACCGGTATGTATTCTTGCTGCTTCTTCATGGATTGGCATTAGTCTAGACTCTAAAACAGAGACACTAAGTGAGGTATGTGTACATTCATTCTTTAGTCTTGATATATTCGAGAATTTGAAGAACAGTATGGCATCCAAGAACCTGAAAATGGAACCAGATTGTAGATTTATGGAAAACCGAAGTCTCAATATTTATGGAGTAATAATATTGGAGAGAAAAGCTTCATATTTATTACTTTGAGCAGTGTATTGAAAATTGAAATATGAATGACACCGATAGCTCATACAAATTACAGTGCTTTGGCTAATTCTTTGAACGCAACTTTTTTAGAAGGGTTTCAAAACCTTTTTTTTTTAAATCCCACATTCAGCCTTTATTATTGTAAGGACCCCAACTGGTTCTAACTTCAATTCTAGTGGTTTGACATTTTGTCAAACACTTATCATGCAAGCTCTGCTACCACTGTAAGAAGCCTTGCTAGCTTTGATACCACTGTAAAGAACCCTGCTGGCTTTTTGATCGGATAATGCTAGCTAATGAAGCTATTTTGCTTGAATTTTGAAATTGTATTTTTTTGTGTTTTGATAATATTTTTTTGTGTTTTGATAATATTTGCTTTTTTGAAATTTTCTGAGGTATAAACAATTGCAAATGGAAGAAAACTAAAATGGAATTCAACTATGAACATACATCTTATTGATTTCATACATACAATAAGATCACACTTGTATGAGCGATGGAAAAAAATCTGAGACAACTTATTTAAGTCAATATATATAATGAACTTGGAGGCTAAATTGAGGCGTTGGAATCCACAATGCAATCTTTCGCTTTGCCATGGATGACGTATGCTGAACTTTGGCTCTTGTCAATGTCAAAACGATCCCAAACTTCAACACAGGCCCTTGGGTAATAACGCTGCCCAGCCAAGAAGAAATGACAGCCTTGGAAATGAGAATGGCAGCCAAAAATGATGACGTTGGCTGGTGTCAACAATAATTGCGGCCCAATGGAAATTGCAGAACCTTGGAGTTGGAATGCAGATCACAATTTTGCAATGTAGAACAATGACTGACAAAGTGCATCAAAATGCTGGCCAAAACAGTAGACACAATTCATCAACTCAATGTTGGCTCAAAGTGCTTAAACGCCAACAAGAATTTCCAATTCCTGCAGGACAATTTCCTTGAAAATCTTGCGATTCCCTCACCACACAAATTCAGTAGTATCAAATGCACAATAGAATGCTTTTTTTTATGACATTGAATGCATTTAGAATTCTCAAATGCGAATTGAGCTAGAATCTTGCAACACACAACTCACACAACTTATATATGTGCCTTCTTGGTTGCAAAGTTTGAAATATAATATTTATTATATTTTTTTCCAAGAGCAACTTTATAATTTAAAGTTGACATATAATAAAGTCACTTAATTAATTTAAATTCCCCCAGTGCTCCAAATATGACTTTTTCATTAATATAATGATATTTTGACATACAAGGTCCTTGTCTCATGTGCCCATGATATAAAACTTCTCATCCTTGTTCCAGCAAGCTATAACACTAGTGCTCATTAAATAATTTCAATAGAAATAGCAACCTTAGTGCACATAAAAAAATTATAACCAATAATGCATCTGACTTTGTGAAAATGGCCCAACCACACCAGAAGTATCCAACCGCACAAGAGTGATCATGATAATGAAATATGATGAATATCCCAATTTGGTGACTTTCTTAAAATAGACACTCCAACAATCTTGGAGCCCAATCTAGAAGTCAGAAATAGCATTAGAAAGCATCATATAACTCCTCTAAACCATCTGAGCTCATTAGAATCATCCATTGACTTACTATAAATAAAAGTCCCTCAAAATAGAAGCCAAAATCCACCGAGCAACTTAGCTTCAGAATATATGGAGGGTTTTGAGAGATACATACTCACAATCGTCCTCCTTAACTCTGAGCTTGCATTTTGGAGGCCCATGATTTAGAAACCTCCCATGGTGTATCTCATATTCCTGGATTGATTCCTAAATTTTGTGGTTTTATGCACATTGATGAGCCCCAAAAGCTATATATTCCCTATTGGCCACAACATGTTACTCCCATAGGAGATGATATCCCTTATAATCTAAATTGCTTTGTTGGAAAAACCTTTGCTTGCAAAAGAAATTCCTCATTTCCAATGCTGCTCTCGCGTTTCTCAACAGCTTGCTGAACTTTCTCAGCAGAAGATGCAGCATAACCATGATGTCATTGCTCGCATTTCCCAACAATTTGCTGAACTTGTGCACAATACTATGGACCTAAGATAAATGTACTAAAAAAATGATAATTGCAGATCTCTCTTTATTTGGAAATGTTTTAGACTACTTCTTGGTAACTGAATTCCAAAATCGTGGAAATGAACATTGACCATTTTCTCACATGGGTTGAAAATGCACCAATCTATGAAAACCAAAACAATACAAGCATTATAAATTTTTTAGTTAGGTACATTACTTGTGAGACAAAAGATTTAGAACCAAGCATAGCCATATTATATAGGCATCATCATACAAAACAATGCATGAAAAAAATAAATTTAGATTGTAGATACAATTTCCCATTTTTGCCAGTTAGGAAAGCTACAATACTTTACTTGAGACAACCAAAACTGTATGTTCAATTGTTAATAATATTCCCAAACTTCAAAAAGTAAGCCACGATACTACATTTACATTCCAAAATTTCTTAAATGAAATGGGAATGAATGGAGATGAATAAATAATGGCTTTAAGGAAAACAATCAATAGACCCACCCTTTCTGTCCAAAGAAAGCCTTCACGAATATTGAACAATAGCTTTTCAAAGAAAATTCTGCAACATTGGAAAGCAAATGCAGATGCACAATTTGTCCTTAATGCATATTCTTTAGGCTTCAGCAATGTATTGCAACTCCTAGATGGTGAAAGTTGATAATTCAATGACAAATGCATTTAACAAAATACACAAAGACCATCAACAAGACAAAATAGATGTACTAAAAATGGTATGAAGACTTGTGAATTCTCTATTAAACTTGCAACAAATGTTCAACAAGCAGCTCATTTTGCTCTTTTGCTCCCACTAAATTACAGCTCCAGAAATTGTATATTTATTGACACTAGATCAGACAACGATTGTACATTTATATGGTGTAATGTCCCCGATTTAGTAGGTTTATGAAGTATGGTTTTGTCAGCTCATCATCACCCTTGTGAGTTGATGTTTGGATTTGGGGGTATTTGTTGGGATATTGCTATTTTTGGACTTCCTATTTTCAGTAAGTCACTCTCGGACGATTACTATTTTGGGTGTGCAGTTCAGGCAGGGTGATCGTTTGGTTTCGTTATTTGATCTCTCGATGAAATATCATTGAAGTCATATTTATTTGGAGGATTGTGGTTTAATGATTATTTATGATACACTTTATTATCATTATTATTATTTATAATATAAAGTGTTATGACTTTATATTATAAAAGTTGGCTTTAAGTGAAAAGTGTGAGCATGAAGCTAAGTGGCTCAAATTTGTATTATAAATATGGCTTTTTGGAGAATGAGGGATCATCTTGAATATTATATTTATTTGCTCAAATTATTCGGCAGAGGGTTTGAAGAAGTTTGAGATTCATCATTGGCAATTGTGTTGAGGTAAGCAATTGTCGCAATTCTCCAACTATGATCATTGTGGCTACAGAGATTGTCATTCTGAACGAAATCGATTGTAATGTTTAGAATCTGCTAGTCAATTTGATAATTGATTGAAGGTTTTGGTGATTACGTTTTTATTTACTAGATTGCATTTTAGATTGCTCTCTACTAGATGCCAAGTTGTAAGGAGAACATTGCTGAATTGGTAAATTGGGCTGGGAGAAACAACGCAATTCCAACCCTTGCATTGTCTCATGTCTTGTTGGTGCATTCTATGATCTGCTATTCGCCTGGACACCATTCTTATTCTGGCCGCAATTTGCTAAAAGAGAGCCGTTCTTTTAATATTAGACGGGACTTTTAGTGTATTTTGCTTGCACTGAGGTTGTTGGCGGTGGTGTTGTGTCAAGGAGTCGTACCTGACTCATAAGCCGAATTCTCTTTTCAACCAAAAAATGCAACGAGTTGTGCTACAAAGAAAATTAGCTTCCATCATTGTTCAAATTCTGGAAATTTGGTTCATAATATTGTCTTTATTTTCTTTAATTAAATAATGAGTTATTCTGGAGCTGATTGGCTAGATTTAGTATTTGCCTTGTATTCATGATATTCATTGAAAAATTAAATAAAACCAAGGCATACATAAAAATTGTTCATTGGCACCAAAAATTCTATCAAAACATACATCGAGTTTCTACATATGGCAACGTATCAAATAATTAAACAAAGAGGTAAACGAGTCAAAAAACTTAATGTACAAATATCTAATTGACCACTCATTAAAATTCCTGCAAATTATTTCAAACACGTGTCTTGTAGAATTTGTCTCCAAGTGTAAAAACGATGGAAGTAAGCATGTCCCAAAAACTAAACCTAAAGGTATACGATTTGTTAACTTCAACAAACACTTGGACTTAGATAACCATTGTAGAGAGTAGTTATTACTACACATGCCATTTATAATAAGCAAAGACACACTAAAACACAATTTTGACTCTTGGGAAAATG
Organism: Cupressus sempervirens; assembly: GCA_028749045.1. Classification (NCBI taxonomy): domain Eukaryota; kingdom Viridiplantae; phylum Streptophyta; class Pinopsida; order Cupressales; family Cupressaceae; genus Cupressus; species Cupressus sempervirens. The sequence continues at coordinate 583,127,690 of CM053788.1, read as the reverse complement.
CCTATTTGCATAAAAAAAATCCAGATCAATTGCGCAAATGTTTTCTATAACACAAACTCTATATGAGGTAAGAATTTTAAAGCAATTATTGAACTAAACAAAAATTCTGGATTTATTGAAAATATGTACTTGATAGACAAAATATGTAAACAAGAAGACCAATATGACATTCAATAAGATATGTTGGCCACATTCCACAAGACCTTAAAGAACATACCTCCGAAAGGATTCATTTTCACATGACATCCATATGTTATGGACATCAATGACTACTACAAAATTGAGAAGAGTGTTAATTAAAGAACAACAAGCAATTGTCAAAGACATGTTATGAAAAATTTAGAAGACCTCAAGACTTGTTGCATTTGTTCTTGATAGGAGGGGTCGGAACGGAAAAGACATTCACTGCACCAATTATTTACCAAGCCCTTGTCTACATTTACAACAATTGCAATGAAAATGATCTAGATAAATTGAAGGGCCTAATAGTCATGAGCCTTCATAGGCTGGTCTGCTGGATCAAGAACAAGAGAAATAGGCATGAAAGGTCCTCGTTGCTCATCAAAGACTACATTATGACTGTAGATGAGACGAGATATCTCAACATTGACCAGGTGGTAGGCTTTATGAAGACTATTGTATCCAGCAAGCATGAGTTTCTGACTCTTGGCATCCAACTTGGTGCGTGACGCATTAGGGATCCAAACAAAAGCAAGGGAGCCAAAAACCTTCAGGTGATTGGTTCTGGGCTTGCGACTTGACTAGGCCTCTTCTAGAGTTTTACCTTTGACTGGCCAGTTCAACAGACAAATTGCAGTGTTAATTGTTGTTGCCCAAAACTTCTTCGAAACATGTCTGTGTTCAAGCATGGATTGAGCATTCTCGGTGATTGTTTTGTTCCGATATTCAATTACACTGTTCTGTTGTGGTGTGTGGGGTGTTGTTAACTGGTTTTTGATGCCATGAGTATCCAAGAAGCTAGAGAAAACTTGAGAACAAAATTCCATGAGTAATAATAGATTTCCCAAACTCTTTTTCAACTAAAGGTTTAAACTTATGAAATATAGGAAATGCATCTGATTTCTTTTTAAGGAAATACACCCACATTTTTCTACTGAAATCATTAACAAAAAACAAAAAATACTTGGACCCAAGAACAGGAGTGCCCATAGTGCCACAGACATCGGCATGAACAAGTTGAAGTACCTAAGAAGCTCGCCATGAATCACCACTGGGGAAAGGTGTGCGATGTTGTTTCCTAGCCTTGCATGCATCACAAACTCCAAGCTATTGAGTCTGAATCTCTGGCTATCCAAAAACAAGCTCATCCCGAGCAAGCTGTGAGAGATAATGCACATTTAAGTGCCCATATCGCTAATGCCAAAGTGTGCTAACAGAAGACCACCGAGCCGCCATAGCTAAGTCTCGATAATCACCAGAATCAGTAAGTTTGAAAAGACCATGATCCTCAAGACCCACTGCAATAGTAGACTGAGTCGCCCGATCAGTGATGGTGCACTAATGTGAACTAAAGGTGACATCCAAGTGTGGAGATTGGCACAATAATTGACTGACTGAGAGTAGATTTAGTTCCATCCTTGGAACACAGTACACATCGAGGAAAATGAGATTCCTCCCAGCTGACTAAATTTGAATGTTGCCTTTGCTAACAACAGTGTACTCTTCTCTGCCACTAAAAATAACAGAATTTGTGTAAGGCTGGTAATTAGTGAACCAGTCTCTACAGTGGGTGAAGTGACGAGAGGCACCTGAATCAATGTACTAGGCAGATGACTTGACATGATTTGCAGGTCTTTTAGCCATGATGGCGTAAAAGGAAGATTCCATTTGCTTAGTGTGCTCTGCACTGTTCACTTTGGGTTGCGAACCTAATTGCTTAGATTGTGTGGCTAAGCGTCTTCGACATTCAACCTTCATGTGCCTAAACTTGTGGCAATATTTGCATTGAATGTTCTTTCGGGAGCCATCTGATGCTGGAGCAGAAGACTTCTGTTGAGATGACTGCTGAAACTTGCCTTTATCCTTCTGAAAAGATTTAACAGCAAAGGCTTGTTCTATGGAGGTGGAGCTGGAACTGCTACTGAACTGTTGTTTCCACCGATCTTGCTGAAGCTAAATTGTGCAGGGATCAATGAACTTCAAATCAACACCAGAAGATGTGATGTTGAGAGTCTCAATAAAATGCTCATAGGACTTTGGCAAACTCCAAAGAGTGATAACCACAATGTCCTCTTCCTTCATCTTGCGACCGATGGCAAGCAACTGATCATGGATTTCTTGAATCCGATTCAGGTGTGCCTAGAGCAAGGTTCACTCATCCATGACAATAGAAAACAGAGTGTTCTTCAAAACGTAAGCTCTGCTTTTGTCAGAAGTCTCATGAAGACCTTTGAGATGTGTCTAGATCTCGACAGCTATCTTGCTGGATGGAATCTGAGAGAGCTGATCATCAGCCACAGATAACTTGAGAAACATCACTGCCTCCCGATTATTCAGATCCCATGTATCCTAATCAAGACCAGGAGCAGTCAGATGCTTCGTAACACCGAGAACAAGTTGATCGGTGTTCTAATATTCAAAAATTGTGATGATCCACTGCTTCCAAGTGCCATAATTTCGACCATTGAATTTGGAGTTGTGCTCGAGCAGAATGTTTGTCAGAGACAATCAATTACATGTAGTACAATTATGCTCAACATTTCTGCACTATATTGAGAAATGATTATGTGATGTAACACAATCATGTACATTGTACTTTGACAACATCAATATATATTTTTGCAGGGACTTGTATCAAGCTCTCTCTATACTCGATTCCGCTGCCATCAACAATAAAAATGCAACAAAATTAATGCTTAACAATTGTTGTATAAATGATGTAAATTTCTACTTATTAAGCACAATAATATGATAAAAGGATTGCTAATTTATCTCAATTCTCAATAGAATATGAGTTGGCTTACAAACAATCAATGATATACAATACCTCAATCATAGTTTCTTACAGTCACCACCCATTCCAATTGTTGTATAAATGATGTAAATTTCTACTTATTAAGCACAATAATATGATAAAAGGATTGCTAATTTATCTCAATTCTCAATAGAATATGAGTTGGCTTACAAACAATCAATGATATACAATACCTCAATCATAGTTTCTTACAGTCACCACCCATTCACCCAACATTTCCATACCTATTTTATAGGAGAAACGATGTTGATACACACAACAATAATATGTCATCTATAGTTCTTGGGAACCTCATTATATTAGATGAAATTGACCATGAAGATTATAATACAATGCAACATGAATATACAACCATGTGACAATTCTACCAACTCAAATAATCCTAAAACCAAACGTTCTTGTCAAAATTATTGGAGAAAACTACAATACAAAAGATGGCCTTGTAAATGGATTAGATGGGATTTTCAAGAAATATACGAGACACAAGATCTTGATATAGTTTGATTAAATTTAGTGATCCTAAAATATACTAAAAACAAATAAATAAACTACCTCAATATTATATTAAAGCCATTAAGAGAAATTTAGTCCCCTTACTTTGAATCATAGTTTAAAAAACCGGTAGTATACCACCAATATTGCTGTATTTCGCAGATTGGAAGTGCTCCCGATATAATCGTTCAATAAATTGACTTCGAAATATTAAAAGATATCACTGCGGAAAAAACACAATATATCGCCACTAAATGCGAGTTGTATGAATAAATTTCGGTCTTCTAGTCAACACAAATTTAGGTTTTAGTCTTTCACATCCACGTCATCGCCTAAAGAGGAAGCTAGGATGTAAATGAGAAAAGTCGAAGACTTCTCTGCCGTGTAAAGAGTGGACTTGTGCTGCCACATAAACAGACTTTTGCTGCCGCCATTTTTTCTGCCAGAGGAGCTTGAGTCGCATTTCTTAGAGACAAAGACTTCAAACATTAAAGCATCATTGGAAGGAGCATTTCTCAGACACAACATTTCTTAGAAACAAAGCTTGTGAAGAACCCGAGCCCATTCTTAGAGCACCATAGTCATCAGGAGGTTTTGGACATGGGTAAGTCGAGTGTGATTGTCGTTCAATATTAAATTCTAAGTCTTATTGAATTAATATCGTGCTTGCTAGTTTAGTATTTAGTATTACTATGTTTAAATTCAAGAAAACATTATACTGTGTTTTCTCCTTAAATTTTTTTATACTGTGCAATGTGTTTCATTTAATAAATACAATTTCTAAAATTTCTAAATTTATATTGTTTAATAAATTTATACTTCTAAGTGTATATTAGTAATTATTAAATATTTAGTAAACATAATTGAAAATTTACTATATTAATGAAATTAATTTGTAATTTTACTAATAAAAATTTAATTTACAGTATTTTATTATATGCAACTTTTACAATTTTGGTGTGAAAGTATGTGTTTTTAAGAATATTTGAAGAAATTGTATTTTTTCAAATGTTTGATAAAAGTGCTGATTTATTGCCGAATTTTCGCCGAGTTTTGCCAATTCCAAGGTTTTCGAGAAATTTGGACCAGCGGATGTATCGCCGAAACCAAATTTTTAACCATGCTTTGAATTGCCAAGCCCATCCCAAAAGTACTCACTAGCAGGAGAAATAGAATTAGAAAACAATTGTTAATACAAATTGCATGTGCTCGAAGAATACATCAACCACAAGGTCTCACAATGCAATGTTTCACATTTGATCTAATTGACATTACACAATGTGGCTTTGTTGTCTAGTGAACTGCGTAGTTAGATGGTTATGGGTATGAGTACGGCTATGTCGCTTCATTGGCACCATGTCAGATGTTATAAATATGGCATACACTTACGTAATTGGCATTATGTTGGTATTGAATATTATTACTTTGTATGGAAGCATTTGATGAATGAATAATACTTTACTTTGCTAAGTTATATGTTTATTTCCTGTTCACATATCAGCTAAACATTTGGTGCCGTTGCCAGTTCAAATCCGAAGTGGCAGTGAATCGAAAGCCAAGGATAAATGGGAATACCTGTACCAGACAACCGGAAAACTAATGATGAGGACGAGACAGAACTCCTAGAAGGCAAGCACGAGGCCACCCAAAACTTCCACATCCTGTACTGTGTAAGCCTCGAAACCTTCATATGGAGAGAAGCTATGGAAAATGAGGTTACACAGGATACTATGTGGGATGCCAGGCATGCAAGCCCAACAACGAATAGATTCCTAGACCAACTCCCCAATTTAATTGCACAAGCATACCTATCGCAGAAGAGACGTAGGGAAGAAGTGGAACTAGAGGAACGTCATCAACAAACCCTCAAGAATTTCTATGAGGAGAGAGACGCACGACATCATAAAACTGAACCATGACTTTTTGAGCCATGGTACCAAGAGCACTCAAGAGTCTGTAACTCTTGCATGAGTGGACCACATATGTCTGTAGATTGAATAAATAAAAGAGTGTTATGTTTTGGTTTTTTAATATTATGGTTATGTCAAATGCCCAACCTCTTAAAAAAAATAGGAACTTGATGGAGGATATTGATGAATTACAATATGTGCGTGGAGATTTAATCCAAGCCGAACGAAGGCAGCGACTAAGACAACTTGCTGAAGAATGGACTATGGGGCAGTTGGAAGAATCACCAAGTGTGGTAGAAGGCAACCAGACGGGTGGTGTAGGAACCACCGAAGGGTGCCACAGTTCACTTGAACAACGGTTACGAACCAACAAGGAGTTGCTCAAGGAAACACAACACAGATTAATTGTGCTCGAGGAGACAAGGGAACAATTTCTACATTCATCCCATACACTACTGCGAGAGGGAACCTGTGAAGAAGTAGGAAAGAAGGCGAGGCCAACAAAGGACACCAAGGCACAAGGAAGGGTCGGAGGGACACTGCACGGTGGTCAGTGCCAGGACCAATTCCTAACAGTTCCGGGACACAATCGAGTGGTACGCACACAACTGGTCGTTAGGGGACAAGAAACACGTCTCAAAAACAAAAACTCCTGAAGTTCACAGGTGATGGGAAGGAAGACCCTGTACAAGATTGTTGTACATGTGAAACCATATGGACCGCCAACTTGGTCACAGACGCGGATGAGTGGCTGTAACAGTTTCCAGCCACCCTACAAGGAATGACGGTGGATTGGTTTGCTAATATAGACAAGGAGAAGATAAACACATGGGACAATCTCAAAAAATAATTTCAAGCAGAATTTCGACTGCTACGAGATGACGAGGTTGTCATTGAGATCTACAATTGCGAACAAGGGAAAAAGGAAACCATACGAGCCTACAATCGAAGGCTCAAGGATCTTCTTAGTAGAATGGGTACTCAACTTGCCGATGAATTAAAGAATTGGTAGTTCGTAGGACTCCACGGGGCATTGAGAAGGAAGATGAAGATAGTCCCGCCCACATCGTACATAGATGCCTACGACCGTGCCATGAACTTGGAAAGTGAGGGCAAGATGACAAAGAAAAAGAAAAAGAAGAGTAAATCCTCATCCTTCTCTGAGAGCGATGAGTCCTCTGAAGAGAAAAGCAGTGCAAACAGCGAAGAAGAACCCAACAAGAAGGTATAGGCCCTCCAAAAGGACATGGAGCGGATGATGGAGTTCAGGTCCATGAAGGGAACCACTAGCCATACAAAGGAGGGAGAAATATGGTGTACCGATTGTAAAGAGGAAGGACAGACGAGGGGAGCATGTCCTAAGAAGGCGATGTGCAATATTTGTTAGGTTTTGGGTCATTCTACAAAGTAGTGCCCTTATAACATGAAGACACAAAGCCAACAAATACTCTTCATGCAGGAACAACCATCCACCTCTAGTAGTAATAACGAGACGCAGGGGAACAAAAGCATTGCCACATTCGGCGGCTACAAAAACAATCGTCGAGAGGGATGAGGTGGAAATGACAACAGGAATTAGATACAGTATGACTCCAAGGGAAGGCTCATAATCCAATGTCGTGCATGTAGCCAGTGGGGCCACTTTGCCAAACTCCTCAGAAATTATGTCGATGGTGTGGTCCAGGGGACCATGAAGACGCCAATTGCCCAAAACAAGTGAACCTCCTTAACATTGAGGAGGAGAAAGTCCTCATCCTCATCCGCAACCAAGCCAAGCAAACAATGTATCCAGATCCCCACATCGAGAAGTAAAGACTGCGGGAGGCATGAGAAGAAATTGAAAGGGCGATGAAGGGTAGAAAAGATAGCAATGGAACCATTTCTGGATGAATAGAGGTGGAGAACAACTTATTGAACCAGATGTTGCAAATGGAGGTGCCCATCAAACTTCAAGACCTCTTACAAACAGTACCACAATTAAGGACGACATTATTAAACACTTACACAAACCTGCTAATGGTACCAGAGAAGAATGAACAACTGACTTTACCAGGAGGGTCGGCCACAAACCCCATGTTGCTGAAAGTGAGCAATCATCATCACCCGGTGGTGGTCGAGATGGGAATCCTCGGAACCATCCTGACGGACACCATTGTGGATGGTGGGTCTAGGGTGAACGTCCTTCCTCTGAGGAGACATGGAAGAAACTTGGCAAGCCTACCCTGTGGTCGACCACATTCAACTTGCTTGGCGCCAACCAACAAGGGATAAAGCCACTAGGGACCCTTTTGGCTTAGCAGGTAACCATCGGGAGACAACCATTTGTGCTCGATTTCATTGTTATTCCCTTAAAGAAAAAGGGATACATCGCCATTCTTGGAAGAGGATGGTTGGTGGCAGCCAAGGTGAATCACAATTGGAAAAAGAACACTTTATCTATGGAAAGTGGAGGGCGGAAGTTCACCATTGATCTCTAAACATAGATAGTAAGTGAAGAAATGGCGTTGTCATAGGAGTCCGAGTTAGACGGGGAACATCAAATGGATGAGGGAAGAGCCCACATGGATCTGAACGACAAAGGCATTTTGGAATTGGAGGAATGTTCAGGAGATGAGACTAGTTCAATGAATGGACTTTTCCATTGGCGGATGGAAGACTATGAGCTCTTCCATTCTTACATGTTTGGCATTGAGGAACCTGAAGGTGGGAAGGAGGTATTTCCACCAAAGTTTGTGGAATACAAAGAAGGTAACACAGAGATCAATGAGAGTCTTGCCTATTGCTTTAAAGGGAAAGCCATTAGATATGAAAAACCATCAGTGAAGGCCATCAATCTTGGCAATACGGAAAACCCGAGGAACATACTTGTTGGAGACGACTGAAACCCTGTACTGAACGCTGTAGCATTTAAAATCTTCATGGAGTATAAGGAAGTATTTGCTTGGACTTATAAGGACTTAAAAGGGGTCCCACCAAAGATGTGCATTTACCGCATACCTTTGGTGCTCGGAGCCATACCTGTGCAGAAGCGATCGTACAAAATGAATAAGAACTACGCAGCACACGTAGGTGAGGAAATACAATGAATGTTGGAAGCCGATATAATATTCAAAGTCCAAACAAGTGAGTGAGTGTCACCAATCGTAATATCCATGAAGGATGGGAAGAAATCCAGATGTGTGGACTTCCGATGCCTGAATGCTGTCACGATAAAAGATCCCTTACCCATCTTGTTCCAAGACACAATTCTCGAACAAGTGGCAGGACATGAGATGTACTCCTTCATCGATGGATTCTCTAGCTCTAACCAGATCTCCATTGCTGAAGAAGATAAATTGAAAACTACCTTTGTAGTGGAGGATGGAGTATACACTTACAACTGATGCCTTTCGGATTATGTAATGCACATGCCACATTTCAGAGAATCATTTCACATCTTTGACAAAATGTCAGTAGGCAACTTCTGAGCATTTTTGGATGATTGGTCCATCTTTAGTGGACAGGACAACCACTTGGCAGCACTCCAAGAATGTATGGAAAGGTGTCAATGAGCATGGCTGGCACTAAACCCTAAAAAGTGTCGGTTCATGGTTCAAGGCAAATTACTTGGGCACATTGTGCGCAAGACAAGATTGAAGACCAAACCAGACAAAGTGTGGGTGATTGTGGAAATGGAAGCCCTGACGGAGTCAACTTGAGTGAAATGTTTTCTCAAGCACATTGGATACTACAGATGGTTCATAAAGAACTATGCTTAAATTGCTCTTCCCGTCGACAAATTGACACGAAAGGGAGAACCGTATGTCTGAAGTTCCGACTAGGAGACTTCCTTCAAAGAGTTGAAGAATAGATTGTTGGGGGTGCCTATGTTGGCATATCCAAACTAGGACAAGGAGTTCCACGTCCATGTGGACGCTTCTAACTTTGCCATAGGTGCAACATTGGCACAAACTGGCGACCATGGCCTTGATCACCCAGTATATTTCGCAAGCCGGGTACTTTCAAAAGCCGAGAAGAATTACAACACCATTGAAAGGGAGGCCCTCAGGATGGTGTACATTGTACAAAAGTTTTGACATTACCTCTTGGCTACACCATTCACCTTTTGCATGGACCGCTAGGCACTCATGTACCTTGTGAACAAACCAATCATTTAAGGAAGGATTAGTAGATGGTTGTTACTCCTGTAGGAGTTCACCTCTACCATTATTGTGCGATCGAGGGAAAAGTCACGTCATTGCCAACCAACTCTCCCAAATCAAGTCAGGAGAGCTACCAGAAGGGGTCAATGACGATTTTTTGGATGCACACTTGTTCATGATCGCCATCCTTCCAGGATGGTATAAGTCTATTGGGGAATATCTATCCACGTCCCAGTTTCCGAGGGAGATGCTGCCAGGTGAATGACGAAAGCTAGTGTTAAGGAGCTGGACCTTCCAACTAATAAATGGCCTCTTGTATAAGATGGGCCTAGACCAAGTACTAAGACGATGCGTCATGGAAGAGGAAGTACAAAGTGTTTTGAGGGAGGCACATGAAGGTTTGGCAGGGGGCCACATGGGACTTGACACAATCGTATGGAAGGTCTTGCTTACCAGATTATGGTGGCCCACACTTTACAATGACGCATAAGAATGGGTGTTAAGCCATGATACATGTCAAAGAGTTGGCAAACTACTTAAGCGGGACTTCATGCCGTTAAACCCGTCCCATGCTCAGGAATTGTTTGAAAGTTGCGCATTGGACATCGTGGGTTGGCTAAAGGCTAGTAGGGCCCAACGTTGCCGATACACGGTAGTGGCCACTAAATATTTAACAAAGAGGGTAGAGACACAAGCACTACCAAACAACTTTACAATAAGCACCCCAAAGTTTTTATATGAGTAGATCATCACGCGGTACAACATACCCATCCAGTTGACAAGTGATAGAGGAGGTCACTCTGTGAATCAAGTCATTAGATTATTGACAACTGAATTCAATATTTTTCATTCATTGTCAAGTCCATATTACCCAAGAGCCAATGGCCAGGTGGAAGTGACAAACAAAATCCTCGTGGCTATCATATATAAATCATAAGGAGTAGAATAGGCAGATAGGGAGGAAAAGTTGCCTTTGGCGCTATGCGCCTACCACACAACGTTCAAAGTCACAACTAGATAGAGGCCATTCTAGTTAATGCTTGGGCAAGAGGCCGTGGTACCAGCTGAGTTCATGGTCTCGAGCCTCCGCACTGCAATTGAAAATAGACTCGAAGATATGGAAAGCCTACGAGAGCGGCTATATTGATTGAACAAATTGGATGAATGAAGATTAATAGTGCAATGGGCGATAGAGGTGGCGCAAACTCTTCGCAAGGCATGGCACAATAAATATTTGAAAACGACGAGGTTCCAACCAGGACAATTGGTGCTTCGGTATAATGGCCGCAATGAGATAAAATCGGGGAAATTCAAGGTCAAATGTCTTGGACCATATAAAATCAGAGAAGTTGGTGATATTAGTTTTATAAAATTATAGACCTTGGATGGGCGAGAAATTCTTGACACCATTAATGGATTGAAGCTGAAGATCTATCATGAACAACAAGAAGGTGAGGTAAGGGGTATTACTTGCCAAAAATTAGACTTAGGAAGTTGAAGAAAAAAGAAAAAAGAAAAAAGCTTGGAAAGCGTGCCACGTCACATTGCAACCGCGGGCATGAGTGTCCCGTAGACACATTGTAGCCGTGTCCCGGAGAGGGAAAAAATAATAAAATAGAGTGTCCCGCAGGAGTAGGAAATAAAAAGAAAACCAAAGGGAAGCATCCATGGGTAAGAGAAGGGTTGCATTCTGCGAGGGGAAGAAAGGAGAAACGGGTACATCCCGCGGGGAAGAAGGGAAGAACAAGCACATCTCGTGAAGAGAAGAAGAAACAAAACTCTATTGGTAAAGAATAGTCGCGGGAAAGAAGAAAGAAATAAAAAGAAAAGCCATTGTCGTCCGGAGAAACATTATCGCCGAGAAGGAGAAGGAAGCATTCCCTGGGCACCGGGGGAGAAGAAAACATACCGCAGAAGGAAGAGAAAAGAGGTACCGCAGGGTTGGAAGACATATTTACCAAAGGGGCTGAAGCAAGACGTGTTGCAGAGAAGTAAAAAGAGAAGCAACTGCAAAGAGAAAACCTAACCGTTTTGTGCATAAAGACAAAAGAAGAGATTGTTAATCAGTTGGACTATGCAGTCTGCAAGGAAAAAGAGACAGTGGAAGGATCAGTTTAAGGAGAATAGTGCCAAGATGGACAAGAATGTAAGAGTATTGACCTTAGGAGTCTGTGTTGTAAGGCCAGGAGCATCGAGTAGCAAGAAGCAAAAGGTGCGTCCTAAGTGCAGCCATCTACACAGAAGACTGACATTTCTCATCTCACAGTATAGTTTGAAGGGTTGAATGGCAGTGATTGTTGTAGATGGTGGCAAGAAATGACAGACACAACCATCATCAAATAAATACTAGTCCATGCGCAAGTACACTGGGCGACTCAACTTTCAATGTTTTCCATACGGTTGTTTGAGCCAATATTAAGAACTATGATCGAAACATACAACAGGCACAGCAGAGCAAGTACTTTGTGTACAAGAAACATCGTCTCACGATCTCCTTCAAAGCTCATGACTTCACTAGGGTTCTTGGCATTCCTGGCCAAGGAGGCCGCAAAGTGCTAACTATGAACCACAAACTTCCACAAGAACGAAAGGAGTACTGGGTGAAGTTGGTGTGGTGTGACCTTACTACAGAAGAATTGGACTCCATCATAAATGGTACTAAGAATCAAGGACTGCGGCGGGACTTCATTTGGGAAGGCCATGGACATGATAAAGAGCAGGTTAACCGGGGCGAGTAGGGCTTTAGATATTGCCCTGCCACAGATCACCTTCTGAATGGCATTATGAATGGTATAGTATATGATTGGGCGACCATCCTCCCTGATAGAATGGAGGAATTCATGACAATGCAGCATTGTACATTCTATATGTTGCACCATGCTATCGAGTTGTTTCTTGAAGCAACACTCCATCAAATTCCAACAAATGAGTTTGAAGTCTCATCGAGAGGAAGATTGGCAGCAGGAGAACCCTCAAATGTTCTACTGGAGGCATTTGGACACGGGTGACACGATGGTCGACCAAAAGAGGGTAGTGCAAGGTTTAGATGCCTACGTAGACACTGATAGTGGACAAGAGGATACCACGAAGAGTAGTGGGACCGATTCAGAGGAAGAGAGTACCTCGACAAAGGTTGGGAACGATGAGGCACTTGTAGGGTCCCCACCTAAGACACTTCACTCCTCAGCTGCCAACTTCGGTACACTTGATAGCCACCAACCCCATGCCGCTTATTCCTCCATTCGGCCAGAGACATGCTCCCATTGTTATGACTCCACCCATGGCCATGGCAGAGAGCTCAAATGTATCGACTCAGATGGAGGTTATCAAGGAGCCATCCCAGCTAGCCACCCTTAAGGGAACTCCAGTAGTGGATGTCCTCGTTGATTCAGTTGCCCTAGATCTAGTAGCTATAGTTCCAACGATAGGGTTCATGGAGATGCACCAGGCACTAGAGCTCAACCCTCAAGTTCAACTAGATGTGATTGGCATAGAGGTTGTTGTCACTATAGCTTCATCCGTGTTGGCTGAACTCGTGAGTGTGGCCCAGCCAGCACAGCCAGAGGTTGAGAGTGTTGGAATGGCCTAGCTAGCATAGCTGGAGGATGAGGGTTTTGAAGTGATGGATTGAGCCAGTATGTTCTTGAGACAACAATTCCAACTCAATCCTGCAGATGTCGGTTCCTCCATTGAGTCCCCGGGACGAGGAGAGGGTTTGATAGGAGTATCAACCATTCCAGCACCGCCAGGGGGGAGGATTCAAGGATGTGCCTAGTATGGAGGAGGTTGCATCGGAGGTGGCAGTTGCTGCCATAGCGGGAATGGAGATGGATACTGACCCACAAGCCGAGCAGGATGCCGAGGCTGAGGCTAAAGAAGGACTAGACTATGGGTTGGATGAGGAGAGGACCATGGCTTACATTAGAGCCATGGAGGTTGTGCTAGAGAGAGGTTGAATTATTGGACAGCATGCTTTGACTCATAGAAGGGAGTTGCAGTTGATCCGAGCCTATATCTAGAGGGGTTTTCTGGAGCATTTTTGCTCTTGCTTTGATGCCAGAGGATGGCCAACGGTGGAAATGTTAGAGATGTTGGCTGATTGGACTACAAAACCTGAGTTGGGACCGTGCAACACTGCTATGGAAAAGCTGGCACATGAGATAGTAGGGGCATATAAAGACATCTACTATGCTCATCGACATGCAAAGGCAGATAGAGAAGCATAGAGGGTTGCAGCTGCGAGGTGCAGGACAGTCGAGGCAAAGGCTTGAGAGGAGCTAGCTGCTGAATTGTCTAGTTAGCAGGCAACATGGGCGGTAGAGCAAGCAACAGTCTTGCAAGACAAGGAAAAGGTTGAAAAAGGATTGTAGGCGGTTCAGACTCAGGCTATGGAGACAACACTTTTACTAAAGGAGGCTGTGGAGGTCAACACACGGACACAAAAGGACTTACGTATATGCACCGATCAGGTTTATGAGTTGCGCTAGCTGTTGAACACTTTAGGGACACAACCTCCTCCCTAGTCTATGCTTGCTTCTATATTTGTATGTTGTCTCCTAATTTTGTCAGTTTTGAGTTGCCAAGAGACGACTTTTCTTTTTTGGGGGGGTTGATGTTGTCCGGCGAACTGGGTAGGTAGACGGTTATGGGTATTGGCATGATTGTGTCGCTTCATTGGCACCGTGTCAGATGTTATAAATATGGCATACACTTATGTAATTGGCATCATGTTGGTATTGAATATTATTACTTTGTACGAAAGCATTTGATGAATGAATAATACTTTACTTTGTTATGTGTTTATTTCCTGTTCACATATGCGTTGAACAAGCTTAACATACACAATACTTTCACGAACAAGGATGAATTGAATCACTATTTCTATTAAAGCCTTTTTGATTAAAAGAAATTAAAGTTAGAGGAAAATTTTTCCATGAAATGTCTAGGCTTCACACAAATGGGCAAAGGGAACTTGAAAATCATACGACCTATTCAATTTAGGAATCACACATTTTATTATGCATATTAAAGACTCATAGCTTAAAAGCCCATACAAATGATATTATTAACAATGTGACGTAATGTCCTTTGACATATTATGTTTGCAAGAGGTGCACTTAGTTCCATCACATACAAATGCCCTCCAATATATGAGATATACAATGTATCAACATAGCCTTCTTCACTTTCATCATTACTTTCATCTCTTGCCACATTATTCATTCCTCTACAAATCTCCAATGCATGCAGTTATCTCTAGAGGGCTCTATAACCCTCTTTCGTCACACCTCTAGCTCTTTCACCACAGTTCCTTCGTGGAGACATTTTCGCGCTTCTTACTTAAAGCCACAACTATAGTCTTGGCACAAATTGCTTCACGTTCGACGATCTGTCTATATGCTTAAGAACTTCTTCTCTGACACCACTTGATTGATGTAATGTTAGGTAGTTTGCTTCTTTAGTCCTTACTTTCTCAATGACTTACTTAGGCTTTCTCTTAGTCTATTAGGGTTTCCTTTAGTGCCCTAATCTCTAGAAGATCTCTATCCTATCCTCTAGCTACTCACTACCTATTTACACCAATGGTTTTAGCTTCTTCCTTCGCCAAATGCCTTTGCAAGCTGACTTGCCAACTTCATTTCTTAGTCTTTCTTGATCATTCCCTCAACAAAACTTGTTACGAGACCTCCTTTGGCATATAGTCACAATATTCACCCCTTCTACAACTCTTGGTTTGAAGTATCCTTCACATTCAAACCCCAAAACCTTCCTGCCAATATTGTGATTGCCTAACCAAGTATCAATGACTTGCCTAGGGCATCGCATTTGAATTGCTCAACCAACTCTCCAGGGCCCCAAAAAACTATGTACATTATGTACACTAGTTCCACTCCCATTTCCCCTAAAACTATGAAGAACTCACAGTAGGAACTCATTGGGGAGCCATTCTTGCAAAGATGGTCAAAACTTGACCAGCACACAAAATATTTACAAATGAATTTCAAAAGCTAGTTAAATAAACACCTACAAACTGGCAATCTGAATGAAAAAGTAGTGTAATAACACGACCAATAAGGACCCACCACAAAAATGAGTATTTTAATCCATTAGTCCATACACGCAATCAAGGAATTCTAGAACTACTAAAAACTGGACTGTAATTTGTGAATCCACTTGCTCAAAATTATTGATTATAACTCCCAACCCTGCATTAGAAATGCCACTGGGTTTTATACAATTTCCCAGCTCATCCACTTCCTCCACATTTCCCTCAGATTAGGTGAAACTAAATTTTGCAACTGCTTGTTAGTTCTGCAACTATTCTTTCTTCGTTCACCCACTCTAGCATACTGTTGGAAGTATTTCCTTAATGACGAAAGCATTTCTTACGACCTTACGATCAATCCTTTAACTTTAGTGGCAATGACGCGATCCACAGTTAACCATGTGTCAACTTTTCGGAACACCCTACGGGTGGTCTCGTGCTCAACAAAAAGCCACCCGGAATCAAATCGCCACCGTAGATTCAACCCATTGGATCAATGACCAACCACATGTCGTTGTTCCGGGGCATTCTACGAAAAGTCTCACACCCGACCAAAAAGTCACCCAGAATCGAATCGCCACCATAGACTCAACCCATCAGATTAGCGACCAGCAAAAATTCACTTGGATTGGTAATTATCAATCTGTTTATTCGACTCTGATCTACCCAAAAAACAAAAATTGTAGACTAGGGTTGGAGTAAACCCTAAGGTGCTCTTGCAACATTGATAAAGGGCATAAACACAAAACAAAAATAGAGAAATAACAAGTTTCAAGAACAAAAAATTGGCTTCTTATTATCTACAATTATCTCCAAGAGTATTGAATTACAAATTCCATAAATATAACATGCATAGCTTCATGGGCATTCTCCTTACAATATTATGTAAGTCTGAGCCATTGTACACATCTCCCAGAACTTTTCTAGACAAATCTTTGGGCTTTCTTTATATAGACAATTTTCCACCACCCAACAAGGTTCCAGAAATTTTAACCCTAGACCCTAAGGCCGACCAACCGTGAAATATTATTATTATTGTTCATAGTTTATTACATTAGAGTAGGCCTCAACAACTTTCAAAACTCGAGAAATTTTAAAAGAAATTCTTTTTTGTCCATTTCAAATGGCACAACTTCTAAAGACCATAACTCATTGCTAGTTGCTTCGATTGACTATTATGACCCCATTTTAAAAATGCAATGAGCTGCTTTACAGCTCATAATTTGCTCAAGCTTGAGTCAGCCGAGGTTTGACCCCTTTTCAAGGCATCTAAAACCTTTAAAACTAAGCTCAAACTTTTTATACCCTTTTGCCAATACCAAAAAAATTCAATAACATCACAAATAAACTTGATATTGCAATGAAACTTTATTGGCAAACTGATATATTTAAAATGAACCTTCAAGGAAGAAATTAGAACATTCTTGGCTCATATTACCAACTTACTAAGAATAGTAAGCTTTTAAAAATAGCAATGCTGCATTGAGATATGCCTTAGTGAAAAAGGAACCGAAAATATTTTTGGGTGATGCAAGATTGCTCTCACACCCAGGATGCTCTTGCATCACCCACTCACTTGTCTATACTTTAAAAATAATTCCAGCCTCCAATATCTTTGCAATTTCTTCCTTTCCCTTAGCAGCATAGTTTTTATTCATACAGTACAACCTCTTCCATACCTGCCTTGCTCCTGGGACTAGGGGTATTTGTGTATACACAATTCCGATGGCACATCCTTCAAGTCTTTGCATGTCCAAGCACATGCATAAATATATTCTAGAAAAAATTTAAACACTGCTGCCTTTGGATCAGACTCCAAATCATCCCCCACTAGGATCACTTTCAAGTCTTCCTTTTTTCTTAAGTTTATTTTTTCTATACTTGGTTCCTTGTATTTAACTTTCTCATCCTTCTTGAATCAATGGGAGGAATATCATGCATCTTGGCTACCCCTTATACTCCTTATATTTTGTTGGGCATGTATCTCCGTCCCCCTCTATTTCTATAATTTCCAACATGTGGCAATTGGGTTAAAATATCTCATAATCCTCCATTTGTCAATGGAACAACCCATTAAGGGAGTTGGTTTCATCTTCTGAGCAACTTCCTAATCTTAGGATGCCCTAGTCATCGGACTCCATCCCCCCATTCTCGCCATACTCCTCTTCCTTCGGTTTGGAGTTGGATGCTAACCCTTGGCTTACTATTTGGGTTATGAGGTCAGTGATGTATTTCTTCCAATCGCTCTCAATGGATAGTGTATTCTTTTTTCAGTTATGATTGGCTTTTGTTGTGATGACCCAACCTCTATCGAGGAGGGCATCGTACCCCTTCTTATCCAAATTAATGACCACAGAGTCAAGAAAAGATTATTATGTTCCCACGATCAATTTTTGCTCCATGAGTATCCCAAGATGCTTTATGCCATGTTGGTTTTCTCCTACCAAAAGAAATGTTGGGTTTGTCTGGTGGCTTTCATGTCTCTTTTGGGAGTACATTTACTTCAGATCCTCCATCCATGATGGTATTGGTATGCCCCATAATCTCCATTTCTACCACAAAAGGGATCCTTCCTACCCCAACTGTGGGCAATATTGGTTCGGCGGGTACAGGATCCTCTTGGGCATTCCCACAAGTAAAACCTTCATGCAGCAAAACATGAGACTCCATGGTAAAACAACAGATGCAAGTAACAAAATACCCATGCAAGCAACATGCGAGTACATGCAACCCTAAATAATGATAGACTTGCTGCAACCAAAAAATCACCAGATCAAAACCCTTAACCAGGCTTATGATTTCTAGCAAAAATCCTTGAAGACGAAACACAAAAGTTCCATAGAATACTTCATGATATTTATTTCTAAAAATCAAAAAGTAATTTTTTGGAAAAAAAATTCCAGATCAAAAGAGGCTCAATTTTTTCTTTAAAAATCTGCCAAATTTTATGAAATCTGATTGACCTTTTCTGATACCATGTTATGATAAATCGATGTTGTTGTAGTTGTATTAAACATAGGAGATGAAAGCTTCTTATATATAATATTCTAATATTGACTGCATCTCCTGCACTATATCATTGGTTGCCCCTTAGTGTCGTACTTGATGCAGCTTCGTTGCATCTTGTAGTTGTTGTTGTTGCCTCCACGCCTATTGTTCTGGTAGCCTATTGGGTAGGCATTTAAGATTATGGCCCTTGGTAGTGTGGTATGCAGGGTGGCTTATTTGGCTGTTAGGAGTACTTGGGCACTCCCAACTTTTAAATTGTATGGGCACTCCTATAGCAAATGTTATTTGTTAATGTTTGTAGCTTTAGTCAGATAAACCTATGAATAATTATATATGAGATATAATGTGTTCATTCTATATGAGATATAAGGTTATTATTATATGAGATAAATTAATAATGATATATATGTATGTATATATGTGTGTGTATATATGTGTGTGTGTGTATATATGTGTGTGTGTGTGTGTATATATATATATATTTGCTATTATATTAATTATGAAATTAGTGAATAGACACATCCCTTCATTGGACATGTCTCTTCATAATCTTATTCCCAATATAAATACAAGGGGGATTGCTGCATTTAGAAAAAAAAGAAAAGAAATCACGGGCAGTATTATTTCATTTGCAGCAATCCTCTAATTTTAACATGGTATTAGAGCAGGTTGGTCTTAGGGATCTTTCTGGTGCTGCTTATTCTTGAAGTAAAATATTATTGTTTCAACAAAAATCTGCATAATTTACTCCGAGCAAGATTAATATTTTGAACAAAGTCATATTGACTATTATATCTGGAAAAATCTGTATAATACCTGCTGTGGGAAATAAATATTGAAAATATATATGGAGATTTTTTTTTATCCTTTGTCTATTCTTGGACTACTCGTTGAGAAATTGTCTTATCAACATTAACTAGTTGCAGAGTTTGAAAATGAGATCAGAAAACACACGGAAATCATGATGGATTAGCTGGAGTAAAGAATATTGATTGCAGACAGGGCACTAAATGATGATTGTAGACACTGGCAGAAAGGGCATCAAATGACAATTGCAAAATACCTTGACATGACACTGGGTGATTGGAGCATCTATGAATGCAGAAACCTGATTGTATCGACCCATGATTATGTGGTATAAAGAATAAGTCTATACCTCTCAAAACAAACGACGACGATTCCTCATTAGTCCGACCCACTTTAGGCACAAACTTCGAATGGGTCATTACCCTACATGGATATCATCGAGGGGAGACCTAAGGAGAAAAACAACAAAGGGAGGACATGGAGTATGTAGGGTGGCACCAGCGTAGGCCATCCTAGCATTTATTCAAGCCATTTGAAAATGGCTGATAAAAAAACTTAAAAGGGAAACTTAGTAGTAAATGGGGCCACTCAATTACAAGGTATCATTTAAACCAAAGTACCACCATTTATTAAAAAGAAAGAATCATTTATTATAAGGGACAGTAATAAGCAGAGACTATTTTTGATCTATCGCCCAAACATAATTATGCATCATAGCCAAGGTATGTGGCCATATCAATGGTAGTTTTGTTGCTGATGTTAAGGGAGATGACACATGTAAAATCCAGGAGCAAGTTTTGAAGGATCTTTTAGGAGGCAACATCTCTGTGAAAAACGTTGAACATGGAAAGTCATTGGTGAAAGCGAATGCAGGAACCTTTCAAGCACTTGCTATTTTGGATGATATCAACTGCTCAAAGCAGCAGGAAGCATTCAATGTAAATTAGTGTGCGTCTGGCAGCAGGGTCATCCTAACATCTTGAGATGATCAATAATTTTCATATGAACAAACAGATAAGATTTATTACATTGATAAATTGTTAGATGCCCATGACATTGAGTTATTCAGCTAGCATTTTTTTTCTCTCACAAAGAATTGTCATGAGGAATATAAAGGCTGGTCTCAAAAGATTGTAAAAGCTGGCCATGGAATTCCTTCTGGTCATATTAGTCATAAAGATTGGTCTCAAAAGATAGTAAAAGCTTGCCATGGAATTTAATGATCCTTCCGGTCATATTAGTCAATTGAAGGTTTGAAGAATCAATTTGAGTTATTCAATGGATTAATCATTTGAAGGGTCAGATATATGCATACTCATAAATTAATTGATTACAAGTAATTAAAAGACATATTAAGGCAACAATTATAAGAAACCAATTGATGATTCACAGTACATATGAAGGATTTTCATGGCATTTTGGTTATTAAGAGAGACTATTTATAATATCAAAAGGCAACAAATTCTTATTGATTGTATCTCATTGGACTTGATAGTGACTGAAAACTCTATGAAATGGAGTTAGTGAGAATGTTATATTGTGGGGGGGAATAATAACCAATGTTCCATTTCTATTGTTTGACAAGTGTTTATATGAAGGTGTTTTTTTGGATTTGTTACGTATGGATCTTCATTGGAGCAACTTGTATCAAGGATGTTGATGTGCAGATAAGTATTTGTTGTTCTTGAGTATTACGTTTATCTACTCATTGTAGTCTCCCTTTAATTTGTATTTCTATATGTACTGTAAAGAGCTATTTCCTTGATCTTTTCCTTTGTCTCTAGTGATGTTCTTACAGGAAAGGAAGATTGGTACATTAGGCATGCTACCAAATATTGTGCAGGACTCAATCATATGACAGTAGGTCCAAAGCAGTTTTGATCTAGGATTCATAAGTCATCTGATGATCATGCTAGATAAAGTGAGACTCTTAAAGCAAGATATCTTTGATGATTGAGATTATGAGTATCCTTCTATATCAAGAGGGAATCTGACATTTCATTAGAGGCTACCTTGGACGAAGAAGTCAGTAGGTTGATACATGTACTTAAGAGAACCACATTATCTTAATTTCTAATGTTGTCAAGCTTGAGGATAATTTTGTAGTTTAGTACATTCATTCATGTTACTATGAATCAAGGTATGCTTTCATAACAGAGGGAGCAAACATAGAATATGCTTTAGTTGACTTTTATCATATTTATTCAGTTATTCAGAGGGAGTAGACTACTTCAAGATGAATTCTCCGGTGATCAAGAAATTGTAGCCTTGTAGATTGATTACAAGTGGATTTGAAGTGGATTCAAAGCGAATTCAAAGAGATTTCTTCAAACAAATCTAGATTGGGGAAGAGGATGATGTAGATTAGGTTCATATTGTACTTGATATTTGTATTTGCTTATCTTTTTACAAAGACAATTTGCTATTTCTAGTATGCTTTATTTAGTGTTCAGAGTCTTTGAATATGGCTGCCAGCCATCGACATTCGACACGAGGATGCAATTTTGTTACATACTACATTTATATATATCTAGATCAACTTGTTTGATTTGTTCACTCATTTACCGACTCATTAGATGCATATCCTTATGAATTTCGCAAAAAGATGCATTTCTACTTATATTCAAGTCATTTTAAAAATTCCCGACATTTTCCCAAGAAGTTGCTCTGATGATGTAGATTAGGTTCATATTAGGTTTCAGTGGGAAGGGGAAGAGGATGATGTAGATTAGGTTCATATTGTACTTTGCATTTGTATTTGCTTATCTTTTTACAAAGACAATTTGCTATTTCTAGTATGCTTTATTTAGAGTTTAGTCTTTGAATATGGCTGCCAATCATCGACATTCCACATGAGGATGCAATTTTGTTGCAAATAACATTTATGTATATTTAGATCAACTTGATTGGTTTGTTCACTCATTTACTGACTCATTAGATGCATATCCTTATTGAATTTTGTAGAAAGACGCATTTCTACTTATATTCAATGTCATTTTTAAAATTCCTGACATTTTCCCGAGAAGTTGCTTTGATTTATCTCCAATATTTGTCGAGAACTTTATTTTTTGCTTCGCCAATGAGTGACAGAGAACAAGATTTTGAACTATGGATGAGATAATGATGCAATTGCTCTTAATGGACCTAATGGATGCAAATCTAGTAAAGTTATTAACTGATCTAAATACTATGATAATGCTACTACATGATTGAATTCTAGTATAAATGATGACCTAGATGAGGTAATTTAGCTATGAATCATGCAAATTCAGTCAAAAATGCAATTCAAAACACAATTTGTCACGACCTTGATACACAAATGATCTAGTTGATAAATGACTGGAATTGAGGTTTATTTATAGATCCTGCATTGGAGGGAAAATGAAACAATTTGAATTGGAGGGCTAGGATTCATCCATTTGAAATAGATGGTGGAGATAGCAAAGGGAAATGACCAATTATTGTGCTTTTCACCCATTGGTTGATGCGTGCCAAGTGTTTTGTTCTTCTGTGAGTTGTTTAGGTGACATGAAATATTTAGGACATTTAATTAAATTGTAATTAATATACCCAGCCATTTGACTTTCACCTTTGATTTATTTAATAAGCTAAGTATAATTAATGAATGTTCTTTGATTAATGATTCATCAACTAAGCAATTAATTTAATTAAAATCAATTACACAGCTAAGCTTGAGATCGATTTGATTTAATTACGTTGATCAGGATTTTGATCACCTGATTTAGGTTTGGGTCAATTATAAGGTTAGACCAATTTTGGGTGATTACACTTGGATCTTTCGTACAAGATGAATATCAGACAGGCAGGTTTATTATATATTCTATCATACGAATATACTGATGGAAGTATTGTCATTTATGTGAAAGGCGTGCGCGAGACTAATGGAAGTCATTCATTGGTATGAACACGAAATCACAAGAAATCTAAGCTATGATGTGTGATGAGTTTTAAGGCTTCCAATAGCATATAAAGAATATTATTTATTGATGTCAAAAGAACTTCCCAAGATCCAAAAGGACCAAAAGAGAAGTCAAGTTTATATGTTTCTTGAAAAGTTAAATATAGAGGGATGTAAAATTGTGCATTACATTTATACAAATCAAATACAATACATGCAATGGGCATAGAAGAGTATATACGGTGTTTTGGTGGGCATAGAAGAGTATATACAGTGTTGTGGATTCTGATGTTTGAGGATTGATGGCATAATAATTGAGCACGCACAGCAAATATACAAGTCAAAGGTTATTAACTAAAGACTTGACATATAAAAGGTAGTAAACAATGATATCGAAGTGATGTTGGTATTTGAAAAAGATGTAACCGATATGTGAAAAGATAAGATTTCAAGTTATGAGTGACATTAAAACTAAAGACATATATTATATACTATACTTTCAGTTTGCAGCAATATAATAATAACAGTAAGGAAGCCATGCAAGGTAAAGTCGTACCAAGTCATCATAATTGGGTGACTGAGATAAAAGACATCGTGGGTATGCAGCCAACACTAAAAGAATGATTTCATAAAAAAATATACTACACAACACCCTTGAATCATGCACTACATCTACATCTTCAGCAACAGCAACTATGTTGAGAGGTGAGTCACCGTGAGTTTCCAAATCAGCAGCGATGAGTTTACAAAGGCAGCATACAAAATGAAGGTCCCCAACCATAGAGAAAGTCAGCGTATGAAAGTTAAGGGGAGCCACTTAAAACAGAAACTTTATCAGGTCTCAAATGGAACAACAATGTGATATATCTCAGTAAGGAAAAATAGAACATGTAAATGCCCGTAATGAAGACAACGCAACAGTAATAACATTATATGCCATACCATATTATATCGTGCTCCTATGTGTTAGTCATGATTGAGGAACGGAAGTCTAGACGTGGAGTTTGATTGCTAACGTGCTTGACCATGTTATGGAGTATGAAGTTTATAAGGCAGCGTTATAATATAAGGAAAGAAGTTCCACATTATACAGCGATCACATAAATGAAGTGACAGAACACGGCAACATGCGAACTGACAAGAGCTGTTCAATAAATTCAATTGTAGGATGGAGGTGCGTCAGAAAACAGACGGACTTCTAAAAAGATAAAGGCACACGCTAAGGTCACGATCACTCTGGCTAAATGATGGTCAAAAGTTGTGTATGGAGCCCGATAAAAGATATAGGGATGGGTGTGTTTGACAAAACGTAGATAGTAAGTGTCATTCAGAAGTGCATATAGCAATGAAAGTTTATTTATGAAGACAACGATGGTATCTGGATAGCATAGAAAAATTGTATACTTCCGTCGAACACTCTGAAAGATATATGAACAAACCGACACATAAAAATCATTATACGTTCAATCCTATGCACGCAAAGAGCAGTTGATATCATCCTGTTGAGGTATCTTTGTTTTGGATGGAAGCATAGATAATTAACAGAATGAAAGGCGTCATCGACCCTTTATCCATATTTGTCTGATTCAGCAGAATTAGTGGAGGCTGCGAATGATATGATATGATATGATAGATTTTAATGACGTCCACGAGACTAAAGTAGTCTATGGGACCCATGCAATCACCCTCTCGAGTCAGGAGCGGAACTAGTCAGTTGTAAAGTTTTGGATAACTTGTCTCTCCTTCTCTGAAGTTTGGTAATCAAATCCGCTGCTCTCTTCACTTGATCTTCCTCAAATAAATATTTGAAGTCCTTGTTCTGCAATATTTTTGTATAACCAAATCTGATGTCATTGTAAGCCAGACAGTCCTTGACAAAGTGCTGCTCTGTCTCAACTATTCCCATATTACAAAATAAACATGTTCTGTCTGCCCACTCTTCCTTTGGAACTTGCCACCTACCAGTTTCACATCGCAGCTGATGTGAACTAGTTCTAAGTTGTGCCATCAACATTTTTACTTTCCAGTTAATAGGTGCTCTTATATAGGCCTTTTCATCATGACTATAAGTGGGATTAAATTCTTTAATGTAATAGAATTTTTTTCGTCCTATGCGTCTTGTCCATAGAATATTGTGAAATTTTTCATTGACAAACTTGAGGCATATCCTCAAGTCTTGGTTGCCTGTCATAGTCAAAGGAAGAACTTCTAAGGAAAGAATCGACGAATCTGACTATGATAAAATAAGCCGTGTCAAGACAAATAAAAAGACGGAGGTCTGTGTGCGTCAGAACAGTTCGACTGGTCCGAATGCATTGCTAAGCATCCTGCACAATACTCCTTTCTTGTGTTCGTATGGTAACCTTTTCATAATGCTAATAATCACGGGAGATATTGCAAATAAAAAATATCTAATACAAACCGATGATTATTCATGAAAAGATGCAATTAAAAAGGAGTGTTATTTATTTAAAGAGGTGCAATCCTTCCAATCAAAGTCACAATTTCTCATAGTGACAAGTATAAAAAGAGGGCAAACTTTTTGAAATAAAAAATGGAATGTGTGAAATGGAGAATTAAATAGAAGTTGATAGGTCAGATTGAGTAGGAAGAAAGAAGAAGCGAGAATTGTATTAAAGTAAATATAAATATTCATCTTTGATATTTATGTTTATCAAACATAAAGGATATATGAAAGTCCAGAAGATAAATTATATTAGCAAAATATATTGGCCATCTCAAAAAGACGAAGTGTATATAAAAGATTATTATATTTATTTTTAGTAAAAAGAGAATAAAAGTTATATATATAAATATATATATATTCAAATTGTTAAAATTTGGACTTGTATATATACAGTCGGGAAGGCATAAAATAGGAGGATTATAACTAACTTTGAAGGAGAAGCTTCACAGTGTCCATCAACAGGTTGAGCCAGCAACTACATAAAGGTGGAATATTCAGTTTTTGACAAAATTGGGAGTAGGTGCTTCCAGTAGGTCGGAGCTTGCGAAGTGTGGGGGTTGGAGCTTTCACTGAGTCAGTGCTCATAAACATAGAGGTCATAGCCTTTAGTAGGTTGTAGCTTACAAATCATTATAAAAGAACAAAGTTTATTTAAAAAGCATTTATTTGCTGTGGTTTTCTCTTGCATTGGGTTTTCATGTAAATCTTGTGTTATTGTGTTTATGTGCATTATTGTTCAATTCAGTATTTGAAGTTAATTGTTTGGTTAAAACTTAAAAGTTTTAAAGTGGCAAATTTGTTCTTATACTGATTCACACCCCCTCAGCATACTCGTGTGCTGTTCATATACGCATACGAGATAAGTATTATCTATTTATGCATAATGCACACACACATATTACACAAACTGCTGAATTATGCCTGATCTGAAGATTAATCCTTTTGATTTATTTGCTATTAGACTTGTTTAAATTGATCTTGTATTAATTTGCCTTTCTAAATGAATACTTATATTATCTACTGATATTATTTGCGTACGGACTAATTCAATGCCCTTTACTGCTTTGGAATCTCCTCCTTATGTACCTTGGTGACTACTTGGAGGGAGGTGCCCTTTGGGAAAGTGGCTACCCTCTCAATAGGGATGTATCTCTTCAAATTATCTTTCTGTTCGTAATCAGCATTATTTACCTCAATTACATTTTATAATAGGTTTACGATCATTGTTCATTCTCATATCATATCCTGGTTCCTTACTTGGGGGTGGGGACATAACATATCATTACCATCAACATCATCTAAGGCATTTAACGTTTGGATCTGCATCTGCAAGAACAACTATAGCCATGAATGTGATCAACATTATATTTTTGTATTATCCAGCATCATTCCACTGCAATAATATGATCTATCTATGTATGCATGTATGTATGGTGGCCAATTGTTTCTTAACAATTTAATGATTTATTTATTATTTACCAACTGTTTGTTAATTTGCCTATAAAGAATAAAGAGCAATTGTAGTTCTTCTTGCTCATAAAAGTTAGAAATATTGAAAGGGATTTAATGTTCCACCAACTGTTTGAAGAAGTGGCAAATACCTGTAGGAAGATTTGCAGTTTTGATGATTGCATTGCCATCTGGTGCTACATGGATTTTTCTATTTTCACTGTTTAAAACTAGAGCAAGTGTCCAAAGGAAGGCATGTTAAGAAACATTGAGGGGATGTCTCAGGAAATGTCCCCAGTGTTCCCCTGAATTTCTGCAGATCGAGGATAAAGAGGGACGCTCTGTTCCTGTCCTTTAAATGTCCTGGATGGAGGTACATCGGTAAAACCTTGGGGATATGTACCTGAGGTACACTGCAGAGTTCTAACTACAAATAAATTTTATCCCTTCCTTGTAGATAGGGAGATCAAGACTGTAGTTTCCTAGTGTGGTGTGGCCAATTACGAAAGTGGCATTGAAGTATTGGCCCATTTAATTGCTAGTGCTCAATCCAATGGAGGAGACAAGTTTAATGATTAAATGACTGGCAGAATATTCCTATTAGTGTAATCAATTAATTCACTCCTTTACAGAGAATTTAATATGTACAAGATGCAAACAGAATTAAAATATAGGTAAAGAATGCACTAAACTTACTTGTATTTTATTGGGAGAGTTGAAAGGTGTTTCTTGGATGCATCTGATTATTTGTAGCTGGCAACCTTATACCTTGGAGAACTGTATAGCTTACCTATTTTTGTCTGCCCTGAATATAGTTCTTGAGCTTCAATTTACTAAGAACAAGTTAATCCTTTCATTCAAATAGAATAAGCTTGGGTTGAACTTATTTGTCATGCATTGTAGCTTTCAACACCCAAAATAGAGTATGATGTATACTGTTTAAATTACATCACTTTGGCATCAATTTGTTTTATTTTGACAAGCAGCAGCTATGCTATGCAATTTATAATTTTAAATATCAATTCCCATAAATGGCTAGCTTTTCTAAAATATGCGCATAATAAAATCTGATATTTTTACAAGAAATACTTACAAAGTTAAGATACAGAGTAAAGGTAGGTAAAAATCGATATTGCACTTATATATGTGTTTACAACTCTAGTTTGTTTTTTTATTGGTGGCTAAACAGCTGTGGCAGCAAGAGGTGGTATGGAGACACTGCGTCCCGTACTACAACGAGTCTACATGACAAGGGCATCAGCTTATAAAGAGGCCCTCAAGAATTTTATTGAAGGCTATAAAGAAGGTATAGCAGAGACAATGGATTCAAAAGATTCTTTAAAATCACCTTCCAATGAAGATATCACCAATCTAGCAAAAGAAGAAAAGAAAGAAGAGAAATGAGTGCCATGGGACATACATTTGAAGAGGAGAGATGGTTTCTTATTACAGGTAGCTCTACTTTTTTTCTTTAATCTGCATACTTTGAGACATTTCAGAGTGGCAATGCCTTATACATGTAGATTTGATACATACTTGAATTTTGATAGTGGATTACAGAGAGGAACGAAATGCAATGCCATCTACCATCAAAGAAGTTTATCACCTTGATGTACATTCAATGTGGAGTTGATTCTTGAAAATAATATCTTTTATGACTCAAAATGTATATGTCCTTTTATTCATAGTTTGATAATTGACATATGACAGAGGCTTCACTGAAAAATCTCAACTTCATGGGTTCTCTACAACTGTATTTTTGATGTCTTCACTGAAATATTGCAGAAATTTGGTATTTTGTTCTCTCTTCTCAGGAGGTGAACACTGTTCAATTTGAACACAAAATGTTAACCCCACATCACAACATACTGAAAAACAGGAAACAATTAATTATTTAACTAGCTGGTTGTTTACCCAGAACAGAGCTTCTATGTTGAAAACAGACAACAGTTACTGAAAACTACAGACTTTCATTGTTCAGTGCATTGGTACATGTACAATATATATGAGTTTATTATACAGAGTTTGAGTTAAAAAGCGTAATCTATTTTGAGCTCATGCTATTGGGTTCTTAAGATACAAAGTAGTGGCTTGGCAGCTGATTTTCGAAGGTTTACAGATTGAATGCAGTCTATGCCTCTCATTTCTTCTTGCCTTTTCTTTTACTTACGAAGAGTCTTTAAACTCAAGGATTCTATTGTTTATTGTATGTGATGCTTGACATGATGCTCAACTTGATTCTCTACAACCATGTACATGGAAATTAGTGATTACTTGTGAAGGGATGAAAGAGGATATGCATTATGCTGGATGATTATCTCTTCCATTTTTGCTAAATAAAAGATTGTCAATATGTTAAAAAGGTAAAAGAGACAAAAGATGGGAGAGGAGAAGACCTGATTTCTTAGGTCCAAATCTACTTCAGCAAAAGAGAATACCAAGCAAAACTAAAGGCCATGGGAGAAGACCTGATTTCTTAGGTCCAAATCTAGTTCAGCAAAAGAGAATACCAGAGCAACACTAAAGGCCATGTCGTTGATGTTTACCGTACAGGGTAAAAGGATACTTATTGCATGTAGTATAGTAAGATATAACACAGAATAGATACTTTGTTCATATATGCAATATGCTCATTACAATTACTCCAATGATGATGATTACAATGATGATTCCAAAGTCCCTTCCAAACGGTGTACATATACTTTCCCGAGTGACTCAACCGTCATGCGCCCTTTTGGATACAATTCTACTTGTTGGCTACAATATAGAATTTATCGACAACATCATCCCCCTCAAAAGAAAAGTCTGTCTCCGAACGACAATACAACAAAATCCAAAATAAACAATTAATTACATCAATGTATAGATACTAAACAGAGGGATGTGTCCCTAGTGTAGTGGCCGTCTGTGCCCTCAGTTCGTTCGGTTCCGCCCGCAACTTGTAGACTTGCTCCTTCCGAACTTTCAATTCCACTTCTGCCTCCATCTGAAGCTCTAAAGCTGATTGCATCATCCCAGCAATCTCCCCTAGCTCTTTCTCCTCCTCATCTACTACTCTCTCCTCTGCTGCTATTTGTTCCTTCTCCGCTGCCAATTTCTGTAGCTGACTCTGTCTATCTAACAAGGCTGCCCTCTTGGATTCCCAGGCTGCCCTCTCTGTGGCTAACACGACAGTTGACTCCTCCTGAGCCCTCTTAGGTGCTACTTGATCTGCCTCGCTGGCTCCTCCAAAGGGTGTAATATGCCTCTTTGTGTATCTCCACTATCTCGTGAGTCAAAGCCTCTACTTGGCTCTCCATATCAGGTCCTCTCATCATGGCCCAATCATGTCACATCTCTACAGTCTCCACACTCGGCCATCCCCATTCCTTGAAACAGACTATAAAGGCAGCCGGGCATCCTAATCTCATGAAGGATACTACTCCCTCCAACTCCTTCACTACTAAATCCAAAGCCTGAATCTTTGCAAAGGCCACCACCTAGTGAGCCCGAGTAGCTAGAGCTGCTATATTAGCGAAGAATGTCTCTTTCATCACTGCTTATGGCGCTATTAGATGTTCCTACTGCACACTCATAGCCCTCTCTACTACTTTCGCCATACACTCAACAACGCTATGCGGTAGTTCCTCATCCGGTGTCGGCTCCTCTACCTATGCTTGCAAAGGGTTTTCCTCTGGAATCACTTCTTGTGTAGGTGTTTGCAGGTACGACACTCGAGGTGTTGGGGTACGATGGAACCGCATACTCAAGGATGTACTCAACTTCTGGGTTCTGTTCTCTCTATTTCGTTCAGGTGATGATAACAATGTCGTATCCACTGTAACCATTGCATCTGAACCTACTATGTTTAATTGGACACCCAACGCCCTCAAACCCTCATCTATCGGTATCTCCATTACGCCTATCTCTGTGTCCATCTCTGTATCAGGTACAAGTACCTCATCCCCAACCTCTGGTAAAGCCTCACGAGCAAGCTCCATCGTTACCTCCGAAGAGGCTGTCTCTGTTGGTGTCAGATGTGCCTCTGCTAATGCCTCAGGAATAGCTCATGTCTCCGCTCATACTTATGTGGTAGGTTGAATTGCAACTGAAGTTGGCATCATTACTACTGGCTACCTGAGCTGACCAAAACCCAAAATGCTATGTATACCAACAGGAGTCAAATGTGTCGTAGCTGAAAGTGCAGGTTGTGGGAATCTCAACGGTGTAGCTATAATTACCTCTACCTCCTCGTCCTTTTCCTCCTCCCCATCGGTCCCACTTTCCTCCAAAGAAGTCTCCTCCCAACTATTGTCAGTATTTTCTCTATCTAGTCTCGATCTTTTCTACCCGATGGTCTTGGTGCCAAGTGTATCAAGATGTTTCCACTACATAATCATTGGTTCGCCTGGTGCGAGTGGTCCCGGTTTGGCCTCTAATGCATCATTAGGAATCATTTGCATCAAGGATAGCATCATACCCTTTTCTTTTCAGTGGAATGACCATAAAATCTAATAAAAATGGTTGTGTTACAATAGTTACTAGCTGTGCCATCAAGGTTCACAATGTTTCGATTCCGTGCTAATCTGCCTTGAGTAACTAGAATGTAGGTGGCCACAGTGTAGGTTGTCCTAACTTTTTCCATATATCTTCTGGTAACACATTCACGCCCGACCCTCCATCCGCAATTGTGTCTGTAAGTACAGTTCCTAGAATACCCATATCAACTATTGCCAAATGCCTTCTCGTTGTGAGTGCCAGTAGCATTGGGTTTGCTACCATCTTTGTAGTATCGTCCCTTCCTATTTCCTCTGTTGCTTTCAAGAGCGATGTCATATTCAGAATTGCCATCCATAGCTAAGGCATTGTAAGGTCATTTAATTTTATAGGGACTTCTATTTGCATTATCTGTCTTATCGTGTTTTGTTCAGCTAAGTTCCTCTTCGAGGTGTCGGTAGTTTGCAACTTTCCTATTTCCATTTGTTTTTCCAACTCCATTCATGTTTGCTGCAACCTTTTCTTTTCTTCCTTTGCATCACCCTATTTTGCCTTTTTAGCTTGGTCACATGTAATGGCTAGTATCTTCTCGTCACATGCTCCAATGCTTAACAAATTTACCCTTTGCTTCGAGCATTTTGAATCTTCGTGGTCTCTCGGACCACAACATCTGCATAACAGTTGTGTCATCTCCTTCGTGGTACAATTTTTGGCGAAGTGCCCCCAGAGGTTGCATGTACGATACTGTATCATTGGCTGTCCATTCACGTCGTATTGTATCCAACTCCGACCTCCATTGTTATTATTGTTATTATTATTACCACCCCTTCCGCATCAGTTATTGTTGCAATAACCTCCTGAGGTTGCATCATTGTTCGTGTTTGTTCCGACAGACACTTCTTGTGTCAGTAACACTTTTCGGTGTCTTTCTGACTTCATATTAAATAAACATTCCTTTATGGAATGTCCCGCAACCTGGTAGATTTCACAGAATTGCTTTTTCGGGCAGGAGCCCTTTGTGTGGCCTTCCTCCTTACAGTTCGTACACCACAATTTCCCCTTCATCAAATCAGGATTCTTTTTCAAATTTTTTAATTCTTTCATCATCTGTAACATATCCTTCTATAACACTTGAACTTTCTTGCTTGATTCTTCATTACTGCTACTATTTTCGGTCGATGAATCATTTGAGTCCAACAATTTGTGCTTCTTCTTCTTGCTTGTTTTCTATTCGCTCTCCAGATCCATCACCTAATTATATGCATCTGCTTACGATGCTAGAGGTACAATCTTCATTTTCTTCTTTAGAGCCGATCGTAGCCCCTTAACAAAGAATCATTTCTTCAATTCGTCAACCGGTTGGCTCTCCATCTTCCCCACCAGCTCTTTCAGCCATCTTGCATAGGCACAAATTGTTTCATTCTTTCCTTTTTTTGTATTGTATATTTTTGCTACAATTTCGTTATCGTCTTGTAGCAGTCGAAACTCTGCTATGAACTCCTTTCTGACGTCTGCCCATGTAGTCAATTTATGAGGGTCGGCATCCGCAAACCAATCAATTGCCACACCTTGCAGGGCCGCTGGAAACTGCTAGACCCAATCATCCTTGTCTATTACACCATTTTTTTTCCATATTGTTTCACATGTCTTGCAGTGTCTGATTGGATTTGTTGTTCTGTCACCATTAAACTTAGGCAATTTCTCCTTTGGTCTTGCCATTGCTACTTTCTTTTGATTATGTGGTACTTGGTGTGTATCTGCATTGTTCTAATCACTCACGTTGTTCTGAGCACCCGCGTTGTTCTGCACAACCGCATTGCTTCCAACAACTGCATTACCTGGTAAAAAAAGTCTTCCTCAAGCGAAGTTGTTCGATTCTCTGTCTATATCCGTTCATTGGGTGTATCGGGAACGAAGAGTTCACTCCATGCCCGTGTTCCTTTGGCACTTCAAGCCATGCAAGTTGTTTCCTTTCTATTTGGATGCTCTACCCTTGGCGTATACAAGTGAAGGAACTCCTCCCTTGTTTTTTCCACCAAATTCAATCGCTTTCGAGTCTCTTCTAGCAATTCCTCGGCACTCCTCGGCCTGCTAGGTGAATGCACTCCCTCCATCTGTGCCCCTTCACCCCCTCGGTGTTTGTCATCAATCTGCTGAGGCTTCTGTCTACGCTTTGCCTATTGTGCTAAAATTAAAACTTCTTGTGCTATGCGTATTTCATCCTTATCTTTTATCTTATTTCTATCATTGTTAATCAAATTTGGCATTAATCTTAATAACATTTCTTTCGTTCTAGGTTCGACTGGCAGTGGCACCAAATGTTACCGTACAGGGTAAAAGGATACTTATCGTATGTAGTACAGTAAGATATAACACAGAACAAATACTTTATTCATATATGCAATATGCTAATTATATTATTTCAATGATGATGATTACAATGATGATTCCAAAGTCCCTTTCGGATGGTGTACATATACTTTTCCAAAGGGGTGACTCAACCATCATGCGCCCGTTTGCATACAATTCTATCTGTCGGCTACAATATAGAATTTACTAACAACAGTTGAAGCATTTAATCTTAGGTTGCAAAACTCATTGTAGGTAAGAGGTTTCTTAGAGCTATTAATATTTTCTTAGGTCTGCTTGAGATGTTAACGAGCTCTGCTATTTTTGGTTTCCACAAGCCAAGCTTTCTTTTGAGTTCTAAACTTTTGTTTAGCCTTGTCAAACTATATTTTCACAGAATTCAAACCATAGTACTTAGATACTGGTCTTGTGATATGATACTGGTCTTGTGATATTTATATCATTAGGCCACTTTCATACTTGTAGATTCTATAATTATTAGGTTTTCTCCTCTCGTTTTCATATAAAATCTCAAAAAGGATCTACAACATTCATAATAATGCACAAATTTGTGCAATTTTGTTTAAGGCATAATGGTAGTGGGTGCCCTCATAAGATCTAACTCCAGGTTCACAGTTTCCTCATGGCTGTAAGGCAGCATATCATTTTACTTTTTAGTGGTGATGTAGTAAGGTTATGGTGTAATAGTAAATATATGAGTTTATCTCACTTTGTATTAAAGTTGTTGCATTACCTCATCTCCCGTTAACCGAACACCTAAAATAAAATAAAAAACTAATTTTTTATTTTACCTGTTAGGATATGGTCTACTCACAAGTTGGAATATTTGAAGTTATCTAGGCAGGTATGCTGCCTCGATCATGCAAACATGTAAAATTCATGATCTTTGTAACTTAGCTAAAGTTAGTTCGATTTCCCTATAAAGATGTGTGCATTGGTGAATCTGAATGTTTATTGGAGCCAAGCACACTTCCTGCAAGAATGTGGAAGTGTTATATATCCAAAATTTTGTCAATTACTGTCTTCAATCTATTATTAGAAGGGTTAAAACAAAGGACAATTCAATTTAGTAATATATTTCTGAATGAACAAATTAATCAGATTTTGTGAAATGCATGGCAACACATTTTGGCTATCTATATGTTCCACATCTCTGTGGGACACTGCTGCAATGCTTATTACAGTTGATCCATAAAGCAGTTCACTGTCAGTGTGGATAACGTATTCCATCTAGTCTATTAGCACAATTTTCTTAGTCTATTTAGCAGTGATAATACAATTCTCAAATATATACGGGCTGGTGTTGCTTGCCACGTGGTTACAATTTACAAACAGAAATTGCAACGAACATTCTCTCTATGAAACTTTTTTTTAGTAAATTAGAAAAAACGAGGTTAATTTACTTCTACAAGATCCTATAAATCATTTATAATTAAGCATTTGGAAAGTTCAGATTCATAGATCAATTTCGAATTGTAGATAAATCCATTATGTAACCATATACAAATATTATGTTTCTTTGCATGAAATTAATGCTTTTTAAGTAGTCATCTGTGATTAAATTTGTAGGCAATCACAAGGATGCATTTATTTTAATCCTTGCATCTGGCAAACATGTGGGAACCTGTGTCAGGGAACACATATCTATATTGTAGACCTAGAAATTTAATAAAACTGATTATCGACATAGGTCTCTGTCTTCAATTTTAATATGCAGTGCTATCTTCCAGCAGATCTAACTTTTGTCTGTTAAGAAAATCAAACGTAGTTTAATGAAGACCTAGAATTGGTGCAAACCCATTTTCTTGAATTTTATTGTACTATGTTTTGCAAAAGGAAAGTTTGCAAAACTCTACCTTTAAACTAGAATAGCAATTGATTTTCCCTCTGGTTTCATGATAGTAATACACTGCAAATTTGTTAGTGGACAATCTTGTAACAAATTTTTTCAACTTTGGTTTGTTGAGAATTTGGAGTAGCTGCTGCTTAGAGAGATCTTCTCTCTGTTATGTCTACTACAAGTCATCAGTATTTAATATTTATAGCAATTTTTGGTGTGCATCGTCGAAGCCAATCTTCTAGCAATTTTGGTATTTTATACTGAATTCAAGCTTCTAACAAATTTTGTAATTTTGTTGAAGTTAACAGTGGAGCAGCTTTAAGTTATCCTTATAGTCCGTCGTGCCCTATTCTCCTTCCACCTTGTTGGCTTTCCACGTGGAAGTATTTTGTCCTCGTCACCGGCAATGAATATGTAGCTGCTTTCTTGTAACGGCTTCACTCTTCCGCATTCGTATGCTTCAAGGCCTACGTTATGTATTTCACTTGTGTGGGGGACCGTTCATATATGTTAAACTTCATCGACAATATATTTAAAAAAAGAAGTGAATGGAGTATTCTTTTTTTTTTTCTATTGGTGTTCCTTTATCAACGAATGCTCTCTCATTCTTTTGTGATCGCACCTGCTACAAATTTTCGTGCTCGAGCTTGTTCAAATGAGTTTTGTGGTGATTTGCATTTAGTCTTGGCATTAGCGTATGCTCAGACATCTGGTTCTTTGTTTTGCTTTGGTTTGTTATTGCTATAATCTAGTCTAAATTTAACATGGTTTACCAGAACTATAACTCAATATTCGCAACTATAGTTTGATGCATTTGCTTCATCCATTGGTATGTAATGAATAACAAATGAAGGTGTCTGAATGTGGGCATGGCTCTAAAATGCAAGTGGCTCACAAAAAGGTTCAGTTGCTAGTTTTATTTTTCTCTCCCATGTTCTATCTGATTGATCTACAATTTTTCTTTTTGAAAATTTAGATGTTGAAATGCTAGTTAATTGGGAATTTCCCTCGTTGCCATTCTGGAATAACTTATTTAAAACCTCGAATAAAAAGAAAGATCTAAATTTAATATTTTACTCTTCATGAGGGATTTTGTTGAGTTCAGATGAGGTACACTAAAATTTTAATGCTTTGAGTTAATTTGTAGTATTGTTTTAGCTTTGCAAGCCCCATGATTTGCACTATCATCCAATGGTCTTGCTAGGATTAAAGTAATGCTTGGAGCTCCACGATTTGAGCTAGCATCCACTTGGCATGTTACCATTCAAATGACATGTCATCCGTACGAGGAGCTGGCATCTAGGAGGGGTATTGACACCCCAATGTAATTTAAAATAGTTTACATGCCTAGAATGTGTAGAACATAATAGTGTAAAATATGCATTTTTATTGTTTCAAACTCTTCTCGCCATGCATGATCTTGATCTTGATGGAGGAGTTGTGCTATCACCAGTATAGAGCCACATGGACTAGATTTCTTTGATTCAGTTTACACATGATACATGTTGGTGTAAATACATATTTATTATTTACACTTTACTTGAGTTTACTTAGGTTAATGCATTATTTTATTATTTATTTAGGTGAGACACTTAGGAGTTTGTGTACTCTCATGAGTTGTCATGTTGACAACACAGGAGTACACAACTATAATTCAACACATGGTGTCTACAACACTGGAGTTTGCATCATTCACTGATTTGTCATGTAGACAACAATTATTGGCACTCCTAATTTAACACATGTTGTCTACACCACTGATTTACGTGCTACACCATTGTAGGTTTATCCTCACATCATTGCACTTACTTTCATGCTTAATGGAGGAGAACCCATATATGGTGGACATGTGTCTGGTTGTATGACTTATCATGATGTTGACTTCTATGCATTTTTAGAAGCTCTCCAGAGGCCTCTATATATAGGCACTTCTAGTGTACTTTCATATATGGCATATTGAATGAATATATCATCATTCTGATCATACTCTCTCTTTGGTCTACTGTTATGCTTGTGTTTGAGTTCCTTGGTCTTAGGTGAATTTTTTCCTAAGCCAAATTTTTACATGGTATTAGAGCTATACCAAATTCTTACATGGTATCAGAGCTCTCAGGGAGATTCTCTACACATAGCCATTCGAGACCATTCATGCTTCAAAATCTCGACCCGTATCCATAAAATCTGCAAAAATTGGGAGCGTCTAGAGCCAAATCTGATGTCACCATTGTGTCTGGAACGTCAATTCGGTGAAGATCGACTATAAATTTGTCTATGTTGGGTTAAAGTTGATCATGAGGCAAAAAAAATTGCAAATTGACACCCAAAGGCACTGATTTGCAATCGGTATGGTCATTTAATCAATTTGATTTTTTTTTTTAGATCTGCATTTTTATTTCATCTCTGCAAAAAAAAATTGAATTTTATATTTGGAAATCTTTTACGCCCAGTTGGGCTAGCAGGGAAAAAAAAAATTTGCAAAACCGGGCAGTCACCACCTAGCTCTGCAATTTCGTCAAAATTTTTGTATTAATTCTCAGGGAACATTCAATATTTTGCAGGCACCTTCATCTCAAATCCGGGTGGCTAAGCCAACAAATCCGACGATCGAAGATTTCCACTACTGAGCGCATTGAACCCGACAACCTTCCCATTCACTGGTTGTCATCATTACAATTTCGGCATGCTTCGTTATTTCCATACTGTGTGTTGTGTGTTTTAAACAATGTGCAGACTTAACTTCCCACGAATGTGGGACTTTTAAACCAAAACTTCAATAACGTTTTATTAAAACCGACGCCCACTAAACGAACATTCGGCACCCGCGCAGTAAAGTGACACACGACATCGACAAAAGTGTCCATGTCAAAGACCCTACAGAACCCGCCACATGACGACCTTTTACTCGCCCAGGCATTGCACAGTGAGTACCAAGGGGGACCCAGCTGTCATCCCAGTAAGCTACCGACACTGAAGCCCCCTGCGCAGTCAGGAAGACATGTGGACCAATCCACGCTTGCCCGCTGTCATGCCACGCAGCATACTCACAGAGCCATGTCAGTGCCTATCTATCGTCCATGTCAATGTACAAGTGCAATCTAGTCAGTGCTAAATCATTGCATAGTCAGCAGCCAACTCACCCGACCACGTCATCATTTTGCGTACGGTTCCGAACGACGTGACGTCATAATCCATACAGTTGACGTCCGTTGATGTCATCAAGGGGACTCGTTTTCACTAATGTCATCAAATCCATGAGTCTAAATTTGACAACCGTCTGATCGTCATCCTAGGAAAAATTTGAACTGCTGCGATGGTCGAATGACCATCAAATTTAACCTCGTCTTTTGCTGATGCGACCCCTCTCCAGATTGATTTTTGATTTTGCAATCCAACTTTGGGAGGCCATATCTCAGTCATCCAAACTCCAAATCAAGTGTGATATTTTTTGAAATTAGGTAGAATTTCTTAAATTTTTCAGTGGTGCAACTCTTTTCTAGTTTTGGTGCATGGATTTGTCAAAAATTGCATTTTTTGGTGACTGTACTTACATAATCTTGCATTTTGCAACTTCAAACGCTCTGTACGGGCACATCTATAGTTGAAAACAAGTTTTGTTTTTTTGAAAGTGTGTTATTTTTCGTCTACTTTCCAGATCTACAATCAGATTGTAGGGTTGTGTGGACAAAAGTGTCACTTTCAAAACTAGGGCCATTCTTTGCTTTGTATTCTTTAAAAATTGTTGTACATTGTAAAGTTTCAGATTTGTAATTTATTAAAACGTTGTAACAAGCAAAATCAGAAGTCCACGAAGGCCAAAATTGGCTAGTGGCTATTGTAATCACACTACTGATAAAGTGCCAAAAGCATCTATTTTGGAGGGTTTCTCGATTTAGTGAAAAGTGGGGGCGGGGGGGGCGGGGGTGTTCTTGGTGTTGTGTTCTCTCTTTTCTGCAATTTTCTTTCATTTTCTGCATTATGGGAAATTTTAAGTTTTCAAAATTAACTCCACATAATTATGCTACATGGTCCATCAAAATGTGGTATCACGGGGGTGTTCTTGGTGTTGTGTTCTCTCTTTTCTGCAATTTTCTGCAATTTTCTGCATTATGGAAAATTTTAAGTTTCTAAAATTAACTCCACATAATTATGCTACATGGTCCATCAAAATGTGGTATCACTTAATGCATAATGGAGTTTCTCAATATGTAGATGGTACTTTTCCTAAACCAACAGGTGATAATGTAATGTATTAGCAAGTGATATTTCAGCTTGGGTGACAATGGATACGAAAGCCCTAGGTGATATATGTTTGGGGGTTGATGACAAGATCATGCATCAAATTAAGAAGTGTTCTACATCCAAGGAAGCTTGGGATACCCTCGAAAGCCTATATGGTAAAGTGTCTGAAGAGGATGTTTTCAAAATTGAAGATGAGCTTCTCTCCTTAGATCCTAAGTCATTTGAATCTTTGATGCTATACATGATTTCATCATCAAGGTGAATGAACTAAGGACAAAGCTTACTGATTGTGGGAGTTCTATCAAAGATGATAGACTAATCTATCTTATTCATAACAAGCTGCCATCGGAGTATTCCACATTTGTTTTTTCTTATAACACCTCAAAGACTACCTTAGGGTCTGCCTATAAGAAAGTCTCCTTTGATGAATATGTTGATCTGTTGGATACATAAGAAAAAAAGTTGAAATCAATGGGGATTCTCAAATCACCTAAGTCTAAAGCATTGGTGGCCAACAATGAGGGTTCTCAAAATTCAGTTGGACAGTCTTCAAATAAAGGAAAGGGTAAGCAAAATAAGTGGAAGAACAAATCAGAGGATGCAGAAAAGAAAACACCACAATCCAATCAACAAGGCCAGTCTTCCTCAAATTCCAACAAGAAGGGGGACAACAACAATAAGGAGAAGAAAAAATGTGCCTATTGCAAAAAAATGGGTCATGAAGAACATGAGTGTTATCTTAAAAAGATTGATGAATTGACTAACATCATGAAGAAACATAATGTTCCATTGCCTAATGCTTACAAGGAGAAAGAATCTTCTTCAGATTCAAAGGGCAAAAGGCAAACACTCATGGCAAATTCAAACTCTTCAAAGGAATGGATACTTGACTCAAGTGCCTCATATCATATGGGTTCTTCAAAGGAGGATTTTTCTTCAATGAAGCAGTCAAAGGTACCACACATCTTTGTGGGAGATGATAAGAAAATGGAAGTTGAAGGGAAATGAAATGTGGAGATGGAAAATAGAGAGTTTCAAGATGTTCTCTATGTTCCAAATCTAAGTTCAAATCTCCTATCAATCTACCAAATCACTCACCTCAGAGATGGACATAGAGTTGAGTTCCTTCCAGACTCAGTACAAGTGCACAGTCTAAAAGATGACTCCTTGGTTGCAGTGGGGAAAGTGAATCATGACAAAAGGTTGTACTCTTTCTCCCATTTTGTGCCCAAGTCTCCTTCAAAGGCCTTGTTATCACAATCAAATTCTCAAACGCAATTATGGCATCAGTGGTTTGGACATCTTGCCTTCTGCTATCTTTAGCAACTTTGCACACATAGAATGGTCAAAGGTCTACCCAAAATCAACTTTTCCCATAGTGAATGTTCAACAGATTCAGTGGATATGCATCCAGAGGGGAAGTTACAGAAAGGGAAGTCTTCAAGAGCACCAAGTGTTCTACAGATGGTTCACATGGTATTAGCAGGTCCTTTTGCAGTTAGCCAGGGTCTCTACATACTGATTTTCATTGATGAC
Organism: Cupressus sempervirens; assembly: GCA_028749045.1. Lineage (NCBI taxonomy): Eukaryota > Viridiplantae > Streptophyta > Pinopsida > Cupressales > Cupressaceae > Cupressus > Cupressus sempervirens. Next base: position 583,085,993 of record CM053788.1, on the reverse strand, counting down.
TTTTCCAGATACACTTGGGTCTACTTTCTTCATAGTGAGAATGAAGTGTTTGACAAATTTCTAGCCTACAAAACTCATGTTGAATAGAAATCCAGAAAAGCCGTCAAAGTTCTACGAATGGACAATGGAAGCAAACACGTGAACAAAAGACTTAGACTTTCACAAACTTGAGAGAATTGATCTTCAGACTCCACCAGCATTTAGTCCGCATAAGACATATGTTGTAGCATTGAGGATCCAAACTCTTAAGTCTATAGCAAGTTGCATGATATAAGCCAAGTCTCTAGATCCATCACTTGAAGTTGAAGCAATTAGTAGTGCCACTCACATTCTTAACAGGTCTCCTCATCGAGTGATGCAGGGGCATCTTGCATGGGAAAATTAAATTTAAAAATTCAAAAAAAAAAATTGTGGAGAGAGAAAGTGACGAAAATAGAAGGCAAAATAATAATAAAATAAAATAAGGGAAAAAGGAGAAAAGTAGAATAAATAAGGGGGCGTTATTCTCTCTCTTCCTCTTTTCATCATTCTCTTATGTATATATTGGATGTATGTCGTAATGGGGGGGTCTAAATTACTCTATCCATCCATACATTGTATGTGTTTTTCATCTCTCTTTTTGGGGGAGGGTTTTCCCTCTTTCTCCGCTTTATGAGAGATTGCATTTCATTATGTACATGGGTACCTAACATGGCCTAGTAGTTGGGACCCATCATGCACTTCATCCTAGATTTCGTCAACTTAAGGGCATTCCCCTAAGTTGCACTTAAGGGGGGGTGTTGGTGTAAATACGTATTTATTATTTACACTTTACTTAAGTTTACTTAAGTTAATTCATTATTTTCTTATTTATTTAGGTGAGACACTTAGGAGTTTGTGTACTCTCATGAGTTGTCATGTTGACAACATAGAAGTATACAACTCTAGTTCGGCACATGGTGTCTACAACACTGGAGTTTGCGTCATTCACTGAGTTGTCATGTAGACAACATAGTTATTTGTACTTCTTATTTAGCACATGTTGTCTACACCACTAATTTACGTGCTACACCATTGTAGGTTTATCCTCACATCATCACACTTACTTCTGTGCTTAATGGAGGATAACCCATATTTGGTGGACATGTGCCTAGTTGTATGACTTATCATGATGCTGACTTCTATGCATTCTAGAATCTCTCCAGAGGCCTTTATATACAGGCACTCCTAGTGTACTTTCATATATGGCATATTGAATGAATATATCGTCATTCTGATCATACTCTCTTTGGTCTACTGTTGTGCTTGTGTTTGAGTTCCTTGATCTTGGGTGAATTCTGCCCTAAGCCAAATTCTTACAATACATAATCTCATCACTTCCCCTCGTTTCATTATTTCCATCACTTTGCATTTGCCTACTTCCTTCATCATCCATAATCATCTCATTTTTAGATTGTGGCATCCTAATTGATACATGTCAATCCTATCAGTATCTGTCCAATAAACTTGTTCCTTAATATTAATCATCAACTCTTCTTATTTGCCTACAACTAATCAATCTTGCATCAACTAATCGGTCAGCATCAATCTCAGCTTATCTGCCTACAAATCAATCATAATTTGTGCAATAAAAAATTAACTAGCTCATATTTATCATATTGGCGACCACCTAGCCTTATCAGCTCAATTCACTATCAACTAGCCCAATCGACTTGATCATCTCAATTTATTTGGTTATGCCAATTATTTCCATCAATTGGTTAGTTACACTTATCGTGTGTACAACTTCTTAGCATTTGCTCAATGTAGTATTTCTAGCATTTTATGTAGCTTAGTCAGTCATCTAACATCACCAAATTAAATCTCACCCATGACCTATCTAGACATTGTCCAATATTTTTTTGTATATAATTATTTTTGGCCAATTTGTCATCAAGGCATACCTATTACCTAACCAAGTCTAACCAAGTCATGTGTATCAACAATCAAAAAAATTCTTTGGAACAATGCGACAAGTTGTATTGTCTCAAAGAAGGAAAAAATGTATACATCTGAAAATGTACTAAGTTCTCTCTATATATATTTGTTTGATTAATTCAATATTCATTTTCTTCTATTATTTTAAAAAATACAGTTATTTATTTAAATGATTTATTAACCTTTTCTATCATCTAACTAAAAATAAATAATCATCATTCCTCTTTCCATCTTCCCTTTCTCCATTTGTAAATAAAATCTCTTTCATAAATGCAATTATCGCCCCTTTTCAATCTCCACCAATCATATTTATTTAAAACTATGGAACAAGAGGCATTTAGCTTCCCCTTAATTCTTTTGTTCTATGTTGAGGACATCAAATGGAAAACATGTTTTCAAAATCTTCTTTACATGTCAATTCCTTTGAACCACATACCATTCAAATGCACCATGTCATGGCTTTACAAAGCTATATTTAGTCCCTTAGCTTGGATTAACGTGCTTTTCCATTGGAAGATAGTCCTTGATAGTTACTTTAAACTTTCTTGGTCCTACCCATATTCAGTTCTAGCCTCTCATTTTAAGCATCCATTTACAATGTCTTATAATTTGCTAGACATCAGTGGCAAATTAATGCAATTTTGCTTGAGAATAAGTGTTCATCGAAACATTTTAAAATTCTAAAAGATCATTAACCTAAAAAAATCCACTAAAAGTTAATTTTTTTAAAAATCTATAAACATCTAGTAAATTTATCTCAAAGACAGTTTATGGACAAGAATCAACCAACAACCTACCTAACTACCTTACAATATTGTTACCCTCAATCTCTATCAAGTTATTGCATATCTTCAATAGACATTATTATGATCAATCAATTATCTTATACAAGATGAATCATTCTTGAAATCAAATATCTTGATCATTAGCAGACTAACATAAAGCATGATGATTGTTTGTTTGATGTCCTTTTGCTTTTTTTTTTTTTGGTGACATGCCTTTTTCTCTGGGATGTCTTTGACTAAAGATCTTATCAACAATATGTCTTTGATTAGAGAGGCAATAATGGGACATGTTCATTCATTTGCTACCTTTGAATTGTTCCTTGTAACATGTTGACTTGTCTTGGGACATGATTGTCTAAGATCATTGAGAACATATGGATCTCGTGTGAATTTTACACTTCTACACTATTTGATATGTCTTCCTACATGCAATTGGGAAGTCAATCCATTTGGATATAATGCACATCTAGACGAGTTCATCATTTTTTCATAATAAGCTTAATGATAATAGAGCACCTACAAAAGCACAAGAAGCTCATGTCTGTAATGTCCCCATTTGAAAAGGTCTGAAAAATAAATTAATTTCTAAAGTTTAAACATGTCTTTAATTATTTAATTATTTAATATTTTGATCAAATAAATGATAAGTATTAAATAATTACTTAAAATTTTAGAAAGTAAATTAATCAAATATCAATTATACAAGAATGTCATTACGGTCCTCTAAGAAGTAGTGCTAGATATGATTTGAGAACTTGTGAGAATTTATTTCATTCATTTGAAAAGTTCTCTCAGATTGGTTTTTGAGAATAGACGTTTGGAATGTTATTTTTGTTAGTGAAGGATATAATCTAGATGGGCTTGGAAGAATCAAGTAGATTCTTCAGCATATTTATCAAACAAAATTGGCAACAGTAGGTACATAGTTTGATGAAAAGACTTGATAATAACCAAATAAATGTATCTAGAAATATTTGTTTTAGTTAATTCTTGAAGGCATCTAGTTATTATTTACAACAACCCTATCAAGATCCACCAAATGATCTAAATGATGGGATAAGCCCATAGGAAGTTGGGACTTATTAACAATGTTCCAATTATGCATATGTTTAGAAGCCCACTTCGCCAGACAATCTTCACACTTACATTCCCTGGAATATGAGTGAAAGTAACAGACTCCACAGAAGTACACAAGTTATGAATCTGGTTGACAATCAAAGCTAACTTCCAACTGACAGCCTCAAAATGTTGTTGATTCAATAGTCGTATCACCACTTGTGAGTCAAATTCATAGATAAGCCTTCTCCACACTACAACATTTGTTGTCAAATTGCGACGACAATTTGCGACGGTGGTGTAATTTGTGGTGATTTTTTTATTTTATTTTTGCAATTGTCCTTGGTGTCGTCACAATACTGAGGTTGGCATTGTAATTGTGACGCCACCATGAGTATTAAAAAAAAAAATGACATAAATCATTCCCCAGTTGTTTTGATTGTGGAGAGTTGCGCACAAAAAAGGGTTAAGAGCTCCGAACGAGGGTGAAGAGTTGTGAACATTGTCATGCCCTTATGATTGGTGTATTTCATTGCTGTGATCTCTACATTTCATTTTCGTTCCCTTGCTCTTCAATTTCGTTGTTGTGATCTCTGCAGTTCGTTGTCGTGCCCTTGCTCTACAATTTGGTTGTTGTGCCCTTGTGATCTTTGTATTTCATTGTCGTTCCCCTACTCTGTGATTTTGTTGTCATGCACTTGCTCTACAATTTTGTCGCCATGTCATGCCCTTGTGATCTTTGTGCCCTTTCTCTGTGATTTCTTTGTCGTGTTGTGCAATTGCTCGACAATTTCGTTGTCATGCCCTAACTCTATCATTTTCTTCTGGGGCTATGTAAATGTTCATTTATTTTCCTTCTAAATAGGTATATTTCCTTCTAAACATGTATATTTAGAGATCTCTTTTAAGGTGCTTATTACATCTTAGCACAATAGAAAAATTGATCTAGTTGTATACATATTCTAGAATCCAAATATAACAATAAAACTCACTCAAGCTATGCTAAGTGACTTACCTCAAGATCATCTACAAAAATAATGCAGACCAGGAAAAAAGGGTAGAGTTCACAAGAAATTTTACAAAAATATATCATAGTAGATATTTTTTAAAAGAAACTAGCCATAACCCAATAAATTGGGTCTAGTTGCTGATTAGTCGGGTTGATTACAAATTCTTGAGAACTGTCATCATATTAGGTACAATAAAATGAACAATCAGTTGTTCCCATCTAGTAGGATCAAATACAATTTTCCATGGTGATAAAATTGCATATGCAGATGCATCACTTGAATGTCAGGCATGAAGCGCATTCCCCAATTTATAACGAATGGTTGGATATAAAGGCTCGATACATTGGCCCAAAAATGGAAGCCAAGGATGTAACCATGCATATATTGGCAGACTCTCCCTGCGAGGATCCCAAGTATCTACATCTACTATTAATTTAGGCATCACTATATGATCCAGAATGTTATGAAGTACTGAAGCCAATAGTAACTTCTCCCATGTCTCTAGAAAATGTAGCATAGGTTCAGGGTCCCTTGGCTCCCAAGAATTTGTAGAAGTTATTCGCACTGCTGGAAGAATAACTTCAGTGAAGAGTTGAGTGTAAGGAGTTGAAGAAGCAAGTTCTACTTCTATGTAAATGTCATAATCATGAGGCTCATTCCCTTGTAGAAGCCTCTTCCACAATGACATTCCCTCTAAACCATGCAAAGGATGTTGAAGTGGTTCCCAACTTTGAAATACTCTTATAAGCATTTGATATACTTGGGATCATCGAAGGGAAACTGTGCCAATACTTGAAACACTCTTATAAGCATTTGATATTTGGACTGTAAATTCTCAAAGACACTTGCAAGTGATTCCAATGTCACAATACCTACCGCAACACTTTCCTAGATTCTATCCAATGGCTCCCATAATATCCTCAACATTGTCTAGATGTTGTTTCTGTTGTGCAGTCTCTTTCTAAAGCCACTCCTTCTCATTCACTCTTGTGCCCTAAATTTTGATTATCAAACTTCTAAATATCTGTCTCTACCTTATCTAAAATCAACTTCACATTGTGTTGCAATGCTGGCATAGTTGTTTGATCATCAATAGCATTCATTTCAGCATTCAAGTTTTCAAGATTGGTCAACACCCTCACTTGCAGACCTCTCATGTCAAACACTTTTTGTATTGTTTCAACACCATGTTCTTGCTTCTAAGCTAACTGTTCTTTAGGTGCATTTTCTTGTAAAACATTAATTTTGTTGAAAAATTGTGAACTCTTAGAAAGTGCATTGTTGTTTTCATGTATGTATGTATATATAATAATAAATAATAATAATGTTTTCATGTATGTCAAAATAATAACTAACATTACTATTGGATCATATAATAATGAAATAATCAACCCAGTTAATCAACAACTAGACCAATTTAACTAGTGTTTCCAATGTCATAGTAACCAGTGCAATACTTTCTTGGATTCTATCCAGTGGATCCCATTATATCTAGCTCTACCTTATCAAAACAAACTTCATAATGGGTTGTAACTCTGGCATAGGTGTTTGATCATCATAGCTTTCACTTCAACATTCAAGTTTTCTAGATTGATCAACACCCTCACTTGCAGACCTCTCATGTCAAGCACTTTTTTTGTACTGTTTCAATGACATTTTCTTGTAAAACATTAATTTTGTTGAACAATTGTGAATACTCTTAGAAAGTGCATTGTTGTTTTCATGTATGTATGTATGTATATGTATATGTATATGTATGTATGTATGTATGTATATACAGAGAGATTTAGTGGATTGTGGATTATAAACAAAAAAGAAAGAAAACATGTCATTAATCATTCCTCATTTGTTTTGATTGATTGTGGAGAGTTGCACGCAAAAGAGGATGTAGAGCTTCAAACGAGGGTGGAGAGCTCTAAATGTTGGTGGAGATCGGTGGAGATCAGTGGAGATCTAGGATTTTGTTGTTGTTCCCTTGTGATCGTTGCATTCCGTTGTCGTGTTGTGCCCTTGCGATCTTCATGCCCTTGCCCTACAATTTTCTTCAAGAGTTCTTTTTTTTTCCTTCTAAACATTTATCTCTTGTTCATATATAATAGCTTTGGTCAGATTGGTGAATAACTAATCATGATGATTGTATGCATATGTGCATGTATGTATGTATATCAATTCACTATGTGAACTACTTTACATGCATAAATACACACTTGCATAATACTTGTGCTAAATTAAATTAATCATTCATGTATTCAATTCACATAGATTATATATTTACAAATTATATTATCTCTTGGTGATTGAGTAAAGATCTCGTGCATAATATCGTCAAGGTAATGATCAGATGCATTCACATTAAGCCACAATAGGTACTCTTGTTTATTTTATTTAATCATATACATTTAAGACTATTATTTTTCTTAAAATTAGACTATATATTTGTTATCACTAAAACACAAATATAGATTTTTGATAGTTATCTTTTTTAATTTCAAGATCTTCATATTTAATATGAAGAGTTTCCACTACTAGACAATGGAATAGCCACAATGTGGAGACACATAGCTTATGGCTTTTTCCACCAAATTGTATTTTTATTATATTTTTGTCCTTCAAAAATGTTATAGGTGAACATTCTTCTGATTTTCCATACATTTAATAACTTGTCTCTTGTCGTTTGAGGTAATTTTCTATTATGAGATAGAGACATCTATCATAAGGATGGACATGCCAATTTTGATCATCACACTTTCAAAGTTGATTCCCTTATCAAAATAATGAAACTACTTGCAATTGACACCTTGATTCTCTACAACTTATCGGATCAGCCATTCACACAACCATCTTCCTCCTACCCCACCAAAGCACGCAACCCTTGTTGGTTCATCAATCTGAATGTACAGTTCAACGGTTCAAGTTTGACAATTCCATGTAACCCATACCATTTCACAAGTTCAAGTCCAGTGACTTGTATCTAGCAATTTGATGATATAGAAATTCAATATGGAGGAGGATATATTAACATCTAATATTTTATAAGTCTCTATGCTCTAAAGACCCAATACATGGAACCATTATCATCATGAGTAGACTCACTCTCCTCAAACGAATTCAATCGAAACCATTCATACCAAATTAAGTATGCAGAAATCTATACTCAAAAATTATATTATCTCTTGGTAAAGATCAAATACAATTTTATAAGGTGATAAAATTGCAAATGCAGATGTATGTATGTATGTATGTACATATGTATATATATATATGCATGTATATATGTATCTCTGCATCTCGTTGTCGTGTCCTTGTGATCTCTATAAATGTATGTATGTATATATACATATGTATATGTATATATATATATATATGTGTGTGTGTGTGTATTTATACATACATACATACATAGACACATACATGTGTGTGTGTATGTATATATACACATACATGTGTGTGTGTGTGTGTATATACACATACATGTGTGTGTGTATGTATATATACACATACATGTACATAAAGAGAAGCTTCTCTAATCAGCTGATGGGGTAAATATAAAGAGATACATGTTTAGAAGGAAAAGAAAAGAACATCTACATAGTTACCTCTTCTCCCCTTGAAGAAAATTGCAAAGAAAGCACTACTACATTTGGGCCTAAATACACCACAAATTACACTGTCGTCGCAAATTGTTGTCGCAATTTAACCCCAAATGTTGTAGTGGAAAGGGCACAAAATCCACAATGACACGACATGACAACAAAATCATAGAGAAAGGACATGAAGATCACAAGGGCACAAAAAAAAATGCATATATCACAAGGGCATGGCAATGAAATGTAGTGATCATAAGGGCACAACAATGAAATCATAGATCTCCACCAAGGGCATGACAAAAAAATGAAAAGATCATAAGGGCATGATAATGAAATGTAGTGATCACAAGGGCACAACAATGAAATCTCTACCAACATTCAGAACTCTCCACCCTCCTTCAGAGCTCTTCACCCTCTTTCATGCACAGTTCTCTGCAATCAAAACAAATGGGGAATGATTTATGTCGTATTTTTTTTTGTTTATATCTAAAATCAACTTCACATTGTGTTGTAGCTCTGGTGTAGGTGTTTGGTCCTTGATAGCTTTCAATTCAACATTTCAACATTCAAGTTTTCAAGTTTCCTCTTCACTATATAGTCCTTTCCACCCTGAAAACCACTTTGTTACTTCATTAAAATCAGGACATGAACAAAGCCAATGATACAAAACCTGCTACCACTTTGGGTAAACTGTTGCCTCCGACCTTGCAACCATATGATAAATGAGAATAACACATGCCCAAGCCATAACCCAATTAAATTGGTCTAGTTGCTGATTAGCTGGGTTGATTACAAATTCTTGTAGAACTGTCATTAGATTAGGTACAATAAAATGAACAATCAATTGTTCCCAACTAGTAGGATCAAATACAATTTTCCAAAGTGATAAAATTGCATATGCAAATGCATCACTTGCATGCAAAAGATGTTGAAGTGGTTCCCAACCTTGAAACACTCTTATAAGTAATGGAAAAGAAAATGTAGATGTAATACATAAGAAATTGCACAACTTGTAGTCTTTATATATAAAAAGAAATATTTTCTAAGGTGCTATTACATATTAGTACAATAGCAAAATTGATCCAGTTGCATACATATTCTAGAATCCAAATAATAAAACAATAAAACTCACTTAACTCGTGCTAGTGACTTAGCTCAAGATCTTGCATAAAAATAATACAAACCAGGAAAAATGGGCAGAGTTCGCAAGAAATTTTAGAAAAACATATTATAGCAAATATTTTTAGAAAGAAACAAGCCATAACCTAGTTAAATTAGTCAAGTTTTTGATTAGTTGGGTTGATCACAAATTTTCATAGAACTCTCATCAAATTAGGTACAATAAAATGAACAATCAATTGTTCCTAGCTAGCATAGTAGGATCAAATACAATTTTTGAAGGTGATAAAAATTGCATATGCAGATGTATGTATGTAGGCATGTATGTATATATATAGAGAGAGAGAGATCTTGCGAATTGTGGAGATTAGTGGAGATCTAGGATTTCGTTGTCGTGCCCTTGTGATCTATGTATATGTATGTATGTATGTATATACATATATATACATGTGTGTGTGTGTGTGTGTGTGTGTGTGTGTGTGTGTGTGTGTGTGGGTGTGTAAATAGAGATCTTGGCACAACCAAAAAAGAATAAAACTCACTCAATTGGTAAGTAAATTCCTATTTCTCTTTCTCATTTTTCATGTGTTTATTTCTCTTGAACTATTATTTCTTAAGGGGCATTTTGTACTATTGGATTCATTTTATGTAGGAGGCGATGAGGACATTCTTGGATGTACCTGTGTGATGAATTACTTGTGAGAAATGAAGATGAACTTCCCATAAGAGTAGCAAGAGGTGATGAGGACATTCTAGGTACTTTAAATATTGATCTCATGACATTCTAGGTAATTTACCATGCTTATACATGTATGGATGTTCAAGTAATCAACCTTACATTTAATAAAAGGAATATGTGCTTTTAAACACACTTTTGTCACATTGATTATTGTTACAAGATTTTAAACATAACTATATAAGGAGTGAGTTAGGATGTATATAGGTTAACCTTACATTAACTATAGACTACAACACAAAGGTTGTCCCAAAGTATTACAGTATTGTAGTTATAGAAAATCGCATGATTCACCTGAGTGGGTGTATGATGTCGAAGAGCTATATTAGGTGAGTAAAGCTCACCAATGGTTATAGGAATACAACTACATCAAAACAATTAGAAACCATAATTTCATATTTGTTAGAGTGAGAAGTTCAAGGGTCTTGATCTCGTGGACACGAGTATGTAGGCAGCTTGGTAGGCGGAGTATGCCTCCAATGTGCAGACACCTTGGACATAGTTAGGTAACACTTAACTATTTTAAGACATTATATGTTAACACACAAGGCTCATTCCCTTGCAGAAGCCTCTGCCACAATGGTATTACCTCTAAACCATGCAAAGGATGTATGTATGTATGTATGTATGTATGTATATATGTGTATATATGTATGTATGTAGAACAAAGGTCAAACTCACTTGTTTGTCTCACATATGTGGAATACAAAAGTAGTCCTAGATTCCAAAAAATGGAATAACTTATCAATGTCATCATTTACAGTCATATTTTTGTCACCTCATGTCAGGGTTTCGAGAATCTCTATCATCAAATTTAGTCTTACAAGAATTCCCACCACTATCTTCATATCTTCTTGTGCCATGATGAGAAGTTCAAGGTCTACGATCCACATGCCTATACGACATACTAGAATGCCACCTATCACACTCAACATCTCTACCCCAATTACTTATTCCTTCCATTGTCTCAATCCTTCTAGGCTATGTATCATCTTGACTTTTTACAAAGGTATGATGCTCACTAGTTCTACAATCAGAAAAATTCTTTTCGGTATCTTTGTTCTTGTATTTTTCTTCTACATCATATATAATATCATCGTGTTTGGTACCTCCATAAATCACATTCCTCTGATCATAATCTTTCATAGACTTTCTATTATATTTCTTTGAACTCATTTTAGTATGTCCATAGTTTTTATTTTCACTATCGTGGTCATGATCATATCTTTTCTTTTTTTCCCTTTTTTTCAATACCGTCTCAAATGGTTCATTGTCTAAATCTCTTTTCTTAGGGACTTCAATTACAAGTTTTATGCCTTTGTCACTGCAATTCATTGGTCTAGTTGTTGATTAGCTAGGTTGATTACAAATTCCTATAGAACTGTCATCAGATTAGGTACGATAAAATGAACAATCAATTGTTCTCAGCTAGCAGGATCAAACACAGCTTTCCAAGGTGATAAAATTGCATGTGTAGATGTGTTACTTGAATGTTAGGCATGAAGCGCATTCCCCAATTTATAACGAATGGTTCAATATATAGGCTCCATAGGTTGGCCCAACAATAGAAACCAATGATGTAATCGTGCATGTATTGGCACACTCTCCCTGTGAGGATCCCAAGTATCTATTGTTGTTGTTAATTTGGGCATCACTATATGATCCTAAATGTTGTGAAGTACAAAAGCCAGTAGTAACTTCTCTCATGTCTCCAAAAAATGTTGCATAGGTTCAAGGGCCCTTGGCTCCTAGAAATTTGTAGCAGCTATTCTCACTACTGGAAGAATAACTTCAATGAAGAGTTGAGTGTAGGAGTTGAAGAAGCAAGTTCTGCTTCTACATAAATGCCATAATCACGAGGTTCATTCCCTTGTAGAAGCCTCTGCCATAATGACATCACCTCTAAACCATGCAAAGGATGCAGATGTATGTATGTATGTATATACATATATACAAACCATGAAAAATGGGCAGAGTTAATGTCATTGTTAATAGGCATTATATTTCCCCTACATACATACATTATATACACATACACACACACACATATTGCCCATTAACTCTGCATTATTTGTGTGCATGATTTTGAGGTAAGTCACTTAGCATGGGTTGAGTGAGTTTTATTGCTTTATAATTTGAATTTTGGAATATGTATATAGCTGGATCAACTTTTCTGTTGTGCTAAGATGTAATAAGCACCTTAAAAAAGATCTCTCTTTATACATACATGTATGTATGTATTTATGTATGTATATATATATATATATGTATGTATGTGCCCTTGTGATTGCTTCATTTTGTTGTCATGCCCTTGTGATCTCTGTATATGTATGTATGTATGTATGTTTGTATATATAAAAATAAATCTTGGCACAATAGAATAATAATAAAACTCACTCAACATGTAGCATGGGCACATATGTGATGGAAACACCTATTGGTAAGTAAATCCTTTTTTTTCTCTGTCATTTTTCATGTGTTTATTTCACTTGAACTATTATTTCTTAGGGGACATTTTGTAATATTGGATTAATTTTATGCAGGAGGTGATGAGGACATTCTTGGATGTATCTATGTGATGAATTTTTCACGAGCAATGAAGATGCACTTCCCCTGAGAGTAGCAGGAGGCGATGAGGACATTCCAAGTACTTTAAAGATTGATCCTTTCTTAAATATTATAGTTGTTAATAGGGAATTTAGATGTGGAGAGGGGGGTGGGGAGGACAAATGATCTTCCACCTTCACATGGTTGGCCCTAATTAGTAGAGAATATTAAACTGTTCTCAAAACCAAGTGAAGCTCAACATAACCTATGATTGCATGACAACTAACTGTGTGAATCTCTTGGTTTCAGGCAATGCAGAAGGATGTCATAATTCAATATGCAATGTCAATTCATATGCATATGACATTAGGCAAAGCTGAAAAATACAATAGGTTTGTATTTTTGTTAGAGGTCTTTAATTAGGTATTTTAAGTTATAGACCATCACGAACATTGTTCATGATGGTCTATAATTTAAAAAAACTTAATAGACCTATTAAATACACTTAATCATGTTGTGTTTTATCAGCTCCACCTATTGTCCATGCATTTGAACCCAGTTACACATGCATTTTCAATTCAAAGTGGCAGTATCTTATTTTGGATGCGACAGAAAAATGATATGCACCAGAAGATGGGAAAATGATGTCACTTTTGCAGGTCTGTTACCTTTTTCTATACTTTAAACATCAATCATTTCTTAAATATTTTAGATGTTAACGAGGAATTTGTATGTTAGGGGAGAATCAACTTCCACCTTCATGTGGTTGGCCTTGATTAGTATAGAATATTAAACTATTCTCAAAACCAAGTGAAGCTCAATATTAACCTATAATTGCATGACAACTAACTATGTGAATCTACTATGAGCTATGAGAGCATCATAGCTATTCAACTTTTTCCTCCATTTTTTTTTATTAAAACAACAAGCCGTCACAATTTTGATGGCTATCTATTAGTGCTACAACATTGCTACCACATACCCATCCCCATTACAATGACCAAGGTTGATAGCTAGTTGTTGGTCCCACAACATTGTTGTTGCATACACTTCACAAGTGTGATGACGTCTCTTTTACGGATAGCCATCACAATTGTGATGGTGTGAAGATGAATTCTCGAACCGATTGGCTTCAATTCATGATAGCTCTAACCATCACAATTGGGACAAAAGCCCTTGCCATCACAAGTTGCAACACCAAAATTCTAACTCTCGTTTGATAAGAGCCAATACCTATTGGTGTAGCTTGGGCGATGGGTATCTATCGCAATTGCAATGGCTTGTCGCAATTCAGGCCGAAATATAGTAGTGTCCACCCAAGGTCACAAGCACTCCTCATAGCATACAAAATAGCAATGGCCTCCATCAGGTTGTTAGTGTGATGACCTTTATAAATTGAAAACACAAATTGGACATCCCCCATACTATCTCTAACAACTCCACCAATGCCAGCAAGGCTTGGATTTCCCTTGGAAGACCCATTCATGTTGATTTTACAAGTACCCTACGGAGGAGCACTCCACTTCCCCACCTTATTAATCTTTTGCAAGGGACATCTACACATATTTCTCAGCAAATTTCCATGTGAAGGAGGGATATTCAAGAGATTATTGAAAATAGCCTCCCTTGGCTCCATGGTCTTAGTAATGCTACATTTTGCAGAAATAGTTTCCCCCAAAGAATGCAAAAAATTTCACCATAAGGGAGGAACCTCCAAAAACTCATCCTTAAAAATATGTTAGTTCCTCTCTAGCTAGGTATCAAAAATAATAGAGGGTCCAAGAGTCTAGGAAACTTGAAGGAAAGAAGTCTTGACAAGAGCCTTACCCCAACATGCAAAAATTTTTGCCAGTGAGGAAACATGCTAATAGGATTGGTCCCACACATTGGTTAATTCTAGCCGACTCAAGGTATAATATTTGATTGTTTGAAAGATTATATTCAAGTTGACTTGATAACGTAAATCATATAAATATAAGGTCAAGCTAAGGATTGAATATGTGAACATGTGGAAGAGAAAAACATGATTTGAGGAAACAAATTTGGGAGGATATCAGAGTATCCAAAGTTGACCGAGCTACAAAGAACAATTTGATCAAGAAGGATCAAGTATTCAAGATAGAATTGAGATCTAAATCAACAAAGATAGTTGCATTGGCAATCAGGTCAAGTGATTATTACTCTCTAATAATTGTAGTAGTGAATCAAATCTCCTAACAAAGTTAGCTTAACAACTATTTTGCAAATCCTCTAACAAGGTGGTATTTCTAGATTGAAGTGTCTCAAGACCTCTAACAAGGCCACTCCTAATAGGGTGAATTAAATCTTCTAATAGGGTCACACCTAATAGTGTGTTTTGTAACCTTTAACAAGGTTGGCTCCTAACAGGGCTCGCTTTAGAAGAGTGAAAAATAGTAACTAGTTGCAATTGGTAATTTTTCTAAATTGGATTTCTACGTTAAATTTCGGTGTCTCTTGTGTTCATGTTATTTGCTTTATGTTTCTGCAAATAAGGTTAATTAAGGTTAATCACATTAATATCTCAAGTTTTATATCATTTTGTGTTAACCGAGTTATAGTAATTATTCACTGTAAATTGAGTGATCATGTGTTAATTGAGTTACAAAAACATTGTTCAGTTTCAGTAAGGTTTTGGTTTTACATTGTGTTGTCATCTTAAGGGATCTTGGATTTTTTTTATAGTAATGGATTCACCCCTCCCTTCTCAGTTACGCTCTTATATTTCCAACAGTTTGTACATTATCTTATCTACATTGTGTTCATGGTGTATAATGTTGTATTAACTACTTCCCTCCAAAATGTCTTGGACACATCAATCTCAAACATCATTGATCTTGTTGCCTTTGATATAGATTTGTTCCTTCTTTCGGCTATCCCATTTTTCTCATGGGTCTTGGGTAATGATAATTGTCTCTTAATTCCATTATCTTCACAAAACATGTTAAACTCTCTAGAAGTAAACTCTCCACCTTTGTTTGATCTCAAACACTTAATCTTTACACTAGATTCATTATCAACTATATTCTTAAATATCTTGAACTTCTCAAATGCCTCATATTATTCTTTAAGAAATGTTATCCACATCATTCTAGTGAAATCATCAATATAAATAATAAAGTACCTTTCTCCATAAAATCCTATTGTTCTGGTAGGACCACTCAAGTCTGTATGAACAATCTCCAACTTCTCTGTAGTAGTGAACTTCTTGATGGGAAATGAAACGTTCTTCTGCTTAGCCATTATACATTCCTTGCAAACAATATTAGTAGGCTTCATGATCTTAGGTAAATCTCTAACTGCAAATGTACTACTAGCCTTCACAATATTATGAAAGTTTATATGATAGAACCTTCTATGCCATAACCAACTATTATGCACTTTTGTGACCAAACAAGTCATCTCAATATAATTCAATTGAAACACCTTACCTATAAGGACCCTCCTCATATGTAATTATTAAATATGAATTTTTTTGTTAAATCTATTCTAGGAGATTTGAATGGATCTGAAGTAATGCTTTGTGTTGTGAAGGTCCTAATGAAATTAAGAGTAATTGATACATCCATGTTTTAAATACTCATTGATTCGAAAACTTCTACATTAACTCAACTGTTGAAACATTGAAATTTCACTAATGATGCTATGAGGCATTTTCACTAATGATAAAAGTGTTGATTTTGGTATCCTGATGATAAGGTTTTACACTTCAAATAGTTCTATATTATTTAATTGATGTTGTTATAATGATTTAAAGGTGTATGCATGCATAAAGATGATTATTCAAGTACTTTAATATGAATTAACAAATAGGTTATGTTATATTGATTATGTGAGTCAGATGATTAAATATGAGTAGAATGAGATAAACAATTGATTTTTTTAGAAAGATGGATGTTTTAAATTTACATGATTTTTATAATATGTAATTTACATATATGCATGTGATTTCTTGAACTTCTGATGTTTGCAATTAGTGTGCAAGATATTTAACCGAAAAATTTAATGGAAAGACGAAACTGAACCCCTTGCTATTTGTGCTAATTTGCATTGTCTTTTTTTGAAGGTTGTTATATAGTCTTAAAATTCTCCTAGCTTTTGTTGGTTTCTATTGAGTCTTTAAGGCCTAAAAACATTAAATTTAAGTATCCTAGGGGTAAGGGTATGGGTTGGGAGTACTTTCCACCCCCTTAGCCTTTTACGTTGACTTTTAGGGTCACTCAAAAACCCTACTTTTGGTTGATTGCGAAAATTGATTTGTCTCTCTCATGAGTTGGTGACTCAAACTCCACACTGGAGTTACCTAAATCCTAGTTGAGTTAGGAATATAGTTAGATTCATTTTGGAGAAGTTTTTGGGTTGTTACCCAATCTATAGATTTTAGAGAGAAGTTGAAGATTGAAGGAAAAGAAGAAAAGGGAAAAGCTCTTCTCAACTTACCATTTTACCATAACATTTTGTGAAGGTAGGAGTTCTTCACTGTTTTGGATTTTTTCTTCATATTGTTCATGCTTGAATCATGCATAAGGCATTGAGTGGTTCTTTGTATTGCTTGCTTGTGTGTTGGGTTTGATTTGGAGGGATTTTATCTTGTTCTTGATGTATTCTTATGCTTGTCTTGAGGTTTTATTTTTTAGGAGATTTCATGGGGATTGTATTGGCATTAGTCACCCTTGGGTAGGGAAGAAGTGGTCATGTACGGGGGAAGGGCTTTAGTTGGATTTCAATGGTGTAGAGTCACCTCTCATGGTGAGAGGAGGGAAAGAGGGTAGGGTGTATGGGCCCCTACTTGTCATCACATACCTTGTTTGATATTGTGAATTTTTGAATATGGAAAGGAATGAAAATCTTTGTGGAAATAGCCTCGAAAGGGCCTTGTAGAAGAACGAAAGTTCTTGAAGTTTTAACCCCGAAAGGGCTATGTTATGGTATGGTGATTGACATCTCCCATTGGAAAAATCCACCTCCCCCCTAGTCAGGTTCTATGTTTGGACCTATTGTGTAAAATCGGGTTGGGTTGTATGCTTGAATTGCTCTTGATGTTGTAATGTTTCACCCGGGTTAGCTCTTGTCTTCTCCTCGTTTTCCCTTGATGCATTGAAGATATTGGAAAAGACCTCTTGTGAAAGACCTAGAAGAGAATTCAAGTGAATTGTAACATTATGTAAGAATGTATTTAAATCTTGATGTATTTGACAAAGATGTCGAGTTTTCTTACTGGTTCTTTCCCGATGGAGCCTTGAACCAGGTTGATTAATAGAAGAGAAAATATTAGTAACACTCTTGTTTGCAAAGCTTATGTTATTTCAATCATACATATGTGAAATGAAGAATAGGTAAAATGGTGAGGTTTCAATTATGCAATTTTCAAGTCCAAGATTTTAAGGAAGAAATTATGTTGAGTCGAAATTTTCTATTTGATTCGTGAATAATGGATGATAAAACAAAGAAATTTTGCATTGTTGATGAAATAAATTATCAAACTCCCTTGCTAAACTAAGTAGTTAGTAAAATAAAATTTAGTAAGGACATACACGCCTCTTGTTAAAATATATAGATTCAAACAAAAATATTCATAAACTCTCTCAAAAAAAAAAAGATAAAATTTCCAAACATCCCTCTATAGGATGCTAGAGTTTGTATGAGACAATGAAATTACTCCTTTGATTGAAAATAGAGGATATTCCCTATTGATACTCTTGTTTTTCAAAGAAAAAAGGGATAATAAATAAAGAAAGGAAGAACACACACACACACACACACACATATATAATTTCATATCCTAAGTACTCAAATACCTCATAAGCGCACCCCATAGTTTTCACACACTAATTATTTATGCAATAACTTGTGCTTTGATCACCCCCACTCAATCTTCCCTTGGCATCAGATTTGGTCAGAGGATCAGACCTGATCTAGTAACCAAAGTCTATGAAATAATGGGGGACACGACCCTTGTACCCTCCTAGATTTACGCAGGCTGAGGTGGACTGGGCGCTTAGCAAAGGAGGTGATTTGTTGTGGAGGGAGGCATTTAAACCAAGATCATAGCATGAGTGTTTAACACTCCTTCTATACCTTCCTTAGCGCCTGAGTTTTTATTTAATGGCTCTGTCCATGTGTGTGTGAGGGGACCAGACCTGCCAAAGTAGGCTTGGGCAGTATGCGAGCCTTGGGGAGCGCCCAAGGGAGTATAGGTTAGCATGTGGCCAAGTGGCCAAGTGGGAGTAGTAGGGTGGTAGGTAGTTAGGGTAGGTTAGGTTGGAGTTGTTTTAGTTAGTTTTTTTTTGTGTGTATAAAGTTTTTGTTTAATTTAGTTAAGATTTATATTTGGTAGTTTTATTATTACGTTTTTTTTTAAACACTAGTTTGTTTTAATATTAAAATTTAACTTAGCTTTAAGTTGGGATGTAGTATGACAACTTCTAGTTAGTATTGTTAAGCCAGAATTTAGTGTTAATTAAGTAGTAGTTAGTTTGTAGTAGTATAACTAGTACTAGTTTAGTTTTAGATACATTCTTTTAAAACTAGATTCTTTTGAATGTTAGATCTTAAAATTATGTGTTAGTTAAAAGTTAATTGTTATAACTTAGCTCTAGTTCTAGGATGTTTAAGTTAGTTTCAATTTCAAGAAATTGATATGTTAGTACTTAGTTAAGATATTAATTAGGTTTAATTTCAAATGTCCTAATTTAGAATTTAGTACAATTTAGATAATGTTAAAATTATAGCTAGATGTATTAGTTAGGTTATTATTTAACCTTAGAGTAATGATGGAATTATTATGTCAGTTAGGAATCAAGTCAAGCTTTTGGAAGTTAGAGGTTTTTGTTTATGTTTGATTTAAGAAAGTTTAGTTAATTTTATAATAGGTGTTAGTTTAGACAGTTAGCCCTATGATCGTTATATTTCTGAATAATTAAAGTTATATTTATTTTAAATTGTTATTAGAAGAATTCAATTATATTGGTTTTTAATATTATTTTTATTAGTTAATTTTATAGTGGATGATAATAAATTTCTTAAACCTTTTTTAGGGGGCCTCCCATTCTGACATTAAGTTGTTAAGAAAGAGTATAATGTTAATTCAGTATGTAGAAAGTTTTATGTTATAGAAAGGCTAGTATCATTATTGGTTAATATGTTGTATGAGACAATCTAGTTAGTAGATTTAATCTGTCTTAAATATAATTGAGAATAATTAGAAGTGATTATACAGTTCTTAAATTGGAAGTTTGTGTTATTGTATCTTAAATTGTTTTAGATTAGTAAAGATTGTAAAACTAGGATTGATCATTAAATTAAATTTTAAGTGTTGAGTTTACATCTAGATAGTTGTTTGGTATCGTGGGTTTAAGATAATTTGGTTCTATTAGCTTAATTGAAATACATTACTTTAAATTTAAAGTAATGATGAAATGACTATTGAAATTAATTTAATAATGAATGCTCAGGTTTAGCGATCTTTTCTCCTCTTTGACTATAAACTTAAAGAGGAATGGCAAGACATCATTAGGAGATCACGTATCTATTTCCCTTTATGTCTATGCATTATCAAGTGCAATTAAGCATATCAAACTTAGTAGTGTGATTAACTAAAAAAAGAATGGATTTAATTATTATTGTACATTTTTTAAAAAAAAATTGTTTTGTGTTTTTGCCCCATAATTTTGGGCATGACATTACCTATAGATCTTGTACCTATTCTAATCAATTTACCATCCTTATCTTTGATAATGTGGGTCTTCTTTGTGAATTGCAACTGATAACCTTTTTCAATTAAGTGTCCAACACTCAACAAGCTATGTTTCAAACCATCAACAAAATGAACATCATTAGTGTTAGTATTTCCATCAAGAGTAATAGATCTTGTCCTTGTGATGTGACACACTGCATTTTTACCAACTCTAACAATACCGCCATCATGATTTCTAAAATTAAAAAATTTGTTCATAAATCCAATCATGTGATGGGAAAAACTATTGTCTATAATCTAATCAGATTTCTTTTCAACTTGAGAAACTAGGGTCTTTTCATCTCTAATTTCAATTTCAAAACTTTCTTCTTTTATAGCCACAAATCCTAACTCATCATCACTTTCACTTTGAACTCTTTCCTTAGACTCATCATCTTCAGTTGCTTTCAAACAATCTCTAGGTCTTTTAGGCTTGAAATTTCTCTTATACTTTTTCTCTCTTTTAGGACACTTAGAAGCATAATGACCAAATTAATTGCAAGTCCAACATTTTAAAATTTCCTTACCATCTGTTTCTCTTAACACAGGTAAGGCTATACCTTCTTCAATCTTTCTGCCTTCTTTAAATCTAGATCTATTGCTACTAGCATAATCTCCATGGGTGCTTGCACTTCTGGATAAACAAGGATAAATACTTAATGCACTAAAAGATGTTTCCACACTTGTTAATTCTCTAGACTACCTCAAACTTGATTTTGCTACCTCCAATCTTCCAAGCAAAGTTTCCCTGGTGAACTTCTCAGTACAAGGTTTCAAAAGTTCAATCATCTATGTTACTTGTTTGAATAGTGGTGTCAAAGTTGTCAAGATATTCCATACAATCTCATCTTCTTCTTTAGATCCTTCTCAAGACTTAATTTTTGCAACAACCTCATATATTCTACCAATATAGCTTCTCATAGATTCATCTTCCATCATCTTAGCATCTTGAAATAAACATCTCCAATTCTGTAATCTTACTGTTTTTGCATGTTTATCTCCTTCAAAAGTAGATAGTAATTATTTCCAAATCTTATGAGATTTTTTTAGTGATTTTACCTAACTATATTCATTTTCAAGAAGGGATGTCAGTAATATTTCTATGGCTCACATATTACACATAAGTAGCTCTTTTTTGCTTCAGTGCATTCCATAAGCTTTCCTTCTTCCACAATTTCTTTGTCACTCTTTGTCAAAAGCCAATATCCTAGACCTGTACATAGAAAATGAGTCTTCATCTTTTCCTTCCAGCCGTCATAATTAACTCCATCAAACTTAGGACTTTCTTTTTTGAAGACTTGCTATTTATCTCCCAAAGATGTTAAGATTTCTCTTCAAGGACCTAATGTTCTAATACCAATTGTTGGAAAGTAAAGTACACCAATATAACTAGGAGAGGGGGGTAGGGGTTGAATCAGTTATACAACTATTATAACAATTATCAACCTTATTAACCCTTAACCATATGAATCATATAATTAGCAACCACAACCAGATACTCATACACAATAACACCAAATATGTTACCTAGGGAAACCCTTGATTAGAGGTAAAACCCTAGTGGGGATGGTACCCAAAAAATAAAGTACTAGTATAAATATTCCTTGTTAGAGGATGGACCCTACTAGGAGCCAATAAAAACATTCAATACATATCAATCTCTGTTAGGAAACTTTGAATCCTTGTTAGGAGATTTCAACCCTGTTAGGAGTTGTAGAAGGCAGATGGATCCACTTTCCAAGTAGCTTTAGGGGCAAGATCATTGAACTCACTGTCCAACTAATCTCTATAGTATTCTTTGTAGAAACATATAAATGAATTGTACTTCTACTTCCTCTTCCTCTATCCTGTCAACCAAACTTTGACTTCTTCTAATCTCAACACTAGATCACAAACTTTGCATCCAATAATCCCTTGGATCGCTTACTCACAATTACCAAATACTCTTCTCTTGTTCACACAATCCATTTTCTTGATACTCTTCCAAACAAGGAAAATATCCTTCCTTTATACTGTGTCCTTAAAATAATTCCTTAAGTCATCCTTGAGGCTTTCCCAATTAATTATAATAGGATTCCATTAAGATAATTAATAATATTATAGTTACACAACACTAGTAGCTCTCATTCTTTACAATTTCTCACACGTGCAACTCCAAACTTTGTGCACTCGCTAATGTCATCAAGAGGTTGTCTTTTGTTAATGTTTAACTTTGCATATCATGATTCTATCTTAGTAAAGAGATACAAATCAAACATCAGAAATTGTTTATTAGGTACTATGTTTGCATAGTGCTCTCAATAAATAAAGCATATCTTCTTCATATATTTGACTCTTTATATGCACACTTAACCCTGTCATCGAGACACATTGTAGAACATGCCCTTAACCACACTTTACTTGACCATCAAATCTCTATATGTACTATCTCATTCTTTGTCTACTACTTTATCAGTCTTCACATAAATACTACAATATTGACATCAATGACAAACACAGTCATGAATGCAAAATTTCAATCATGTTATGAATCTCCACATGCTTTGGCAATGCTTGGGATACTACCCCAAAGGAATACCATCGGCATTCATGCTAACATCAGCATTACCTCCAAAGTTTATGTCATCAATAAATATCACAATGATCAACAAACCATTTTTAATTTCTTTCAAATACAAGTTACTATCTATTGTAACTTTAGCAAATCCTAATTTTTCCAAATACTTATCCAATCTAGCATACTAGGCCTAGGTGATTTATTTAGACCATATAGTGCTTTCTTTAATCTGTATACCATATCTTTTTCTTTTGTTAGGAAAAATCCTTCAGTCTACTTAATGTAAATCTCTTCTTCAAGTTCTCCATTCAGAATTGTTGACTTTACATCCATCTGATACACTTTAAACTTCTTACTTGCTTCATAAGCCAAGAACATTATTACTGCTTCCATTTAGACTACAAGGAAATATGTTTCTTCATAATCTATAATTTCTTGTTGTGAATATCCTTTGCATACTAATCTTTCTTTTTTCCTCACCACTTCACCTTGTTTGTTCATCTTGTTACTCAGTACCCATTTAGTTCCTATAACATTCTTGTCTTTAGGTTGAGGAACTAATTTGCACGTCTCATTCTTCATAATCTGATCTAGTTCTTCCTTCATTTCTTGAATTCCATGATGATCCTTGCATGCCTCATATGCACTCTTAGGTTCAACTTGAGAAATCAAATATTATTCCTCATGTACTCTATTTCTTGTCATCACTCCTTTATCTTTTCTACCAATAATCTACTCTATAGAGTGATTCTTTTCTGAATTCTTATTTGGTGTAGGAGTTGTTATCTAAAGTATTATCTCTTCTCTTGGTTCAAATCAGTGTTCTCCTCTTTTCTTGTAAATTTGTACATCATTTTGCAATTCATTGTTATCTCAAAGAAAACTTCAATATTTTCTCTAATGGGCATAGGATTATTTTCCTCATCACCAAAAGTATAATCCAACATTCTCTCTTTAACTCTAAACTTTTCATCTATATTTACATTTTTACTTTCAGTAATTGTCTTAGTTCTCTGATTAAAACATCTATAAGCTTTTCTATTCAATGAGTAACCAAGAAACATACCTTCATCGCTTCTTGGATCAAAATTACCAATATCATCATCTCTTTTTATGTAAAACTTACTTCTAAATATTCAGAAATACTTTACTAATGGTGCATGTCCAAACCATAGTTCATAAAGAGTCTTGTTTGTACCTTATTCTAATTTGCACTTTGTTCATGGTGTATATTGTTGTATTGACTTCTCTAAAAAATGTCTTGCATACATCATTCTCAAACATCATTTCTCTTGCTATCTCTGATATAGATCTATTCCTTCTTTATGCTATCCCATTTTTCTTAGGAGTGTTGGGTGATGATAATTATCTCTTGATTCCATTTTCTTCAAAAAAATATGTTAATCTCTCTAGCAGTAAACTCTCAATCTCTATCTAATCTTGAATATTTAATCTTTACACTAGATCATTGTCAACTCTATTCTTAAACACTTTTCAAATCCCTTAGAATTTTCTTAAAGAAATGCTACCCACATCATTCTAGTGAAATCATCAACAAAAACCATAAAATACCTTTCTCCATAGAATCCTCTGTTAGCATATAATATAGTCCACCAATATAACTAAGAGGGGGGGTGGGGGGTGAATTAGTTATACAATTACTATCACAATTATCAACCTCATTAAATCTTAACCACATGAGAAATATAATAAAAAACCACAACAAGATACTCATGCACAATAACACCAACTATGTTAACTAGGGAAACCCTTGATCGAGGGAAAACTCCGATGGGAATGGTACCCACAAGATGATGTACTAATATAAATAAGTCCCTATTAAGA
Organism: Cupressus sempervirens; assembly: GCA_028749045.1. NCBI lineage: Eukaryota > Viridiplantae > Streptophyta > Pinopsida > Cupressales > Cupressaceae > Cupressus > Cupressus sempervirens. The sequence continues at coordinate 583,061,042 of CM053788.1, read as the reverse complement.
GTCTATGAAAACATTCAATACATATCAGTCCCTATTAGGAGACTTTGAATCACTGTTAGGAGATTCCAACTTTGTTAGGAGTTGTGCCAACCCTATTAAGAGTTGTAGAAAGCAGATGGACCCACTGTCCAAAAAACTTCAGGGACAAGACCATTGAACCCACTATCCATATGATCTTTGAATTATTCCTTAGAGAATCATAGAAATCAACTGTACTTCTCCTTCCTCTTTCTCTATCCTATCAATAGACTTATGCTCCTTTCAATCTCAATACCAGATCAAACTTTGCATCCAATAATCCCTTGGATCACTCAATTGAATTTACAAAACTCTCTTCTCTTATTCACACTTCCTTGAGCACTTCACATTACTCCTATATATCACAATCAAGGAAAATACTTTCCTTTATACCAAATCCTCAAAAACATTCATTGATTTGGCCTTGGGGCTTTCCCAATTAAGTATAATAGGACCACAATAAGATAATTAATTATTTCACAATCACATAGCATTGTCAGCTCACAGTGAATATAACTTTTCACACGTGTGACTTCAAGATTTGCGCACTCACTAATATCATCATCAGACTATCCTCTATCATTATATAACTTTGTGTACCCTGATTATATCTCTATTAGGAGATAAAATACAATCATCAGAAACTCCTTTTTAGGTACTCGGTTTTTGCATTGCTCTCTGCCACTATACTTTTTTTATCACAATGTATGATAACAAGTTCTAAAAATTTTGTCATGATGTCCTTTGCATCTATTTCATCCAGTCTGCAGTTTGATTACAATTTTTTGTTGTTGCTACATACTTGACTTTTGTTATACTCTGTGAAATGCAATCTTGTTTCTTGCTTAGCCAAAAAACCCATCTTCCTCCAAGAAAAAATGCTCCACCACTTGTATTCTTTCTATCATCCATACTGCCTACTCAATCCACATCAGTATATGCATATAGAGTAAATTCATTTGATCTATCATACCACAACCCAAAATCAAGTGTACCCTTTAAATATTTGAATATCCCCTTTACTGTTGCATAGTGTGATTCCTTAGGATCAACTTGAAATCTTGCTACTATACCAACTGTATTTTCTATATCTAGTCTTGTGTGAGTTGGAGATTACAAACCTCCAATCATGGATCTATACTTCTTCTGCTCAATAGTAGGTGTCTCAACTTTGCTAGATAACTTGTGAGAAATTATCATAGGTGTACCATCAAGCTTACAATTTTCCAAACTAGATCTCTTCAATAAATCTTATAAATACTTAGTCTAATAAATAAAAATACCTTTATTATTTTGCACAATCTACAAACCCAAGAAATATTTCATCTTAGCAATCATGCTCATCTCAAATTCCTTCTTCATTTCATCATTAATTTTCTCACTTGCTTCATCATCGCCTCCAAAGATTATATCATCCACAAATATTACAATAATAAATAGACCATTCTCAACTTCTTTTAAATACAAGTTACCATCTGCACTACTTTTAGCAAATCCAAAATTTTCCAAATAATTTGTCCAACCTCGCATACTAGGTTCTAGTTGCTTGCTTTAATCCATATGACTATTTTTTCAACTTACATACCATATCTCCTTTTATCAAAGGAAATCCTTCAGCATTCTCAATGTAGACTTCTTCTTCAAGTTGTCCATTCTGAAATGCTAACCTCACATCCTTTTTATACAATTTAAAAAAATTATTTGCTCCTTAAGCCAAGAATATTCTTACTGCTTGAATTCTATCAACAAGTGCAATTGTCTCTTCATAGTCTGTGAATATCCTTTTCATACCAATCTAGCTTTGTTTCTCACAACCTCACCTTGTTTATTCCTTCTTCTTTTTTTCTAAAAAACCACTTAGTTCCTATACAACTTTTGTCATTTAGTCAGGAGACCGATTCCCATGTCTCATTCTTTACAATATGATCTATTTCTTCCTTTATTGCTTGAATCCAATGATTATCCTTGCATGCCTCATCTACACTTTTAGGGTCAACTTGAGAAATCATACATAATTATTCATGTACTTTATTTCTTGTCATATCTCCTCTATCTTTTCTTCCAATAATTTAATCAACGAGGTGATTCTTTGTCAAATTCTTGTTTGATATCTTTGTTTCAACTCTTACTTCTAGCATAGGTTTAGATCTTGGTTCTTCTCTCTATTCCATAGCTTGGATATCATTCTCCAAATCATTTTTGGTTTAAAAACAACTCAATATTATCTTGGTTATCCTTAGGATTAGCTTCTTCATCAGAATTATGGTCCAATACTCTTTCTTGAATTCCAAAATTCTCATCCACTTTCACATTTGCGTTCTCAACAATAGTCTTATTCCTCTAATCAAAACATGTATAATATTTTCTATTCAATGAATAACCAAGTAACATACCTTCATCACTTCTTGTGTCAAACTTACCAAGGTAATCGTCTCTCTTTATATGACACTTGCTTCCAAAAATTATGAAACACTTTACTAGTGGTGTATGTCAAGACTATAATTCATAAGGTTTCTTGTTTATACCTTTCATGATTTGCACTCTTTTCATTGTATACATTTTTGTATTAACTTCTTCTCTCTAGATTTTCTTTGATACATCACTCTCAAACATCATAGTTCTTACTGACTATGTTGTTGAACTATTTCTTCTCTCAATCATACCCATTTTCTCATGTGTTGTAGGGGTTGATAGATATCTCTTAATCCCATTTACTTTTTAAAAAAGTGTTAAACTCATTCAAAGTAAATTCTCCACCTCTATCTAATATTAAACATTTAATCTTCAATATATGCTCATTATCAATTCTATTCTTAATCAACTTAAACTTCTCAAATGCTTCAGAATTTTCTCTAAGGAATGTTTCCCATGTCATCCTAGTAAACTCATCAACAATAATCATTAATTACCTTTCACCATATAATCATCTTGTCTTGGTAGTATCGCTCAAATTAGTGTGAACAATCTCTAATTTTGAGGTTGTAGAAAACTTCTCGCTAGGAAAAGAGCTTTTCTTTTGCTTAGCCATAACACATTCCTTGCAAACAACATTAGTAGGCTTCACAATTTTAGGCAAATCCCTAGCATTAGATATAGTACTTTCTTTCACCATATTATCAAAATTTATATGACAGAACCTTTTATGCCACAACTATTTATTATCAACTTTAGCAACCACACATGTCATCTCTATAAGATTCAACTGGAACACATTACCTCTAGATCTTGTGCCAGTGCCTATAATCTTACCATTCTTATCTTTGATGATACACGTCCTCTATGTAAACTGCAATTGATATCCCTTGTCAACCAATTGTCCAGCATATAGAAGATTATGTTTCAGTCCATCAAACAAATAAACATCAACTATGTTAGTTTTCTCATCAAGAGTAATAGATCATAGTCCCTTGATATGATAAGCCACATTGTGACCAACTCTAACAATTCCTCCATCAATACTATTTAACTCAACAAATTTATTCATATCACCATTCATATTATGTGAATAACCACTATCTATGATCCAAACAACTTTTTTCTCAACTTGTGATACTAGGAATTTTTCTTCTCTAACTTCTTTTTCAGGACTTTCTTCCTTCATAGGAACAAAACCTAACTCATCATCACATTCACTCTAAACTCTTTCATCTGATTCATCATCATTTGTATACAAACATTCTCTAGAATTTCTAGACTTGAAAGTATTCGTATACTTCTTACTCTATTAGGACACTTAGAAGCATAATGACCAAATTTATTACAAATCCAACATTTAAATATTTTCTTACCATCTAGTTCTCTTCTCATAAGAAAGGAAATTCCTTCTTCAATATTTCTATCTTCTTCAAATCTTGATCTATTGTTGCTAGCATAATCTTCACTACTTCTCACACTCCTTAATAGGGAAGGATGAACACTCAATGCACTAAAAATGGTCTCTGCTCTAGGAAAATCTCCAAAGTATTTCAAACTTCTTTCTGTTGCTTCCAATATTCCAAGAAGTGTCTCTCTAGAAAACTTCTCTAGACAAGGTATCACTTGCTCAATCATCTACAATATCTTCTTGAATGACGATGTCAAAGTTTTCAAGATCTTCCATATGATCTCATCTTCTTCCTTAGTTCCTTCACAAGCCTTGATTCCTACAATAATTTCTAGTATTCTACCAATATAACTTCTTACAGTTTCATCTTCCATCATTTTAGTTTCTTGAAATAAACATATCCAATTTTGTAATCTAACACTCTTAGCATCCTTATCAACTTCAAAATTAGATTCCAAAGCTTTCCAAATTGCATGATATAATACCAAAGACTTTACCTGACTATACTCATTTTCAGGAAGAGTTGACAAAAGTTCTTCTCTGGTAAACATATTATATGTGAACAAATCTCTTTCAACTTTTGTACATTCTTAAAGTTTGATTTCTTCCACAATGGTCTTCCCACTCCTTGTAATGAGCCAATATCATGGACCCATGCATAACAAATGTGTCTTCATCTTCTCTTTCCAGCTGTCATAATTCAGTCCATCAAACTTAGGAATTTCTTTTCTAAAATTACCCACCATTGATCTCCTTAAGTTGTTAAGATTTTCCTTCAAGGACATGAAGCTATGATAGCAATCGTTAGAAAGTAAAGTCCACCAAGATAACTGAGAGGGGAGGGGGGGTGAATCTATTATCAAAGCAATATTATTTTTATTATTTTTATCAACTTTATTAAATCCTAAATATTTGATCAATATTAATAGCAACTATTAGAAGATGCACATACACAAAAACATCAAACATGTTAACTAGGGAATCCCTTGATCAAAATAAAAACTCCAATGGTGATGTTACCCACAAAATTATGTACTAATATATAAGCTTCTTGTAAGAGGATAGACTTGGTTAGGAGCCAATGAAATACATTCAATATATGTCAATCCATGTTAGGAGACTTTGAATCCCTCTGAGTTGTGCCAATTCTCTTAGGAGTTTTAGAAGGCAAAAGGACCCCATGTCCATTAACTTCAAGAGAAAGACGACCGAGATCACTCTCCAACTAACCTCTATATTATTCCTTTCAGAATAATAAAAATGCATTTGATCTCAACAACTCAACACTTTCTATGTCCTCCTATATTGCCTCTTCCACACCAAATACTTCTTAGATCTCAATACCAAATCTATAAACTTGCATCATAATAATCTCTTTGATTTCTTTTTCACATTTACCAATATTATTTTCTCATTGCATATATGTAATCATTTTCATACCTCATCAAAAGTAAAATAACTTTCCTTTATACCATGTCCACAAAATAATTCATTGAGTCGACCTTGATGCTTTCCCAATTAATTATAATAGGACATCATTGAGATAACATGCTACATTACATATTTTCATGTAGTTACATAATATTATCATCTCATAGTAGTTACAACTTATCACACATTCAATCTCTTACTTTGCACACTTTCTGACATCATCATTAAGTTGTCTTCTTCCTTTGTCTAACTTTTATCATCTAGATTCTATATCTTTTAGGAGATATAATCCAAAAATTAGAAACCACTTCTCAGGTACTCTAGTCTGCAAACTATTTTCTGTAAATCACAAATAACTGTTGCCAGTCTTCAACTTTTTGCATGCATGCTTAACCAGTAAATTAGGACACACTATAGAACATGTCCTCAACTATACTTGACCTCATCATCAATCCTCAATCCGTACAACTTCAAACACTATCTGTTACTCTGTCAATCTTCACAGTATGTTGACATCAATGACAAACATAGTCATGAATGCAAGACATAATCATGCTAACTATATCTCTAATGCTCCAACAATGCTCCCCATAGGAATATCATCAACACTCATGCTAACGCATACACTCTTTATCCTACACTTCTCCATGCATCACTAGTATCTTATTCTTAAAAGGAAGAAGATTTATCAAAACAAGAAAATTAATTATAAAAATGGTTACATAATCTTGTTGTCACGGGGGCAGGATTGGGTCCTTATTGTCCAAAAATTGTCAAAGGATGGAATTGTTAGAATGATTATAATAATTGGGGGGTGGGGGGAGGGGTCAGTCCTCAAGTCCAGATGTACCAATTCAACCTTTAATATATTCAAACAAACTCATAAACCCACTCGATCAATATAGCATCTTACTAATAAATCAACTTATTCATATAGTTACTCAACTCTTTGTTTCAGTGTATGCCGACTAAAAATAACATAAAATAGTAAATAACATGTAAATAACATTTATACACACATTACACTTTGACACCATTATTTAACATGAAAAGGCCACCAAGTAACTATAAGGAAACTTGCAACAAAAATATGGTTGTTTCCACATAACCCATATTAGATTTTATATAAATATGCAATTAAAATTCACATGCAAGAGAATAGACAACATACCTACAAAAATGTGACATAAAATATACCTTAGGAAACCCTCATTGAGGGAAAAAAAAACCCAACCTCCAAAAGAAACCATACCATTTATTATTTAGAAAACTACCATTGCAATACAACCATGGAAGCCTTCAAAGTCATAACCATAACCAAGCAATCCATATGAACAATCATGAACCCACACATCCCATGGTATGGTTAACTTTCATAAATGCTCCCTTAGCTAACCTATGAAGCCTTGTCTTGCTCAAATTTCCCTTTTGCATTTTTTTCTTTTGTCTTGTTTATACAACTGCCCTTGTGGCTACTTATATAGTAGCAAGTCTTACAAAACTACCAAGTAGTATTACATAAATCATGTGCTAAAACCATGTGCTACCTAACCCACTAACCCCACATTTAATATTGGACATTTAGTTCTTTTTTCCAATATTAAATAATTACATTAACTATTATCACAATGTTACAATACAACTCATCAAGTATATCCCATAGAAATCATTCCATGTTGCACGTGTTGGAAATGTAATGCAAGCTAGGTGACTGAGAGTGGGGGTGAATAAGGAACCACTTAAACTTCTATCTTCAAACCACTTTGGTAAGTTGTCTAATCTACTTGCATGTAAGAAATATTAAGCAGTAAAGTAACAACACCATAACACAATATTTGGTAACCTAGAAACCCTCCAAGTAGAAGGTAAAAATGGGGTGGGGATGACTCCTACAATGCTTCACTATTGTAGTAATAAAGTTGGCCTATTACGGCTTACAAATGATCACTTCTAATTATATTACTCAGTTAAGAGAAATAAGGACTGGTAGGTCCACATTGTGAAAGGATTTATACAATGGAGTTAAGTGTGTACTTTGTTAGGAGTTTCTACAAAGGACTATTAGATCCACCCAATTAAAGGAGTTGGGACTGGTGCACCTATTAGGATGAATCAATGGATTGATTTATGAAATGCAAATCTTATTGCTAATGAAGATCTTTTGAAGTAAATTGATCACCTAACTATGACAGATGAGTCTCTTCCTTTCCTTGGAATGCTTGTAGCCTTCAAACAATCTACTCTTCCATATTAGCTAATTTTCTTCAATTAAAATCCTTATGTATCTCATATCTAGATTTAAAAAATACTTCATACTTATATATATTCAAATAATTTCTTCATAAGTTGGCTACAACATAACTAATTTCAAAAAACAATTACCAAGTCAGCTCACTATTGTAACTCAAGTCCAATTGCTTACTCGAGCGATGCTAAAGATACTCAGGCCCAACACTGTCACCTTGGCTAACTCTAACACTCAGTTGATGTTGGATGCTTGGTTCTACTAACTCAATGTATAGTGTACTACCAGCTTGATTATCACCTTGGAATGAAACTGCTCTACTAACTTGGTTCACACTGTAGCTCGGTAGACACTACCAACTCAATTGATACTATAGCTCGATGTGAATTGTCAACTTAGTTGATAGAGAAACTCAGTTGAAACTACTTACTTCCTACACAATTAACTTTGTTTGCATGGCTCCTTTGTGAGCTCAGTCAACATTGTAGACTAGTAACTTGATCACTAATGACTTTCCATTATGACTAAGTGTTTTGACACTAATTGACTATATATCTTGCAATGAGATTAACAAATATCCCCCTTTCGCATTAGTGACAAAAACACTTATCATACACAAGATTTGAAAGACTTCTTCAGTCAAACTCCCCCTTTGAGTATGATGTGTTCTATAGTTTGGTTCGCACTGAAGACTCTACAACTTGGTTTGAATTGAATATTATGTTTTTGGTTTTTCAAAATTGTTTTTGTTTTTATGTTTTTTACATATCTTTCCTGATGTACATATTTTCATTTACATGTATATAAGTATGTACCTTTACTTTCTCTATATACTTTCACCCTTTGTACACTTTCTTTCCCCCTTAATTATTGTACATTTCTCCTTGCATACTTTCCCTCTTGTTTTTTTTACAAATGCCGAAATATTTACAAGGCTATACCAAAATGAGAAAGAAAATCATGGTGTACCTTGAAAATTATAGATAAAGTCTTATCTCAATTATCTTATAGCACCTTCAAGATGTGTAGATCAATCTGAAGCTCTATTAATAACTTATACATGTGATCTACAACTGATAGATTTGTGTCCTTGCATGATCCATTCTCTTCCATATGGTGTCCATGTGGGAAAGTATCATACCTTGTATATCAATCAATGTTACTCTTATTCTAGCCTCTTCCCTTAGCTGTTTTGCCTGAAGATCTGTCAAAAATCTAGTTTTTGCAAAATGAATGGAATTGGAGCTAGGATTGAGTGCCAACTGATTTGCACTATCCTTCAACCCTTGAATGCCACCAAGTCATCATATATATCCAAACAAAATACTAACAATATTATCATCATGAGACCAATCTAAAATATGAATCGAGTATACAATGACATCAAATCCAAATCTCCAAAATATGCAATGTCATAAACTCACAATGTTACCACAGTCAATATATTACCAAATAAATAATGCCAAACCTACACCAAATTTGAACCATGTATAAAGCTCTCTAAGAGCTTTATGATGACTACTCGGAGTCTAAAATCTGACTCCATGTGTCGAAGTTATGCCCAAAATTGTACTCAAAATAAATAACATCTAACTTTTAGGCTCTTAAAACCTTAAAAAATGTTATAATCATAAAATCAAACTTAAACCAAGTTGTAGGGCTCTGAATTATCTTTTCAATGACTATAAGAAGTCCAAAATTTAATATCCTAATGGAAAGTTATGGTTGTTTTATGAAGATAGTCTTTTTACCATTTTCCTTGTAATTGTGTTTTTGTGACAAAAAAATCCAACAAGATTAAATTTGACGACCATCAACAGCTACAAAAAAAAAACCTTTGTATTTTCTATCAACATGGCCATACTAGAGCATATTCTATATCAAAATTTATGAAAATGTTGATCAAGATCAAATGGTGAGGTCTTTATTTTTCTCAAGAGGTCATTTTTGCAAGCTCCCCCCTAAACACTCATTTAAATGAAACATCCAAAAACCCCATTTGACCAAAAATTTCACATGCCTAAAATCTACCAACATCCCATCATAATAGTAAACCCAAAACTCTCAAATCTGCAATAAACAACCTATAAAACTCATATATCTTGTAGTTCCTTTTATACTCTTATGCGTTCCCATGGATTGAATCTAGGGTAACAATAAGAAAACCATAACTCTGATACCATTGTAAGGAAACTTGCAACAAAGATATAACTATTTTCATATAACCCATAATAGATCTAAAATAAATGAGCAATTAAAATCCACATGCAAAAGAATAAAAAATATACCCATAAAAATGTGACACAAGATATACCCTAGGAAACCCTCATTGAGGGTTCAAACCTAGCCTTGAAAAACATTCATCATCATGTATTATTCAATAAAGTATCATAGCAATACAACCATAGAAGCCTTCAAAGCCATAGCCACAACCAATCAATCCATGTAAACAAGCATGAATAAATGCATCTCGTGTCATACTTAATCTTCACAAATGTTGTCTTGGCTAACTTGTCAAGTCTTGTCTTGCTTGACTTTCCTTTTTCTCTTTTTCCCTTTTATCTTGTCTCTAAAACTACCCTTGTGACTACTTATATAATAGCAAATCTCACAAAACCACCAAGTGGTATTACATAAACCATGTGTTACCTAACCCACTTACCCAACATTTAATATTGGACATTTAAATCATTTTCCCAATATTAAATAATTACATCAACTATTATAAAAATGTTACAATACAACTCATCAAGTATATCCTATGGAAATCATTCCATGTTGTATGTCCATCTAGGTCCTCATAGGTGCAACATTATATAATAAAATAAAATAATACAATTTAACAATATTATGTAATGTGTGCAATACACATAATCTCAACAGTAACATGCTACCATTTTTTCACTATTTTGAAGTGAGCTCGGTTAAGAGTCAGCCTTGTTAAAGGCTACAAACACACTATTAGGTGTGACCTTGTTAAAGAATTTAATTACCCTATTAGGAGTGGCCTTGTTAGAGGACTCGGGATCATTCTATTAGAATGTCACTTTGATTAGAGGATTTACAAAATAATTGTTAGGTCAACCTTGATTAAAGGATTTTACTTCTATAATGGTTAGAAAGTAACGGCTAGATTTGATCTATAATACATAGCTCACATTAAAAATTAAGATCTCCATTCAGCTCATTTTGTGTTTCATCAACTTGACTTCATTAACATTTACATCACTGATATGCTTGGAAATCCTTCAAGCAATCAAACTTCACCAATCTTTTTACTTATCTTCTGCTACTTTGTTCTCCACATGTTCTCTTTGAGATCACCAATCAACAATGAGCCAACTTTAGAAAAAATCTCTTGTGCCTCCTTAAATAGGAAATTTTAATTTTTTGTGACTTAACACATATGTAGATCATAGGGTTAGGTCAAATTCATCAAGTCCTTCCATCATTATGTTCTCCTTCTCCTTTCTAGAAACTTCTAATCAAATCTTTTCCATAGACTGGTTAACAAACTCTCACCATGCATTAAATATACCAGCTCATCGATCCTTATCATAATCATGCTTTGACTTATCTAAAAATTCAACTATGTCGGCCTCAAATCTCAAATATTAATTACTGTATAGCTTGGTCATCACTATTCTATCTTTCTCAGCATTCACTATCTTTCTCAATCGATACTAATGCTTGATCAATACTAACATTTCCTTCATCAACTTGCTCAACCATAACTATCACTTGGCTTGTATCATCTTATGCTTCATTGACCAACCAACACTAATACTTGGTCAAGCTTAGAAATTCACTCCACTTATTGTCATTTCTTTCATACATCAATTCACTTGTCTTCATTACTTCATATAATGATTAAACATTATATTATCTTGTCAATGACCAACTTATGAAGTGCCCATTGTAATTCCATGATACTTAAATTCTCTTTTCAACAACTTGACTAGCTCACCTTGTTATCTCCTCTTTTTAATTCTTCTTCTTCATCAATTAAATGACATGACACTCTACATTGTTATTAAATGTATCACTAATAGGTGTGACATCAATGACAATATAATTATTTTTTTAATTGTAGTTTCCAACAATCTCCCTCTTTGACATTGATGGAAATGCCTCTAGTTACCATGCAATCCAAAAATCTTCATTATGTCTTCTTTGAACTTGTACTATCAATTCCCTCTATATTTGTGTTCTCTCTTTCTTAGTTTCATTAAGATTCTCATCTATACAATATATGGATGCTACCTTTGACATCAATTGTAGTAGCATCAGTTTTGCATAACTTCTCCCTAACTTCATAACTTCTCCATAACTTTGAATGTTAACTACATAACGTATCCCTCTTTTGACAATAATGCCAAAGACATCAACCATTCACATACATCTCTCTCTTTTATCTCACATACATAAAAAATTCATCTCACTGACTGAATGATATAGAAATATTATCTCCACTTGTTTACCTTAACTCCTTATAGTCTCATCTATTCCATGCTTCAGTCCATCTTTTCACAATCTTTAGGAAGCTCCTAAAGTGTGACCTTCTGCATCAATGTGTAAGATATTTTGATCATAAGATTTGATGCAATGCAGGATCTCTTCTTAGTTTACTTTAGATAGGGTAATGACCCCTAAATTTCATCTTAGATACTCAAAAGAATCCTTAAGTAGTGTCTCTATGAATATGTCAACTATTTGTTCTTTTGTGTTCACATATTCCAATCTCACTTCTTTCTCTTGCACTAACTCTCTTAATTAATGATACTTGATCTTTATATGTTTAGTCTTTGTGTGCATCACATGGATGTCTTATATGTTTATAGCACTTGTATTATCACAATAAATCCCAACATGTTAAATAATCTATTCCTTCATTCCTTTCAACAATTGTTTGATCCATTCAATGTTTGAACAATTGACTGCTGCAATAACATACTCAGCCTCTACTATGGATTGAGAAACACAATTATGTTTGTTGCTTGTCCATGAAATCAATCTTCTACATTGAGAGAAAGTTCCTCCACTTGTACTCTTTCTATCATCAATGTTTCCACCCCAATCTACATCAGTATAAACCTTTAACTCAAACTTGTCACTTTTCTTATACCATAATCCATAGTCTTTTGTTCCTTTTGGATATCTCAGTATCATTTTCACTTCCATCATATGATTTTCTCTAGGATTAGCATAAAATCTAGCAACAATGCCAACTACTAATGCAATATTAGGTCTTCCATGTACAACATATTGTAGTTTTCCAATCATTGACCTATATAATGTTTGATTTAACTTAGCAAAATCATCATTTGTTGTCAATTTATGACCAGTACCCATAGTTTTTCCAGTTCATCTTGAATCTTCTATTCCAAAAGTATCCAATATCTCCTTGATATACTTTGATTGTGTGACATATATACCACCTTCTTTTGATAGACTTGTAGGCCAACTAATTATTTAATCTCTCAAAAAATTGACATCTCAAATTTTGTCTTCATTTCATTGGCAAATTATTTGCACATCAAATCTTTTCCTCCAAATATGATATCATCAAGAAAAATTTTAACTAATAGTATCTTGCTTTCAGATTCACTTTTCACAAATTGATTATTATTTTTATTAGTTATATGAAAACTAAATTTCACTGAATAATTGTGTGACCTTTCATACCATGTTCTAGGGGCTTGCTTCAAACCATAAAAATCCTTGTGTAACTTACATACCATGTTCCTCTTTCTTGGATAAACAAATCCTTTAGGTTGTTTAATGTAAACTTCTTCTTTCAAGATTCCATTCAAAAAATGAAGATTTGACATCCATTTGGTATACTTTGAATCCTTTGTAAGAAGTATATGCAAGAAATTTTATCACTCCTTCCAACCTTGCAACTGGGGAAAATGTCTCACCATAATCAACTCCTTCTAGTGCATATCTCTTACAAATTAATCTTGTCTTGTTCCTTGTGACTTCACCTTTCTCATTTAGCTTGTTTATGAAAGCCCACTTAGTTTTGATTACATTATTATCCTTTGGCCTTGGCACCAATTTCCATGTCTTATTTTTATATATTTTCTCAATTTCTTGATTCATTGCTCCTATCCAATCTTTAGTGTCCAAAGCTTCATTAACTTACTTGGGCTCAAACTCATATAAAAATATGTCATTCTTCAAATTACTTCTTGTCATAACTCCTAAATCTTTTCTTCCAATAATTTGGTCTTGTATATGATTCCTCCTTACATACTTTGCTAGAAAAATTTTAGATCTTCTTTCTTCTTGTTGTGGTTCATTTGATTCTTCTTGCTCATCTTCTTCAGGTATTTCTAGCTACAATTTGGCTTTCTCTATCTGATGGTCAGTAGTCTTTGTTTATAACTTGGTTCTTATAGCCTGATTCTCAATAGTATGGTGATGTTTGGTAGTCTGGTGATGCTCGGTGGAACTCTTCTATTGAACCTTAGTATTTCCTAGATATGGATGCTCAACAACCTCTTTCTGTGCTTCACATAAGGTGCCAAGTTCAACTTCATAAACATAGACAAAGTTGATATAGTCTTTAGGCTCTTTCTTGCATTTTTCTTCATTATTTTTTGAAAATTTATCAACTCTAACATTTTCTCTTTCCACAATTTTGTTAGTGTTAGAATCCAAACACTTGTAAGCCTTTCTTTTAGTGGAATATTCTATAAATATGCCTTCATCACTTTTTGTGTCTAGTTTTAATTTTCTTCTATTTTTCAATATGTAACACTTGCTTCAAAAAACTTATAAATAATTCACAATAGGTGCATAGCCATACCAAAGTTTAAAAGGTATTTTTTTTGTACCTTTCTTCACTTGAACTTGATTCAAAGTATAGACTATAGTACTTACAACTTCTCTCCAATACTTTTGTGAAATATTCTTCTCCATTATTAGTGTCCTTGCATAGTCTATTATTGATCTATTCCTTCTCTTGGATATATCGTTCTTTGGTGGAGTGCTAGGTGCACTCATTTTTCTCTTGATTCCTTTGTCATTGAAGAATATGTTGAACTCATCTAATATGAATTCACCTTTTCTATCTAATCTCAAGAAATTCAGACTTTTTCCTATTTCCTTTTCAACTCTAGACAAATATCACTTAAATATTTGAAATGCATCAGATTTTTCTTTAAGAAACATCATAACCAACATTCTAAAAAATTCATCAACAAATAGAATGAATTATTTATCACCATAAAATCTTTCTACTCCAATAGGACCACATAAATAAAAATGAACCAACTTCAAAATATCATCAGAACAATAGGTCTTGCTCTTGAAACTAGACTTTGTCATTTTACCCATTTGACACAATCTACACACCACTTTATCAAGTTTTCTTAATCTTGGTAACCCTCTAACTCTTTTCATCTTAGTAATTCTCACCAAATTATCAAAGTTCGCATGACATAGCCTCTTATGCCATAACCAAATATCTTGAAATTGTGCAAATAGACAAGTGTCTTTAGATAGGTCTAGGTGGAACAAGTTACCTCTTATTTTCTCTCCACATCCAACTAGTTCACCACTAGCATCATAGATCTTTGCCTTCTTGTTTTGGAATTCAAATTGGTAGCCTACACTATTCAATTTTATCACACTCAACAAATTGTACTTTATCCCATCAACCCAATATGAATTTTCACATCTAATCTTATCATTCAATATAATTGATCCTTTACATTTCACATAACATGGTGCATCATTTCCAAACTTAACATTACTTCTATTAAAATGTTCTAGCTTCTCAAACTTATTTGTATCACAAGTCATATGATGTGAGTAGCCATTATAAATTATCCATTTATCATTCTTATGCACATGAAAAATTATTGTAGTTTTCTCATTTTCATCATAATCATCTTTCATTGCAACATAAACAACTTCTTCATCATGATCATCAAAGTCACTATCAAAATCATCTTCTTTAGGAATGTAACAATGTTTCTTTCCTTTATCTTTTGTAATCTTCGTTATCTTAGTTGTCTTTATTATCTCTCCTTCCTTGGTACTTGAAGTCTTTCCTTTTGTCCTTATTATCTTTTCCAGGACACCTTGCAACAATATGACAAACTTTGTTATATGTAAAATAGATAATATGAAGCTTACCTTTGTATTTGTCTTTTCCCCTCAGTAGCCTTTTTTCCAAAAATGCTTCAATATCATCAAGGTCATCATCTGATTCACTATCATTGTCCACAAGCTTACTCCTTGAATTTGTATTCTTTTGGATCCATCAAGGTTTAGTTGAGACTTGAAAACACATTCAATGCTAGAAGGTGTATAGATATCAAAATTTGACAATTCAAGTGCAGTAAGTCTACCAATTAGACTATCCAAGGTCATATCATTACCAAGTGTACATCTTAGTTTTTGTATTATGGATACTCTAATTACATAGATAGGAAGTAAATTCTTCAATACCTTGTTGATCATAGTTTCATTGGATATGTCTGCACCTCTATTTGCATTCACTGACTTCTTTATTTGGCCACAATATTGTGCAATAATTTCTCCTTCTTTCATTCTAATGTCATCAAACTTGCCTCTTAGACTCTTAACTTTATCCCTTAACACATTTTTCTCTCCTCTATGAATTTGGCCAACTTATCCCACATTTTCTTTGCAATAGTGCAATCCTTCACATCATCAAACTTAGCATAACTTAGGGAAGATGCCAGATCTATCATCATCTAATTGTGATCATGATTCTCCTTTATTTTCTCAACTATCATGGGTCTTGGTACTTAGATGTATTCATTTTTCAAGTAGTATAGTATAGAATCTCCAACCCTAGATAGATGCAATCTCATCCAACATTGTCATGCTTGGAAGTTCTCTGTATTTATCTCGGGTGCCTCTCTCTTATACATCTCAATATGTTTCTTAATTCCCTTCAAGATTTCCTTAGAAACACCAACTACTCTAATACTAATTGTTAGAATGATTAGAATAGTTAGGGGGGGTGAATCAGTTATCCTCGGGTCTAGATGCACCAATTCAACATTTAACAAAATCAAACAACTTGTTCAAATTTATAAATCCATTTGTCCAATATAGAAAATCATAGCAATTCAATGTACTCATTCATCACTTAGCTCTTTATTTAGTATATGTCAAATGATAGAAACATATAACACTAAATAGCATGAAACATGAAAATAACATTCACACATGTATGACACCAGTATTTAATGCGGTAACCTAATTTGGTAAAAACCACCAAGTAACATGCTACCATTTTTCACTCTTCTAAAGTGAGCTCGGTTAAGAGCCAACCTTGTTAAAGGTTACAAAACACATTGTTAGGAGTGACTATGTTAAAGGATTTAATCACCCTATTAGGAGTGGCATAGTTAAAGGTCTTTAGAGGATCCCCTTGGAATGACACCTTGATTAAAGGGTTTACAATAAAACTATTAGGTCAACCTTGATTAAAGGATTTTACTACTACAATAGTTAGAAAGTAACAACTAGGTTGATTTGATAAAATACAACTCACTTTGATTATTTAGATTTCAATTTTTCTTATTTCTAGTTCATTGACTGGACTTTATCAAATTCTCCATCTCTTATCTGCTTGGAAACTCTTCAAACAAACTCACTTCACCAATGTTCTCACTTTTCCTCTACAACTTTTTTCTTTACTTGTCCTTCACAAATTTTCCAATCAACAATGAACCAACTGTAAAACATATCTTGTGCCTCCTTAGATAGGTAGCTCTTATATTTTTCCACTCAAAAACATAACCGTAGATCTTATGGTTCAATCAAATTCATTGAATGTGTACATCATTTTGTCCTTCTACTTCTTTCTTGAAACTCCTAGAAACTTCTCCTTGAACCCACACCTTATATTTCTTAACAAACTCAATTTGTGTAGTAAATACACAAACTCACCAATCCTCATCTTTCACATGTTTTTACCAATGTAAAAATTTAACTATGTAGACCTCAAATCTTGATTCTTCCACAATCTATCAATTTGTAGACACTAGGTCATCACTATGTTCTTCACCTCAATCATCACTAGGTAGCTCACTATCTACTATTTTTACTTGCTTAACTTACACTGGCTCACTTGGTCTTCACTATACTTAGTTGCTTCTTCATTTTTCTCGTATCTCACTTGGTCATTACTATCACTGGTCTGATATTGTTCTGCTTGACTTTAACTTAAGTTCCTTAGTCTTTTGCTTCAACTTCTTCATTGATCTTGTAAAATGGTACTTGGTCAAGCTTGTGTTTCACTCAATTTCTTGACTTGCTTCAATCATTTCTTTTACACTTCTTGTAAAGATCAAATAACACGTTATCTTGTCAAATACCAACTAATCAAGTTCCCATTGTAATACCATCATACTTACTCCACTTTACTCAACAACTTCACTAGTTCATCTAGTTATCTCTCTTTTCAAATCCTCTTCATTATTCAAAAGACATGGCACTCTACAATGTTAGTAAATGCCTTACTAGTAAGGTTTGACATCAATGAAAACATAACAATTGTTCCAATTGTAGTTTCCAACAAGTTCAACGTAGCAACTTACGACACTAGATCCTTAATGTTAGGACTTTGAAAATTGGAAAAAATAAATAAATAACATCTTTGGAGTCAAAGGCTGAGACATCATTATCCTTAAATTATCCCACTTGTCAAAGACTTTTCAAGAGTCGAAACTTCGTCACCTACATAAGGCCCCAAGGCCCATAGAACCAATTCACTATCTCAACTTCTTAGTGTTTACAAGATTCATCAATGCATTTGCAACATTTTCAAAAGTGTCACTTTTTTATAACTTCACCTTTCTATCTTCCAACATATCACATACAAAATTATATTGTACATCAATATGCTTTGTGTTGGCATGGAAAGTAGCAATCTTTGCTAAAAGAATAACACTTTGGATATCACAATAGATAGTAATTTCTCTTGCATCAAAACCAATATCAGATATAAAAAATCTCTTAAGACAAGTGGCAATTTTGGAAGCATGATTAGCTTCCATATACTTTAATTCTATAGTGGCACAAAGAATCTACAACTTGTCACTTACTTGTCCAACTAATTGCAACACCAAACATCATGAAAACATATCCACTAGTGGAACTTTTTCTATCAATGTTACCTTCCTAATTTGAATCCACATATCCAAAATCCAAATTGAATGTTGAGATACAATAGGATTACATTGAAAACATAAACAATACTCAAATGCACCCCTCAAATACTTTAACACTCTCTTTAATACAACCCAGTGCACCCTTCCAAGATTACCCATATACTGACTAAGGACTCCTACTACTTTGGCAAAGTATGGTTGTGTACATACCATAGCATACATCAAGCTTCTAATAACACTTTCATAAGGTAATCTAGACATGCCTCCACCTTAGTAGAATATTTTGGACAATCCTCCATAGAAAGATTTGTTCCCTATAACATTGGAACAACTAAATGCCTGTAAGCTATCATGTTCAAATTCTTTAATACAAAGTTATTATACTTCCTCTAGTTCATCCAATGATTTCTTCTAGCTCTATCTCTAATGATCTAAATTCCAAGAATATATCTAGGTATACGTAGATATTTCATTTAAAATTGTGCTGCTAATTGAGACTTCAAATCTAAAATCATTCTTTTCCCATTCCCAAAAAATAACATATCATCCACATATAGGAATATGATAAGAATGTGACCATTTTTTAATTTATAATATACACAATGGTCAAATTTAGATCTCACAAATCCCAAGGACAATCCATAGGTGTCAAACTTTTGGTACCGCATTATAAGAGACTTCTTCAAACCATATAGAGATTTCTTCAATTTGCAAACAAGATTTTATTTATCATTTTCAACAAAATGCTCTAGTTGTAACATATAAATTTCCTCCTCTATATAACCATGAAGGAACAATGTCTTCACATCCATTTTCTTAACTTCAAAATCATAAGTTGTCACAAGTGACAACAAAAATTGAATGGATTTCAACTTCACTACGGGAGAGAGTATTTCACCATGATCAATTCCCTCCACTTGTAAATACCCCTCCATGACAAACCATGACTTATACTTCTCAACACGACCATCTAGACCTAATTTCTTCTTGAAGACCCATTTACATATAATAGGTTTATATCCTTTAGGAATAGGTACTAGAACCCATGTATCACTATTCTTTAATGCTTCCACCTCTTCATTCATGACTTCTATCTAGGAATCTACATCATTTGAACCCATAGATTCTCTAAGATCCCCATGCTCATCAATGTTAGAAATCAAAGCAAATACTGAACTAGAATCCACTAAAGAATATCCAAAAATTTCAAGTGATAACCATATCTATCAAGTTGTTTCCTATTGCAAGAAGGCCTTCTTAAAGATTGAGATTTAGTTCTTGCTGTTATTCACAACTTTCAAAGCTACTTGAGCTCTTCTCATTATTGGGTCCATCAAGAACTTGTAGTTCTTCCTCCTTAGGGATACAAGGAATATAACTTACTTCCTTATTTTACTTCTCTTCCTTCTCTGGCTGCAAATTAACTATAAATAGTTTTAACTCACAAAATATCACACTTCTACTATAGAGAACCTACTCTACAACTAGATCCCAAAGCTTATAACCTTTCATAGTGACACCATATCCGGTGAAGATGCACTTAACTATCTTGTTCTCTAGTTTTAATATTTTATAACTTGGAAAATGAACATATTCCTCACATCCAAATACTCTGAGATATCTAATTGAGGGCTTCTTTCCAGACCATGCCTCCATGGGTGTCCTCTCAACAAGTATTGAAGTAGGAATTTTTTTTTAAATTAAATAACATGCAGTGGCTACAACTTTAGCCTAAAACTTTCATTCAATCCCAACACCACTCAAGATACTCCCAACCCTCTCCATCAATGTTATATTCATCCTCTCTACAACTCTATTCCATTGTGAGTTGTATGGAGTTGCCTTATGTCTTTTAATTCCATGATCCTTACACAACCTATCAAATTCTACTAAACAAAACTTACTGCCATTGTCAATCCTCAAACTCTTAATTTTTCTACCAGTCTTGTTTTAAACCAAGCACTTAAATTCCTTAAACTAGCTAAAAATTTGGCTTTTCTTTTGAATAAAGACACAAATTTCCTACTATAATCAGCTATGAATGAGACAAAGTACATAGATCTAGATATTGAAGGAACATTAACTAAACCAAACATATTTGAATGAATATAATCCAAAACCTCATAAGGCTTATATGAACTAGAATAAAAAGAAACACAATATTGTTTACCATAAACATAATGTTCATAGAAGTCAAACTCTATATTATAATCATCAAGGCCTTCAAGAAGGCTCTTATTTTTCAGAGCTCTAAGACCCTTCTCACTAGTGTGTGCAAGCCTTTGGTGCCATAACATTGTCTTCTTAGTTGGATGCTTCATATCCAAAACATTTGTACACTTAATTACCCAAAAGGAATGACCATTTGATGTAGAAAAAAAATTCTTCTTCTTTCCTTGATTTAATGGTGAAGATGAAGAATCTAAAACCCTTTTCTTGGACTTGACATCAGCACTATTGTAACTAGTAATTGTGATTATCGCTATTGGTAATTGATTAATATGATAGTATTATATTCCTGTAATTGATTGGATCCAAGTATGAAGATATATTTCATTTTGCAAGTATGAATTCTTTTATGAAAGAGATTTTTATTCTTTAAAAAGTGTATTTTGATTCATTAGTTAAATGCTTATAATTTGATTCCTTAGCATCTAAATTAGATTGCATCTATACCACTTGGTCTATTATCTTCATCCCTTGAGCATATAGCCACTATATCTCTCATCATCTTACAAGTCCCAGATTGACACTCTTAGGGAATTTTAGTTCAAATTATATCTCAAAATATCTCATCAAGATAGACCCCAACTTTACCCTAAATTTTTGGTGCCATTTTCGGGGAGAGGTATTAAAAGGTGTGAAATCATAGTAAGTCAAGTTAGTAACAATGTGTCATTGGGAGTGTCTGATCAAGTGTCGACCTTTCCTAGTCTGGTACCTTAGGTTTGTGATGTAGTAAATCATTTAGGTGCATGAATAGACCTAGAGATAGTCATGGAATTTTTTAATGAAGAATTAGGATGTGGTTCAAAAACTCAAAAAACACAAAAAGAAAAAGGGTCATTAAATATAGAGACAAGAACCAAAGTAGAAAAGGGATACTCAAATCCAACTCAGCCAGCTTTGACTATTGTTCCCACTAAGATTTCTTAATAATTCAAAAGAATATTTTGAGGCTAGGTGTAGTAAACCTCTAGAAAAAACATTTAAAACTTACTATGCACCTTGGGAAATAGAAATCTTGGAGAAAAGTATGGCTAACAATACAGGAAATGTTGTAGGAGGTAATAATGGCAAAAACAATGACAATGCATTGGTACAACACAATAGTAATATTATGATCTTTGAGTTTCCAATCCAACATCATAAGGATAATGCCCTTGTGAAGAATATACTTCACAGAACACTACCTATCTTTAGAGGAGCAACTACTAAATAACTTGATATGTTCCTATTTGAGTTTGATGTCCTTTGTAATAGCTATGATTATCAAAGTGATGCACAAAAACTAAAACTATTCCCATCCAAATTAAAAGATGTTTCATTGCAATGGTTCATGAGCTGGAGAGACATTAAGACATGAGATCAAATTAAAGAATATTTTCTAGAAAAATATCAAGAATATTGCAAAACCAAGGAAGTATGAGATGAAATATTTTGCATGATGCAACGAGAAGAAGAGTTTGTAGAAGATTTCTTAGAATGTTTCACCTTTAGCTTACGATGTTCAAGATGCCCTGATTTAACCAATGATACTATCAAAATACTCTTCCTTAGGGGAATTCGAGATAAGACCACGTATTCCTTAAACCCAATTGTAAAATGTGACATTTCTAAACTACCTTTTGAAGACATTTGTGAAATTTGCAAGAACTAATCTAGATCCCAGCAGTTCATATGATGATATTTCGGTAACTATACTTCTTTTGGAAATGCATCAAGTATAACAAAAAGAGAAATTGGTGATTTATTAGATGATCTTTAAAAAAAATCTTTTAAATCATATGGGCAAACAAATTGATATAATATATTAGATTGCAAGAAACAAGAGGAGGTAGAGCGTGTTTTGGAAATATTTTATTCTACAAGCAGAAAGAAGCATGGTAGTGAGGAATGTCCATATAATAGGACCTACATCTCCTTTCTTGAAGAACATAGTAAAAGCTCTAGTCGAAAATGTTTCCCTATAGAAACCCCTATTACAAAGTATTTTTAAGAACCTGTGTACTTTATGGCACCCAAATGCCCTTTTTCATGGTACAACAACAATCAATGACCTTTTTTATCCAATCTAGGGGATATGGGGGTTGGAAAAATACTCACAACTAAGACAATGGAAACCACTCCCTTAATATTCATAGTGGATACCACAACCCCTAGTTGCACAAAAACTATGGCAGCAAGCATGGAGGCCACAACCGCCACAAACATTCTATCCACCCCCACAACCAAGTTCATATCCACAATACCAATCACATCCAGTAATAACCTTGTATTATCTACCATAGAAACTATTACCATCAACTTCGCCACCTCCCAATCAACCATCCAATTCTTCTCAACCACCTAAATCAACACCTATGTTAGCACAACTAGCACTACATCCTAATAATAAGAAAAACTAGCCTATATACAATAATGAGGTGATCGCTTATCCTGCATATCTAGTAAAAAAAAATTGATATCAATGGAGTTCAACTTCAGTCTAGTAAGGTTGTTCAAGGCCCAACTATTATAAAGATTGAATATTTTCCCAATGACATTATTAAGCCTGACAATCATAAACAAGAACCTAAAGAGCCTCATTTTACTGAAAGAATTAAGTAACAACACTAAATATTTTGAAACCAATGTCTATATTTGATTTCATAGAAGAACTAAACAATCTTAATATTTGAATTCCTTTGTTGTAGGCAATTTAGGATGTACTAGTCTATGCAAAAGTTATCAAGGAACTATGTGGAATAACTTGTGGATCTAATGCTAGGGAAGATATCTATTCCAAAATATGTGGATCCAGGGAGTCCAATGATTAAGGTATGTATTGGGGATTTGATTATTCCTAATATGCTTGTGGATCTTTGGATAGTAATAAATGTAATGACTAATGAAACCAAGGAGAAATTAGACTTATAAGGTCTTAAACCTACTCCCATGGGCCTATGAATCGTTGATCATTCTTTGGTCAAAGAAGAAGGTATGATTGAAGATGTTATTTTTTATATTGAATCTTGGGAGTATCCTACTAATTTTATGATATTATAACCTAAAATTAAGTTTGGGGTGTACCCCCTCATGTTAGGAAGACCTTGGTTAGTTGTTGCTAATTATTTTATTAATTGTAGGTCTGGAAACATGGTGATTTCAAATGGGGAACATACAAAGGAGTTAATCTTGTATCCTTCAGCGCAACCTCTAGCAGAAACACAAGAACCCTTGTGGGCTAACAGTGATTTGGAAGTTTCTTTTTTCTATTTTGACCATCGAATAGAGTAGGAAGTTGAAAGGTACTTCTAAGGATATTATCATTAACCATTTATTGCAAAATCACTATAATGTTGATGATGTTTTTGAGTCAATACTTTTTCTTGACAATTGAAATAACACTTTCCCATTTGGGGACTTTTTGTTACTAGGTGATTCATCATTAATTCAACATTTTGTTACTCTACATCAATTTTTACAACACACTTGTTAGTATAGTCGATTCTTGATGTCCAATTCCAATTTACTACTTCATGTTATAGAAGCTCCTACACAATCTTGTCCTACTAAATTTTTTCCTAGGAAGACACTTAACCTTAGCTAAACTCTAAGTGAATCCCAAACTAAGGATTTGGTTGAAATGCTACGCAAATATGAAGAAGCCTTTACTTGGGATTATCAAGACATGCATGGTATACATCCTTCTACCTGGACTCATCATATCTATATAGATGAAAGAAGTAGACCAATAAGACAACCACAAAGGAGATTAAATCTAGTCCTCCAGGAAATTATAAAAGAGGAATTTCAGAAACTCCTCAAGGTCAAATTTATTTATCCAATATTTGATAGCCAATGGGTATCTCCTCTTATAGTTATACCTAAGAAGAAAGGTAAATGGCGAATTTATGTCAATTATATAGCCCTTAATAAAGCCACCAAGAAAGATCATTTTTCATTACATTTTATTGATCAATTTTTGGACACTTAAGCTAGTAAAAAGTTCTTCTTTTTTCTAAATGGATTTAATGAGTATAACCAAATTCAAATTTCCCTAGAAGACCAAGACAAAACTACTTTCACATGTCCATGGGGTGCATTCACCTATAATCTTTTACCATTTGGTTTGTGTAGTACCCCAACAACCTTTTAAAGAGTAGTACCAAGTATATTTGTTGATCTAATTTATGATTGTGGAGAAGAATAGGAAGCTAAGGTAAATATTGAAAAGGTTCTTAAATGATGTATTGATACTAACCCTTCTCTGAGTCATAGAAAATGTCTTTTGATATTGACTAAAGGTATTGTTTTTGGTCAGCATATTTCCTCAAGAAGAATGGAAGTAGATCCCAAAAATATTCAAATCATTCACAATCTTGTCATACCTACTTGTCCCAAAGAAGTTTGTAGTTTCTCAAGGCATGTTGGTTATTATCGTCGATTCTTTCAAAATTTTAGTAAAGTCGCCTCACCTCTCTTTGAGTTGTTAGGAAAATATGTAGACTTATCATGGACACCCAAATTATAGCAAGATTTTGAAGACATTAAAGGTAAGCTTATTTCTACCCCCAGTGTTATGAGGGCCAAATTGGGAATTGACTTTTCATATCACTACAAATGCATCTGACACTTCTATGGGAGCAATCCTCAAGAAAAAAAAAGATAATATTTTCTATTCCATTTTTAATATCAGTAAGAATTTTACTGGAGCTAAGGTAAATTTTATAGTTATTAAAAAGAAATTTTTTGTTATTGTATATGCAATTAATAAGTTTCTTCATTATATTATTAGTTATAAAAAACATTGTACATACTATTCATTTTGCTATCTGATTTTTTATGAACAAACCAGTGGTAATTGGCCACATAATTTGGCAGTTACTCCTTTTACATAAATTTGATACTACCATGCTTGATAAACTAGGATGCAAAAATGGTGCAATTGTCCTATCACAGTTACAAAATGTAGATGTGTTGTGATGTGGAGCCTAATTAGACTCAAAAGTTTATTTGGCATGGTTTCCCTCTAGATTATTTTTACAGGGGTTTGGGGGCAACGCCCCCAAGACAGGGTCAAGGGTTAATGCCCCAGGTGTGCTCCCTATCGTAGTACAGGGTGCAATCGAGGGACACCCTTAGAAGGATAATTATTTGTTTACAAATAGTCATAGTGACATTCATCTTTCAAAAAAATTGATTCCACATTCAAAGAAAAAACACATACAATTGTGATATCATTTCATTTGGTAAGTTTTGGATGATAGATAGTTAAAGATGGAGAAGATACATACAAATGAAAATCTAGTAGATATGTTTACAAAGGTAGTGACAAGATAGAAGCTAAACTCCTCTTCAGTTTTGGTTGGTCTTCTAGACTAAACAAAATAAAATGATAGTAGAGTCTATGGTGGTTGATATTCCAGTGGGAGCTATAGGTTTAGCAGTGCTATGATTAGTCTCCAAGTGGTAGGTTATTATTATGGAGTCTGATCTGTCTCCAAGTGGGAGATTTTTGTGATGTGGAGCCTAATCAGACTCAGAGGTTTATTCAGTGTAGTTTCCCTCTATATTATTTCTATGGGGGTTTGGGGGAAGCACCCCTGTGGAGTCCTGAGATAGTGCCCCAAGTGTGCTCCCTATCGCAATACAAGGTGGGGTCATAGGGGTTTTCAGGGGCAGTGCCCCTAAAGCCAAAATGACCTTATATTGTAAAAGGCATCAGCTACTTTTTTTTTCTATTATTCTAGCCCTAATTTTGTAAGTAGCAAAAAGCTTGTATAAAAAAGCTTAGGGTTAGGGATTTGCATAATATGTGATGCAAAAACTTGGTTCTTGCGGTAGCATTGAGCTGTAAGGAATTACGGATTGTAATCAGGATTATAATCATTGGATCATAATAACATTGGACTTGTTGTTGGTAATCCAGGGATTGGGTGAACCATGTTAGATTTTGGTGTCTTGTATTTTTGTCTATGTGATCTATTATTTTTTATATCGGTTATATTTGCATGTATCTATTATTTTTGTCTGAGGTTAATCCTAACAAGTGGTATCAAAGCTAGACGGTCATCTTTTTTTAGCTAGATTGTTATCAATTTTTTTAGCGATCCTTTGCAAGATGGTCTCATGATTGAGTGGGAGTCTCATGGTTGAGTGGGAGTGATGTCAGATGAGGGTAAGCTAAGGGCTGACAAGTTTAATGGGCAGAACTTTCAGTTATGGAAGATGCAAATGGAGGACCATCTTTATCAAAAGGATTTAAGGAAGTCATTGGGAAGAAAAACTAAAAACCAAGGAACTATGACAAATGAGGACTGAGATCTTTTAGACATAAAGGCACTTCGAAGCATTCAACTATTCTTGGCAATATCAGTGACATTTAACATTTAAAAAGTGAAGATGACGGAAGAGTTGATGGAAACCCTAGCAAAATTGTATGAAAAGCCCTCCACTTCAAATAAGGTATTTCTCATGAAGCATTTATATAATATGAAAATGACAGAAGGTGGATCTATTGCAGATCATTTAAATGAGTTTAATATTGTTACTAGTCAATTATTTTCTATGGGTATTAATTTTGATGAAGAAATTAGAAATCTCTTGATTTTGTGTTTTGTGCCTGAAATTTGAAATTGCTTGGTAATGGCTATGAGTAATTATATTTTTGGATCTAATACCCTAAAATATGATGATGTGATTGGTGTTATTTTGAGTGAGAAAACTCGTAGAAAAACCTCAGGTGGATCTACATCAAGAAATGCTTTGAACACACAAAGCAGAGGTAGAACAACTAAGAGAAGAAGTAATTCTGAAAATCATGGGAAATCAAGAGGAAAGTCAAAAGGAAAGAGGTCTTAATCTAGAGGATGGAGAGATTGTTGGTTTTGTGATAAAACAAGGCATAAGAAGAAAGATTACTAGACTCGAAAGAATAATGAAGGAGATAAACCAAAAGGGAACAAGGAGGCAAATGTGGTAAGTAACAAATCTGAAGAGGATGCTTTGCTTCTATCTTCAAAAAGTGTTGATGATTCATGGGTTTTAGATTCTGGTGCTTCCTTTCATGCTACACCTCATAGAGGTTATTTCATTGATTATGTCTAAGGGGATTTTGGGCTTGTTTATTTGGGGGATAATGAACCCTGCCAAATTTTTGGAAAGGGAAAAGTTAAGATTAAGTTGCAAAATGAGAATCATTGGCTACTACATGAGGTAAGACATGTTCCAAGACTGAGTAGAAATTTAATTTCAGCAGGGCAACTCAATGATGAGGATTTTGTAGTTACTTTTAATGATAAAAATTGGAAGGTTTCAAAAGGTCCCTTGTAGTAGTAAAAAGTGTGAAAGTAGGCACCTTATATCATTTTACAGGTCATATTATTCCTTCTACTTTGATTGTTTTAGAGAAAAATGAATGTTTAGGAACAGTTGGTGCAGTTGAGCAGGGAGAACAAATAGTTGTTATAGATTTTGATATAGCATTGTGGCACAACAAACTTGGCAACATTCAAGTGAGAAAGGTATGAAATTACTTCACTCAGAGAAAGTTTTACCAAGTCTGAAATGTGTTAATCTAGATTTTTGTGAAAGTTATGTGTATGGAAAACAAAAGAGAGTGAGCTTTGTGAAGACTGTGAAGGAAAATAAAAGTGAGAAATTAGAGCTTGTGCATACAGATGTATGGGGACTAGCTCAGGTATCTTCCCTTGGTGGCTCTTATTATTATGTTACATTTATTGATGATGTAACTAGAAAAGTATGAATTTATTTTCTTAGATAGAAATCTAATGTATTTCAAACTTTTAAGAAATGGAAATGCTTGGTTGAAAATGAGACTGGTAAGAAATTAAAACGTATCAGATTTGATAATGATGGTGAGTATTACAGTCATGAATTTGAAAATTATTACTCCACTAATGGTATTCGTAGATAGAAAACTATTCCAAGGACTCCACAGGAAAATAGAGTGGTTAAACGCATGAATAAGACAATAATAGAGCATGCAAGAAGTATGACGTTGTTGCCCTTAAGCATGTGGGCTGAGGTTATCAATATTGCTATATATTTGATTAATAGATTTCCCTCTACTCATTTGGGTTGTGGTATTCTAGAGGAAGCATGGATTGGTGAGAAGGTGAGTTATTATTTTCTCAAGACCTTCAGTTGTGAAGTATTTTCTCATATAGATTCTGAAAATAGAACCAAGCTAGAAGCTAAGTCAAAGAAACGTGTATTTGTTAGATATGGCATTAATAAATTTGGTTATAGGCTTTGGGATTTTAAGTATTGTGGCTACTAAAGATGTGCAATTGGAGAAACTTAATGTTAAAACTACCTTCCTTCATGGTGATTTGGATGAAGAGATATATATGGCATAGCCATGGGAATTTGAGGTCAAGGGTAAGAAGAACTTAGTGTGCAGATTGAAGAAAACTTTATATGGCTTGAAGCAAGCACCTGGGCAGTGGTATCTAAAATTTGATAGGTTTATGCATGAGCATGGATATAGCAAGTGTCATTTAGATCATTGTGTTTATCTTAAGAGGTTGGATGATGACAGCTACATTATTTTATGTTTATATGTTGATGATATGCTTGTAGCTGGGTCTAACATGAATCATATTAAGGGGCTGAAATGCCAGTTAGCACATGCATTTTCTATGAAGGATTTGGGGGAAAAAAATCAAATCCTTTGTATGAAGATTTTTAGAGATAGGAAGAACAAAAAATTGACATTATCTCAGGCTAATTATATTGAGGTGGTGTTGCAACATTTCTCTATGGAAAATGCAAAAGCTGTCAACACACCTTTACCTAGTCATTTGAAGTTGACTAAGGAGATGTGTCCCAAAACACAAGAAGGGGAAGATAAGATGTCTAAGGTACCTTATGCTTTAGTTTTAGGAAGCTTGATGTATGCTATGGTACGTACTAGGCCATATATTGCACATGTAGTGGGGGTCATTAGCAAGTATATGAGTCATCTAGGAATTGAGCATTGGAATGCAGTTAAATGGATTCTCAGATATTTGAGAGGAACAGCCTATAAGTGTTTACACTTTGGGGGCTCTACTACTGATTTGTAGGGCTATGTTGACTTAGTTTTGAAAGGAGATATTGATACCAAGCGGAGTACTATAGGTTATGTATTTATTATTGGTGGAGCACCAGTGAGCTGGGGTTCTAGGTTACCGAAGGTTAATGATTTATCCACTATAGAGGTAGAGTATTTTGTTGTTGTATAGGTAGCCAAGGAGATGATATGGCCTCAGTTCTTCCTGGAAGAATTGGGACACCCTCAAAAGGATAATTATTTGTTTACAGATAGTTAGAGTGTCATTCATCTTGCAAAGAATTTAGCTCTACATTCAAAGACAAAACACATATAATTGCAGTACCATTTCATTTGGATAGTTTTGGATGATGGAAAGTTAAAGCCGGAGAAAATACATACAAATGAAAATCTAGAGAAAATGTTTACAAAGGTAGTGAGAAGGGAGAATCTGAACTCCTCTTCAGTTTCGGTTGGTCTTCTAGACTGAATAGAATAAAATGACAATAGAGTCAAAGGTGGTTTGATATTCTAGTGGGAGCTATAGGTTTAGCAGTGCTATGATCAGTCTCCAAGTGGGAGGTTATTATTGTAGAGTCTAATCAGTCTCCAAGTGGGAGATTGTTGCGATGTGGAGCCTAATTAGACTCAAAGGTTTATTTGGTGTGGTTTCCCTCCAGATTATTTCTATAGGGATTTGGGGGCAACACCCCCAAGATGGGGTCAAGGGGTAGCGCCCCTAAAGGTGCACTCTCTATCACAGTACAAGGTGGGGTCAAGGGGCAACGCCCGTGCAGGGATTTTAGCCAAAAATGACCTTATATTGTAAAAGGCATTGACTACTATTTTTTTCTATTATTCTATCCCTAATTTTGTTAAGTGGCAAAAATATTGTATAAAAAGGCTTATGTTTAGGGATTTTCATAATTTATGATGCAAAAATTTATTCTTGCAGTGGTATTTAGCTATAAGGGATTACAAATTGTAATTAGGATTGTAATCACTGGATCATAATAATATTGGACTTGTTGTTGGTGAGCGTAGCCCAAGGATTGGGTAACCACGTTGAATCTTGGTTTCTTTATTCTCTTCTATGTGATATATTATTTTTTATTTTGGTTATATTCACATGTAACTGTTATTTCTATTTGAGGGAACCCCATCCAATTGATGATGCTTTTCTTGGTGAACAATTGTTTGTATTTATAGTTAGAAGTTTATGGTTCACTAATATTGTTAATTATCTTGTTAATTGCAAATTTCCACTTCACTTATCTCCAAGAGAAAGGTGGAAACTCATTAGACTTAGCAGTCAAAATACTTGGATTAACAGTTTACTCTTTCATTAAGGTATTGACAATTTTATGTTTCATTATGTTGCAGAGGAAGATATTTTTTGATATTCTTTGTACCTATCACTCCAAACCTTGTGGGGTCCATTTTGTAGCACAATGTACCACTAGAAAAGTTTTGACTACATTATATTATTGGCCTAAATTGCATAAGGATCATAAAAGGTTTGTTCAACATTGTGATGAATTTCAACGAATGGGTCATCCTACTCAATCTAATGAAATGCCTCTATACCCTCAGTTATCTATTGATCCATTCGAAAAATGGAGATTAGATTTTGTAGGACCTATAATTCTCCTTCTCAAAATAAATAATGTATTATGGTATGCACAGATTATGTTACAAAATGGGTAGAAGTGGTAGCTTTAAAACATGCTATAGATACTAAAGTTGCTAACTTCTTGTACTTAGAAATTCTCACCAAGTATGGTGTCCCACAAAAGATTATCATTGATCAAGGGGCACACTTCACTTCTAATTTGATTGATTCCTTGGTCCATGAATATGAATTCAAGCACCACAAGTCCTCTCGATATCATCCACAAGCCAATGGGCAAGTGGAAGTGACTAATAGAGAATCGGAGAATATCTTGACAAAGATAGTAGCCTTGCATAAAAAAGATTGGATGGAACATTTTCTTGAAGCTGTGTGGACCTACTACACCACTTGGAAGACTACCACTGGGCTCACTCCATATGAGCTTATTTATGGAAAGAAAGTAGCCTTACCAATTGAATTTGATATCAAGACTCTCTATATTTCACTTGAACTTGGGATGAGTCTTAGTGAAGCTCAAAAATATTGATTGGCTCAACTTCATTCCCTTGATGAAATGCATTAGGAAGCTCTCCACCTCACAAAAATAGCCCAACAATAATGCAAGCATTAGCATGATCTTTTCATTTGGCCTCATACTTTCCAACCTGGTGATTGGGTGTTACTCTATGACTCTTGATTCCAGGACTTTCATGGAATGTTCCATAACTAATGGATGGGGTTGTATGAGATTCATATAGTCTATGATAATGGATTTTTCTTCTTATATAATTTACATTTGGAATGTCGAGATCTTCTTGTAAACAGACATTACCTAAAGATGTATAGACATCCTCTTTCCAAATATGTAAGACCCCTTTCTCCACTACCCTATTATAAATCTTAATAACATGAATATGATTAGATCTAGGAAGAGTAAAGAGATGAGATGAGATGTTTCTGTCTCTTGTGTATAGAATGTGAATTAAATATTGTTACCATACACCTTATGATAGAATGATGGTAATGAGGTTTCAAGATCGAAGTATGCCATGATTGGCATTTCCCTAGTCAGTAATGAACCTAAGGTCTTATTGAGATTGTTATATGTTTTAGTTAGTGTTGTGCTAAGCACCCTATTCGAAGTTACATTAGGTTGATAAGCTGAGACCTTGTGGAATTAAAGTTTGAGATGTCATAACTTAGAAACTATGTCAATGGGTTCATGATATTTTATGGCCTATTAGGATAATTAAATTAGATGGCTAGTATGGAAAGATGAATCGACACCCACTCTTGTGAATAATATTGATAATCATAAGATGAAAATTATTATTAAATTTGGATAAACGTCTACACAGTAGAACTCGATATGATGTAATGTGATAAGTCAATTAGATGGATATCTTGGTATTTATAAGGAAATATTTTATGAACCAATAAAATATAATCAATTTATTCTATGTTGGATTCTAAAACTATGTGACATGACTATGCAAACATCCTGTTACCTCACATAATTGATACACTTTATAATTATCTCATAATGATAACAGGATATTGTTAGCAACCAAATTATACTTAACTAAATCAAAGGATATTAGTTGAGATGTTTACATTTTGATGAGTTTTACCTAAAATATGTATTTGGAACTAATTTTCATGTTGGTTGATTTGATAGTATAGATTTGACATTTCATCAAAATGATCATAAATGGATTATGATGTGGTTTAGAATGTTAGTTGGATCATTTGATTAGATAGTAATATTGATATGCAGATTCTGAAATTTTAATGTTTTAGATGCTTTATATGAAAATGATTAGAAAATAAAGTTGATTAGGATAATTGAGTATGTTAATGCAAATTATTCAATATGAAATTTGTCATGCACCTATATACATGCATTTTATATGATTTTTTCATTGGTCTATTGATGTTTGAGTTTAGTGTGCAGGCTATTGAACCATGGAATTTTATTAGGGAAACAAGGCCCAAACTTATGTAGACACAGTATAGCCAAGGTGAATCTTTGGAAGATTCAAAGCCTCGTTGTGATGTGTTTATTTCGTAAATGTAAGTTGCATGTGTGTAATAAATATATATTCATGAATAAATTAGAGACATTTCATCATGATGTGTGATGTGTTTCAAATGTGTCACTTGACACTTGTGATTGTTTGTATGTTAATGACATGTCACCTAGGGGTTCGGTCATGGTAGCACTTAACCTTATACTAATTGCCTTTCAAAAGATTTAAGAAAATCCACTTGGAGAAAGGATAGGATGGGTCACCATCAAGGGGAATTTCGAATTCAAACTTGAAAAGGATTTTAGAGGGTCAATAGGTGGTCCCAAAGTACTTTTTTTATGAAAATAAGCTACCCATATGTTAGCATAACATGTTAGGGGCCTAAATTTGACCATTTTACTACTTAGCTAGCCTAGAGGGGCCCTTAACCAATGTATTCTTCTACCAATTCGAAAATCGAGGTGTTCCATGAGTTGATCCCCATTTTTTCATTCATGGAATAGTAGCAAAATAGGTAGGAACAAAGTTGTAAGAGATGGTGGCTTGATGTGGTTAACAAAAGAGATAGTGGGAAAGTCTTTTTAGAGGAGTGGTGACAAACTAGTGGGGTGTTCACCTACTCTCTAAGTTTAGAGACAACTATGGTTTTGGAAAGGGAAAGACTAAGGAGAAAGGAGCTCTTCATCAACTATCATTTGCATTTAGCTTGGACCAAGGTTGGTGCTCAAACCATGACCATCTTTTGCATTTGCATAATGATGCTGAGAACATGTATTGTTGTTGTGGATTCATGTATTGTCATCTTGAATCCTTGTATTGTGTTGTGATGGTGTGATTGTGATTTGTGTTACATGTATTTTCTTGGTTTCCTTCTTGATCTCTTTATTTTTTATTTGGGATGATGAATTTTTAATGGGTGTGAAGGCTTCACTCACCCTTGAGAGGGAAGAGTAGCCTTGGGTGAAGGGGTTAATTGAGCTCAACATTGAAGTTGAGAGATTTTTTCTCTTGGAGAAGGTTTTTTTGTTCATGGAGTATGGGCTCCATTAAAGCCATATGCCTCATTTTTTATGGGAGATATAAGTTTATTTTGATAGCCTCGAAGAGGCATTTGTATTATGGGAGGTATAAGTGTATTGAGGTGATGAGGAGGATGTAGTTGATAAACTTGAAGAGGTGTTATGCAATTGCAAATGTATATGTGTATATGGATATGGCATTCTCCTCTTTGGAGATCCCACCTTCACCCATTGTTTCATGATTCCAATGGTGAATCATTGTGTTAAACACTGGAGGGCTTGTAAATGTCTTGTGATATCATGTTTGCATGCATTGTGAAATGTTTATGTGTAACCCCATTTGAGTCTTGTTTCCCCTGCTTGGTGGGTGGCTTCTTAGAAGCTTAGGATGGGAGGTGAGCCTCCATGGTTCTTGGTTTTGTGTTCTTTTTGTAGGTTTTGTGAGGATGGGATCTATGAAGAAGTTAGGGTTTTCCCTTGGCATTGTTGCAAAACCAAGGATTTGTGTTGATGCATCATGTAGTTGAAGGAATCACACCTTCCCATGTCATTTTGTAATGTGTTGTGAATGAAAAATTTCCTTTGTTTTTCTATGTAATGGGAGGAGGAGTTACACTCTATTGTATATTAATGTGAATGTGTAAATTGAAACTTGACGCTATGCATATAGTTGGGCATTGTAAGAGAAAGATTGCATTAATTTCATGGTTGTATAGGAAGGTAAGAAATAGTTCTATGTAAAGGAGTAACCACTTCTATGAAGACTATGTTGAAGTTATGTAAATGAGTTTTTCCTCCTCATGTATATTCATATTTCATGGTTTTCTTATGTGAGAGATTCATTGTAGTAGATGTTGCATTAAACTTAAGTATTTCCATTGTAAGATTTCATGTTATGTATTTTGGTACAATAGAAGAGAAATTTATTATGTTCCCATAGTCATGTGTATGCATGAGAAATGTTTCATATGTTCAAGAAAGAAGTAATTCATGAGATTACTCATTATTTGGAAGAATATAATTCAACTGGTGCAAATGCATTACATGTGCTCATTTTAATATACTTGTGAAAAAAAATTAGTTGTCAAAATGAAGTAGACAAATGTAAAGGATGAATATAAATTCAACAATTGAATATAACATGGTAGTCAAACTTAGTCATCCATAAACCCATATTCATACCCTATCATATGGAGTATAGAGGAAAATGCATTTAAACTCTTAGTGAAAGTTTGTTTTAGATGCACTTTTATTCTCTGGAATTTGCATAGGAAGTGAAAAAATATCCCACTCCTATTACAGACCAATAAAAAAACTAAAAAGATTCGAGAAATATTCCTTCGTACCTTGACTTGTAAGAATAATTTTAAAATGATATTCTTAGTCAAACCCCAATATCAAAGTATCCCTAAAACATAGTTATTAGGATTAAAAATATATAAAAAATTGAATCATACAATAGATGGATAGGAGTATGATGTGACCCTATGGGGCCCACACCCTTAGACCCCCTTATTCCATTTTAATAGCCTGGTAAACCCACATAGCCCCAATATTGCTTATGAAGTTTCAAGACATTAAAAACAATAATAATGGGTTGAAGGCAGGGCATTGATCCCTAAAACCTAACTACCTCCCTAAGATTCTAACCCCACCCCAACACTCCTAACTCTCGCCTGATTCATTAGAAAACCTCCTCTCACCTAGTACCTTGCGGACCATTCACCATGCATTGGGAAAGGTGGAAATAAGGGACATGGGGATGAAGGACCACATTCATTTGGTGACTCCCCCTTCCCAATAAAACACCACAACTTGTTGGCCGCCCAAAACTATCATGTCAATGTCTCCACATGCCTCATTAGACTTGGCCACTTGGAGGGTGGAAAGGATATTGAGAATCACATGACTATGCATGGAGGAAATTTAAAGGCTATTTGGGCCGCCACCCAAGACAATACTTTGGGAAGAGGTCGACCAAGGAGAGTGCAGGGTGGTGAAGGGAAAAGTGGATTGAATCTGTTAGTAAGGATAGAGGGTAAGGCAGTTAGGTATTTATTTGTTAAGGGATAATTGTGGTTTAGGGGTGGTAGAGATATTAATATGAAATTTGGATTTAGTGATTCTATAGTATGTTTAAAAGTTAAGAAAATAGATGGTTGTAGATTTGCATAAGGTCAAATAGGTAGGTTAGGGAACATATGTTAGTAGATAAATTAATAAAAGTAATAATAGTATGTTGTAGTAGGCAATTCATATACCTTAGTAGAAATTAATGTAAATTGACAATAAATGATTGACAATGACTAATGCTAATTAATTTTAGAGAATGTCTTAGAACTTTGATTATAAAATGATGGATAAGATTAACACTTAGTATTAAAGGATTATCAAGTGATTAGAAATTGTCTTTTATGCTTGTATTTGAGATTTAAAATTTGATGGAGTAGAAATAAATAGAATTTGTAATGCTAGCGAATAAGATGATGTTATTAAATTTTGAATATAGTACAGATACAGTATAATGGATTAATTATATCCTATAAGAACATTTAATGAAAGGTATAACACATGGTCATTAGTGGATAAAAGATTTTATATATATATAAGAAGATTAAATGATTTATTATGGGTCTTTTAACATCACGGTTAGTACTTAGTTATAGGGTATCCTATACATTAATTATCGTACACATATATTATTAGTTGGAAAGAAGCACTAGACTTAGCAAGTTGTGAATTGTATAGCCATAGTCGTAAAAAATCAATAAATCAATTAGTTGGGTAGGGAAAATTATTGTATCCAAATGCTATGAACATAAATAATTAAGTATCAATGCTTAAGCTAAAATGTAGTTTGAACTTCTTTGTGTAATCCTCCTTCACATACCATACAATGTGTTCCAAATTTCAATGGTGTTCAATACTCCACATGATGGTGCAATTAATTATGCACTATATTGACAAGGGAAACTTAAGCCCTTGCAAGTAAACATCCCCTTTTGGAGGATCATTAACCAGTCAATATATCATGACAAACAAGCTAATAATCCTTGATAAATGTCGGTAATGAAAATTTATAAGATCATAATTGGATGCATCAAACTTATGATTTTGTATCAACAAATTGAGATATCACACCATGATGCCAAATTAGTAATAACCCTCCACCAACCTATTAGGGATCATTTAGATAGTAGTTACAATATGTCACAACCCTACAAATGTAGTCATTACTCGATAACCATGATGATAGTAAATGGGAACATATACATTATGCTAGGTTTTATTTTTCCAAAAAAAAAAAAATTTTGTGTTTTTGTCTTGAAATTTTAGGCATGAAAAAATAGACCTTCTTTCTTGATATAGCCAAGGAACTACTTGTTGCTCCTTTGGAATGCTCTCTGATTAAGAGTCTAGCTGATATATATCTTTAAAAAAGAAATAAAATGTCTAGCAATGAAAACCAAGTCTCTAGCATTATTGGCTAACCACGAGTTGAAAATAGGGTTGGCAAAGACTCCTAGTTTTAATAAGTCCTGATTGTGAAAACTGGCTTTCCAATGCAATCAAGCAGCATTAAGTCTAAAACTAGATTTTTGGCAGCCTAATGTCATTCTGAAATCATTATTTTTCAAATGTTATACTGTTGTAGGGGCATACATAGTTTTCTTCTTCAATCATCTCTTTTTTGGTATTATAGGAAGTTCCTTTACTTCTTATCACCTCGCTCATTAGTGGATATGTAAAGTTCCCACTGCCTTTGTACTTCTTAAGCATGCTTGATGCATAAAACCTTAAAGTGTTTGAATAATTTTAGAATAACTAAGAGTGGGGAGGATGAATTGGTTATCCTTAGGTCCAAATGTTCCAAATCAACTTTCAACCACTTTTAACAACTCATATTTATTCATTAGTCTACTCGTTCTCTTTATTGGCTTAACGGTAACATAAACTTGTAGTTCACTATCCCAATAGTAACCTACTTGCAGAATATAAAGTAATAAAAAATAAAACACATCAAATCTCATTCACACAAGTATGACACCAGGATTTAACATTGAAACCCAATTTTGGAAATACCACTATCTAATCAATATAACACCTTTTTAATTACAGGATTGGACATCCCTTACTACCAAAGTACTATGTTGATCTTCATTAAATGTCAATTTGGGAGCATGAACTTGAGATGATGTCTGCAAAGTATATGCTCTAGTTTCGCTAAAAGTCACTACTACCTTGAATGCAATAACCATTAAGGAAATCTAGTTTATCCAAAGGAAAGACAACTATCAAATACTTGGAAGGGAATTCTAATTATTTAACCATACATCTATGCACCTACTACTGCAGGAACAATGACTGGTTCTGTTTCCAGTGGTTGTAGGAACAGCAGTTCTAATCTTAACTTAGAAAATTGAATCTAACTCCTACTTACTAAAGTAAACTCCACCTTCTGCATGGGCTCCCATGGAAGAATAAAGGAAAAGATCAACTCAAACAAAAGTATAAAAACTCAACAAAGTCATGTATTCATTCAAATATGCAGTATTACAATAACTTGGAAAACAAGATGTCTATCAACTCTATCTATCTGCTCACTACCTCACCTCATAGATATAGATGAGGTCTTATTTAAAAGGAATGAAAACAAAAAATTCCTATAATTATGACTTCCTCATGAAGGAAAGTTCGTTACAACTTAAGACTACAAGCATGCAATTGTAAAGACATTAATTATCCCTTAAATTCCCCACAAATATAGATCATAGAAAATGCTAGATCTGCTCTTTTATCTGACTTTAAATAGTTTCCAGGAATTCAAGTATCGTGCTTTGCATGTTTAACCAATCGCTTTGATGCTTGCTTCCTTTCTCAGCTGCTTTATCATGTCCCTCTTTGTTATTCATTAAAACAGGTCCCTTCTGACTTTGCTACCAAGTCTCCAGTTGCAACAGTGTCATAATGCTTCTCTTTAATAGCATCAATGCCTTAGCGCTATTCCTTTGCAGTTTTTTTTTTATTAACTCCAACTCAACTTGTATTCCTACAATCAACATTTAATACACACAAGACTTCCCACAAACATTTGTTTACATTTATTAGTTTACAAAGAAAAGGCATTAATTATTCAACTAATAGTTTTTGCAATCTCTTTGGTTGCAGGAAGATCTACCCATATCAAACATTCATGAAGAAAGATTTTTACCACAAAATGAACCCCTTTTTAGATATAATTTTGATTAACATTTTTATGCCATATGTCCATACTTTATACATCAAAAGTTCAAAACACTTATACTAAAAGATAATAAAGTTAAGTATGTTATAGACAAATGTTCACAAAAAGGGCCAAAAAGACTTCTATTTCTTCATGTCATCGTTTTTCCCCCCAACAGTCCTGAGGCTAGTCCCTTCAGCGTCTATAGGTTTCTGATCCTCATCTGTAGCCTAAGATCATTAGCGATTTTCTCCCTTGATTCATGAGCTTTGTAATTAAAATATCCATGATTTTGTTTCAACCATTCCCATTTCTATTCTTCAACAATCATGTTATATTCACCAAATGAATCATACTTTCCAAGCATAGGATGCAAGAGTATTGGTGGTTGAAAATGAAGAGGTACCCAATAATTTTTTTGACTTCTACCTAACATCATATACTTGGGCATCCTGTTGATGGCCAACTCCAGATTTTGAGGAGAGTGCAACTCCCTTATTTTCAGATCTTCCAGTAATCGGATCCATCTTTGAAGGGAGGCTTGTATAGCATCAGGGGCATTTGTAGAACAATGTTGCTCCCAATCCAAAAATGCCTGTTCGTGGACAGGGTGAATTTTGGCAGCAGCACTTTGATTATTGTTAACAGAAAGCCAATCGAAGAATACTCTGTGATTGTTTTGAACCTCTGGCCGAATATACAATGGTTTAAACATTTCCTTTTCCCTATAAGGAGAAGCCTAGTTCTCTCGACTAATCTCATTCTACATCCATGACATAACTGCCCTAAACTATACATCTCCCACATATAACAATGAATTCCAATCTTTATCATCTAGAACAGCAAGATTATGAACATATAACTCACAGAGGAGATTTTGCAGAGCCATCGAAACTGATTTGAATGCTGCATAGAATTCTTGGGGAGTATGCAAGGAAGGGTTCAACCCTCAAGTAATTTGAGACAATTGAAAATTAATCATTTGCTCTTTTAGGAATAGTGTGTAAATTGGAGATGTTGACGTACAATTTACAAGCTCTGGAATGAGCTCTGTAATCTTTGTGACACGTTGCTGCAGGACCATAATTTCACTATCCTTCTCTTCAATTTGCTGCGCTTGTTCCCTGATAGTTCTAAGCAATTGCTTCCTTTCTAGGTCCCAGTTTTCTTTTTCCCATTGAAACTATTGGTACAAACTAAAGTTGGTTGTTAATGGAGTAGAAATGTCTGGTGGTGTATGACGATGGACAATAGGTCTATAATCTTCAAGGTGGTGCTCAGGATGATGATGGTCAGTAGTGTTGTCGTCCTAAGAATATTGACATTCAAAAAAGCTATTATTTTGATAGGCAACAGTGTTATCAACTTTTTTTGAAGGTACAACAGTTGCAGGATAGCGTGCAATAATCATTTTAACTTAAAATGTTTCAACAATTTCTTGAACCATTTCTTGTGCAACAGATGGATATTCCTCTGGTGGTAGGTTATCAGTTTCCTCCATTGGTTGTTCAAACCTAGACACTATTTTCTTTGAGGACTCTGTGTCACTATCAATATTAATTGGGCTATTTGGCTTTGCAAGAATTTCCTCAAGATCATTTTCATGTTCAGGAGTAGGTGTTGTGTGCTCTAGTGATTGTGCAAGTGTAGGTACTGGAGTTTCAACATCAATAGTTGATATAGGAGGCTCAGCAGGTGGCACAGGAGGTTCAGTTCTAAAATTTACCCTAGACATTATGGTGACTTGTCGTGGAGTAGAAATTGGGGTAGAAATTAGTTTCTTGCCCTTATCAATAGATTTCCCTTTATTAAGGTTGAGTACAGGTTCTTGTGATACTAGGGATACTTCTTCTGAACCTTCCTCTACAGCAACTATATGTGATTTCCTCTTTCTAGAAGTTGAGGCTTCTACGGACAAAATTTTCCTTTTCGCAATTTTAGGTACAGATGCAGAAGTCGAAGCTTCTTGAGCCATTCTATATACTACTTTCCTGACTCCTACATTAGTTTTCTCTCTTGTCCCCATTCCTTGCCCTTTAGGTCCACCCCTTTTAGGTCCCTCTGTCTTGAGTTTTACAAAATCCTCCCATGTTCCCAAGTGTTGCCTAGTCAACTCCCTTTCAATTATAGCCCTAATCAAGCAATGGTGGGATACCAACTAGGTTTTGCCTTGCTATACATAGGTAGCTTTCCTTTTGATAATATTATAAAGGAAACTCAAGAGATTTACAGGACAATCACCATGCTGCAAACCACTCAAAATTTTGAAATGAACAGCATGCAAATAAGAATACCTTCCTTCATAGGTAGAATACCTTATGATAAATTCAATACGATGGATGAATTGTAGAGGGAGAGATAATCGTAATGTACCTTGCTTTTTGTTTTCCTCCAACCGAGGATCTCCAAGTACTGAGAATTGCTCTTTTTCTTGTCATGCATCTATGTCCTCTGTCCATCATTCTCCATTTGTGGGCAAACCAGAAACTTCTGCCACCACTTCTTCGGTGAATTCTATCTGAATGCCCTTAACAGTTGCATATCCATCCCTTAATGTATTATGAAATTGGAGCGCAATTTCCTGATCAAACTGCTTCAAACTAAGAAAGTAAGCCAGCCAACCTCATTGTTGAAACAAACTACATGTTGTTGGGTCTGCCAGTAAGACTTTGTGGTTTGTTGGTTCATGCCACTGAGGTTCTCTACCCATATTTTTCAAAAAAAAATGCTATTATTGGCAAATTCACTGCAAGTGATTTGAGAGTATGGACGGAGATGGCTATAGGGGTTTCAACAAAGGGATTTTTTTTTAAAAAAAATGCTTCAATACTTTCCAAACATCACATCCTTCATTACTTCATGACGGCATTTTAATCACCAAACCATAATGAGGATAAAGATTGTGCTCAAAAACATACACCATATTAATGAGGGGTTATGTGAAATCATGATTTGATAGTTAGCCTTCTTTATATTATTTCACACATTTTGAAAGTACAAAGGAGTGCCAATTCATTACTAAAATGACCCTTCCCCGTACATCCTACATGCCAACTTAAGATTTTTCTTGATTTGCATTCATGATTTCGATTTTCCCTCCCCCCAACCTAGCAGAGACTGGGTCCCACCAAACCGTAAAGATTGCAAATTCTGAAAATTGAAATAACATACTTTTCTAAATAAATAATAAATTAAATAAATGCAAAGGGGTCAAGTGTGACTGACCTGAGGTGCGATAGGAAGGATGGTCTGAGTAGTATTGTACGAGAGAAAGAAAGTGAGATGGCATGATGATGGAAAGACAAGAAGGTGGAATGGAATGAGGTGAAAAAGAAATGAATTTTGCATGAATGCAAAAAAATTATTATGAAGGCCTTGAAAATAAATTCAAGAGGTTGCAGATGTCTAAGTGGGAGACTCAGACGGAGTGGCTACAGGAAGAGATGTTTCTATTGTGGTGAACTGTTGAAGAAATTATTCCTGGGTTGTTGGTTTATGATATAACTTCAGGTGATTCCCATTAACCAGGAGTTTGAATTTGACCGGATCAATTGTTGATAGTTGAACTGCTCCATTATTAAAAATTGCAATGATTTCATAGGGACCAAGCCATTAAGTCTGAAATTTTTCTTGGTGATGTTGATATCGTGAATCATACAAGAGCACCCAATCACCAATAGAGAATTCTTTGTCTTTAATGAATTTGTCATGTCATTGCTTTCTTTGATTCTGAATTAATTCTATGTTATGAAGAGCTAACTTTCATCATTCATCCAACTCATTGACATGCAAAATGTGATCTTGTTGTGCTGTAGGAAGGGTAATATCAAGTTCCAAAGCTGTCCGCAGAGTTTTATGTTCAAATTTAATGGGCATAACAGTTGTCTTCCCATATAGGAGTTGAAAAAGTGTAAACATAGTAGTGCATTTCCATGCTATTTTTTATGCCCATAAGGCTTCAGGAAGTCTAGCTACCCAATCTTTATTATGCAAAGACACTGTTTTAGTGAGTATACGTTCCAGCTCTCTATTGGTCATTTCTACCTGTCCATTGGCCTGTGGATGATACGGAGAAGATTTTTCATGTTGAATTTTATACTCCTTCATGAGTGCAGCTATCAAATTAGATGTAAACTAAGGCCCTTGATTTGATTGTAACTCTCTTGGAACACCAAATCTGGTAAAGATACATTCGTATAGAAACTTTGCAACATTATTGTCACGAGGATGCTTCATGGGTTTTGCTTCTACCCACTTAGTAACATAATCAATGCAAACTAGTATGTAACTTTTCCCTTATGATGGTGGTTCAATAGGGCCAACAAAATCAATTCTCCATTTATCAAATGGTTCTACTACTATCTATGGCTG
Source organism: Cupressus sempervirens (assembly GCA_028749045.1). Lineage (NCBI taxonomy): Eukaryota > Viridiplantae > Streptophyta > Pinopsida > Cupressales > Cupressaceae > Cupressus > Cupressus sempervirens. The sequence goes on along the minus strand of CM053788.1, from coordinate 583,016,847 downwards.
CAGTGGCATTTCATCTATTTTTTTCGGTCAACCTATTCTTTGACATTTATCACATTTTTTTGTATATTGAGCCACATCCTTGTGAAGTGTAGGCCAATAATAACTTGTATTCAGAATCTTTAATGCAGTTTGTTTGTTAGCAAAGTGACCACCACAAGGCTCATCATGACAAGCATGAAGAACATCATATGTTTCATCTTCTTAGAGACACCTTCATGTCACCTGGCCTGGCCCAGTATAAAACATGAACCCTGAGATCCATGAGAAATTAAAACTCTTTTTTGCTAGAATTTTTTTTTCTTTTGCAGAGAAATGTGGGGGAGTTTTTCCAATAGTTAGGTAGTTAGCAATGTCAGCATACCAAGGGTTTTGTGCTGACAAAAGAAAGATATGTTCATCAGGAAAGCTATCTTCTATGGTTGCAGGATCATCAGGTATTTGAAGACGAGACAAGAAATCAGCTACAACATTTACTTTACCTGGCTTGTCAATAATGGTGATGTCAAATTATTACATTAGTAACAACCATCGAGCTAATCGTCTAGAGATTGCTAGTTTGTTCATTAAATATTTGATAGCAGAGTGATCTATATGTACAAATATTTGGTATCCTGTAATGTAATGTTTGAATTTATTCAAAGTATAAATTACAGCAAGTAGTTATTTCTCTGTCACATTGTACTTATACTCGGCTCCTTGAAGATTTTTGTTGATATAGTAAATTGCATGTTCTACTGAATCTATCTTTTGGCCAAGTACCGCTCCAATGGCATGATCTGAAGCATCTAAGTGTATGTGAAAAGGTAACTCCCAATTGGGTTCTCAGAGCACTAGTGCTGTTGAGAGGACTTCCTTAAGCTGCAGGAAAGCTTTCATACAATCTGAATCCCATACAAACTCTGCATCTTTTCGAAGCAATTTATATAAAGGTGATGCAATTTGATTGAAATCTTTGATAAAACGTCGATAATATCTTGCATGTCCTAGAAAACTCCTAACTTCTTTCAATTTAGATGGTACAGCCAATGTGCGTATGACTTCTATTTTATATGGATCTACTTCAATTCCTTTAGGAGAAATAAAGTGTCCCAACACCACTCCTTGCATCATCATAAAACACTTTTCACTGTTTAAAGACAAATTGTAGTCTTTGCATCTTTGTAAAACCTTGTCCAAGTTCTCCTTGGCTTCTTCAAATGTTTGTCCATATGTGGTGAAGTCATCCATATACACTTCCAAACATGTTGCAAATATGTCATAAAAAATGTTAATAACAGCTCTTTGGAAAGTTGCAGGTGCATTGCACAAACCAAATGGTAGGACAACATAAGCGAATGTTCCCCATGGACATGTGAATGTGGTCTTGTCTTGATCCTCTAGTGCTATTTGGATTTGATTGTAGCCACTGAACCCATCCAAGAATGAAAAGTATTTTTTTCCTGCAAGATTGTCAAGAACTTGATCAATAAAAGGCAATGGAAAATGATCCCTCTTGGTAGCTGAGTTAAGTTCTCTATAATCTATGTAGACTCGCCATTTTCTCCCTTTTTTGGGAACAATAACTAATGGTGACAACCATTGGCTATCTGAAATAGGATATACGAAGCCAGCATTAATTAGCTTTTGTAATTCATTTTTGACAATATCCCTTAATGTTGGGTTTATCCTACGTTGAGGTTGTCTCATAGGTTTGCAATCTAGACTAATATAAATCCTATGGGTACAGAGTGCAAGATCCAAACCTTTCATATCTGTATACTCCCAAGCAAAAGCCTCCTGGTGCTTTTGTAACAGCTGCAGGGTATTATGATGTTTTGCCTAAGATAAGGACTTACTTATATTTAATTCTCTACCTAGAACGATTGTTGTTTTGACTACTTTTTCAACCATTGAAATTTGCACAATTGGTTGTGAATCTATCTCATGTGGTAGGAGTGAATGCATAAGCTATGTAGGCTCAGAATAATGAAGTTCAATGGGTAAAGGCATAATGATTTCTAAGACACACTCTTGTTTAGAAGATGTCTCATGTTGTGTTTCATACTCATTTAGTATGATAGAAGAAATAACATCATCTTCTTCTTTAATGTTTACAAATGAGTCCCATGAGATCATCATCAATTGTTGAATAGAATCTATGTCCATATTAGAGTCATCCATATTTGGCCAGACAACTTGATCATCCTGCACCAAAGGCTAAGCAGGAGAATACAAGGTTAAATTTTTAGTGTTTGTTCCATCTGAAAAAGTCATTTTCCCTGATCAGCATGCAATATAAGCATCTTTTATTGCTAACCATGGTCATCCTAGAATGATAGGATATCCCCCAGTACTTGTTTTTGGAGAGAGTACTACAAAATTAGCTAGATACTCCCATGAATGTAATGTGATAGTGACATCTTCTAGCATACCATCAGGAATGATGGTAGAACTATCTGCTAGCTGCAAGATTATTGGTGTTTGCTTGAGACCAATGATGCTTAATTTGGACACTACTTTCTTGGTCATTACATTAATGGATGCTCCTAGGTCTATTAAGACTTCTGCACTTGCACTCCTTGAATGGTGAGGGTCACTACTGGGCTTCTAGGGTTTGCATACTTAGGCATTTTGCAATTATCAAGCATAAGATCAGAAAGCTACCCAAGGACATGGATAGTCTTTGGGTCTTTCTTTTTCCTTCCTAGATTTTTAACACAAGCTTCTTTGATGGCTTTTGAATATATAGGGACTTCCTTTATTGCATCAAGCAAGGGAATTTTTACCATCATTTTCTTGAGTTGCTCAAACAAATCTAATGTAGCTTGATTTTCACTTGGCAGAACTTGCTCTATTAACCTACTAGGAAATGGTGGTTTCTTGGCTACAGGAGAGACAGTGGTGTTAGGTTCTTGAACTGACTCAACATTTGTATCATCTATTTCTATTATAATGGGCTACTGAGGTGAGGCAAGTGTTGTTCCAAATTGTAGATGGATATCATTCAGGGTGATGGAATAACTTTGTTGTTGGGCTGAAGGTTTTGCACTATTAGGATTAGGCGCAGGCTGTGTAGGTAACTATGGCTATTTTGGAGGGGTTGTATTGGCTACAGGAGGCATTAAGGCTTGCTATTGAGGAGGTTGAGTCAAGGCTGGGTGATGCTGGTGCTACTGCCAGTTCTAGGTTTGTTGCCAACCCTGCTGAGGTTGGTGCCAACCTTGGTTAGGCTGCTGCCACCCTTAGTTAGGTTGTTGCCAACCTTGGTTTGGTTTTTGCCAATTATTATAATTACCATGCTACCATTGGCTATTACCATCATAATTATGAAGTGAGTCTTGAGGAATACCTGATCTTGGAGCCCATGGCTTTCATTGAGCAACATAGAGGACTTCCCCATCTTCATCAATTACCTTGAACTTAGTAGGCACATGCTGTGATTCCAAGCTAGCGATAGGCTTACATCAGCAATTGTGTTTCTTTTCTTTGCAATGGGGGCAATATTCTTCCAACATAATATTAGCATCCTCATTCTTTCTTTGTGCTTGCATGTTGTCCAATTGTGTAGCAACATCATTAATGATGTCTTGCTTGAAATCCGACAAGAGGTTTGACAATTCTATCTTAGATACTCCCACCCTAGAAGTTTTTTGGAGTAAGTCCCTCAAACCTCATCTTTTTTTTGTTCTTGCTCCATAATAGTTCAAAAAAATATTCTAGATTTCAACCCACGTCTTCTGTGTAATGTCACCTCCAGCCATTAAGTCTAAAGCTTCCATACTCCTGTCATGCACTCCATTCAGAAAGAGATGATTTTGGGACTCCTCATTCAGCTGATGTTGTGTGTTACGCTATAAGTTAAACATGAACCAGGAAACATAGTCCTCTAAAGTTTCATCCTCCTTTTGTGACATTTTAAAAATGTCATCTCCTTTCAAATCATGGCCACTGCAATATTCCTTATATTTATTAAGCAACAGGTTACTCATAGTTGGCCAATCTGTCATAGCATTGGCACCTAAGCTCATGAACCATCTTAAATCGGCTTCTTTGAGAGTTGATGGAAATAATTTCAGCTTATGGGCATCAGTTGTGTAGTCATAACTTTGACAAAGGATGTTGAACTCAAAGAGAAAAGTTTCTAGATCGTCAGTAATAAGGCCATAGAATTTAGGCAAGGCAGCTGAGGGTATATTTTTTAGATTTTGGTTACCCTGTTGAGGAGGAATTGGAAAGGGAAAGGTAGGTTGAGCTGCTACCATTTGTGGATGTCCTAGTGGTGGCTGATAAATGACTAGAGCTAATGGATTATCTTGATCTTTTGGCTCAGCAAAAAGATTATTCAAATGGAAGGATTCTTCAGATGTGGTTGATGATTGTAGTTGTTTCGATACTTCTGCAAATACATTCTCAAATGGTTCTTGTTCTATTTCTTCTCTCTCTTCTCTTTCTTCAAGGTCAGGATAAAAAGGGTCTTCCTAATTGAAGTTGGGAAGAAATCTTCCAAGGTGGTCTCTTCTCCTATGGAGGCAAAAATGCCAAAAATGAAACTAAATGACTCAATAGTGAATACTAGATTGACACCATCCCCGGCAACGATGCCAAAAATATGTCTAATCAATATAACACATTTTTAGTTACAGGATTGGACATCCCTTACTACCAAAGTACTATGTTGATCTTCATTAAATGTCAATCTGGAAGTGTGAACTTGAAATGATGTCTGCAAAGTATATGCTCTAGTTTCGCTAAAAGTCACTACTACCTTGAATGCAATAACCATTAAGGAAATCTAGTTTATCCAAAGGAAATACAACTATCAAATACTTGGAAGGTAATTTTAATTATTTAACCATACATCTATGCACCTACTGCTGTAGGAACAGTGACTAGTTCTATTTCCAGTGGCTGCAAGAACAGCAGTTCTAATCTTAACTTAGAAAATTGAATCTAACTCCTACTTACTAAAGTAAACTCCACTTTCCATGTGGGCCCCCATGGAAGAATGAAGGAAAAGATCAACTCAGAAAAAAGTATAAAAACTCAACAAAGTCATGTATTCATTCAAATATGCAGTATTACAATAACTTGAAAAACAAGATGTCTATCAACTCTATCTGCCTGCTCACTACCTCACCTCATAGATACAGATGAGGTCTTATTTAAAAGGAATGAAAACAACAAACTCCTATAATTACAACTTCCTCATGAAGGAAAGTTAGTTACAACTTAAGACTACAAGCATGCAATTGTAAAGACATTAATTATTCCTTAAATTCCCCACAAATATAGATCATAGCAAATGCTAGATCTGCGCTTTTATCTGACTTTAAACAGCTTCCAGGAGTCCAGGTATCATTCTTTGCATGTTTAACCAATTGCTTTGATGCTTGCTTCCTTTCTCAGCCGCTTTATTAGGTCCCTCTTTGTTATTCATTAAAACAGGTCCCTTCTGACTTTGCTGCCAAGTCTCCAGCTGCAACGGTGTCATAACGCTTCTCTTTAATAGCATCAATGCCTTAGCGCTATTCCTTCGCAGTTTGTTTTTGATTAACTCCAGCTCAGCTTGTATTCCTGCAATCAACATTTAATACACACAAGACTTCCCACAAAAATTTATTTACATTTATTAGTTTACAAAGAAAAGGCATTAATTATTCAACTAATAGTTTTTGCAATCTCTTCGATTGCAGGAAGATCTACCCATATCAAACATTCATGAAGAAAGATTTTTACCACAAAATGAACCCCTTTTTAGATATAATTTCAATTATCATTTTTATGCCCTATGTCCATACTTTATATATCAAAAGTTCAAAACACTTATACTAAAAGATGATAAAGTTAAGTATGTTATAGAAAAATGTTCACAAAAAGGGCCAAAAAGACTTCTATTTCTTCATGTCATCAACCACTAGTAACATGCTACTAATTTTTCACTCTTATGAAGTGAGCTCAATTAAATTATAATATACACTATTAAGTGAACCTATTAAATGATTTAAGCACCCTGTTAGGAGTGATCTTCTTAAAAGGCTTGAGAACATTCCATTAGAATGTTTCCTTGATTAAAGGATTTACAAATGACAGTTAGGTCAACCTTGATTAAAGTATTTTAACTGATATAATGGTTAGGAAGTAATATTAGGTTGATATGATAAATACAACTTACTTTTACAAATATAAATCATAATGTAGCTCATCGATTGATCCATTGACTAGCCCCCATTAATATATCTATCACTGATTTTCTTGGAAACCCTTCAAGAAATTACACTTCACCTCTGCTCATCTCCTCACAACCTTTTGCTCAACTTCACTAATCAATAGAATCAAAAATTTCTTAACCCCTTTAGGTTATCCTTATGCCTCCTTAAATAGAGATCTTTGATCTTTTTCCACTTAAACATCATCGTTAATCTTAGGGTTAGATCATATTCATTGAATCCTTCCATAATTTCATTTCATCCTTCTCCTTCTAGATACTTCTTTAAAAAAATTATTGAATTCATGCCTAGAAATGCTCAAACATGGTTTATCATGCATTAAATACTCCAGCTCATCAATACTTATTCTTTATGAGCCTTAACCAAACTGAACAATTCAATTGTGTCAATTGGGAATATAAATTCCTTTACAAACTATCAAATATTGTCACTTAGTCATATTGTGTTCCATAGCCTCAATCATCACTAGACAACTTATTTAATACTAATTATCTTCCCTTGGTCTAACTTTTCTAATATTCAATCTTTACTAATGCTTGACTCTAGATTTTCTTGGCTTATACTATCACTTAGTTGACACTAGCATAGTGTTGAAAACAGATTGATACAAGTATGATAAATGTGTTTTAATCATTATTTTGTCACTAATGTCAAACCTGTTATTTTCTAGTAAGACAACTACTTATATGATTTAAGTACTATCACTTATTTGATTAATGAAGAGGATTTGATCAAATGATGTAATCATAACACCTAGAGGAAAGGTTGAGTTATGATATGAAAAGGAGTACAAGAATTAGCTAAGATAGAGATATCATAGTGCATTGATAATCTACTTAAGGTTGCAAAGGTTGGTTACACTAAGCAAGTTACGAAGAAAAAGTTAAACAAAGTTTGTCTGCCAAGCTTGACTAAGTAGACAATAATTTAGTGCAAGCTGAGCAAAAAAATAGTTGGAGCCAAGTAAAAGTCTATATTAGTGTAAGCCGAGTGAAATAGTTGATGTCGAGTAAAAGTTAGTTGATGTTGAGCATCAGTAAACTTTAGTTTGTGCTGCGTTATTTTACAAAGGATGTCAAGCAATGTAGTTTGTGTCGAGCATCAAAAGCAAGTTAATGTCAAGTTTTAACATTATTAGAAAGATCATGAATTCAATGGATCTAAGCTAACAAGTTTGTTTTCTTGGATTGTGCAAACCATGTGGAAGATAAGATTAATGAGTTGGTGGCACAAAATTTATGGTAAACCATTATGAAGCGAATTCAAAGAGGATTGAAGGAGAAGTTTCTAGAAATGAAATGGAATAAAGGGTAGATTCATTGAATCCTACCTAATTTTCCCTATCCCTAAATTGGATGATGGAGAATGAATGGAAAAATATCTTAGTTCTCTATTTATAGGGATGGATTGTTAGAAGCAAAGGTTTTCATGTAAGAGAACCTAAGGAAGATAAGGAGTCTAGGGTATTGCTTCATTCAATGACCTGAGTGAAGAGTCTCCATTAGCAAGATAAGCAGGAAGGCTTAATGGTATAGATGCTTGAAGGGTGAAAGAGCTATCAAAGTTGAAGTGTGTGAAATCCAAGTAGAATAGAGGACTGAAACAAAGATCTATAATCTCCAAATGAAGTTGTAAGTTGTTATCAAACTAAGCCTTACTGTTACTCTCTAATAGTTGTATCGGCCTAGGGTAAATAATTTAGATTAAAGTTGACCTAACAATCATTTCTAAATCCTTTAACCAAGTGACATTCCAAGTGAATGGTCTATAAGCCCTCTAAAAAGGCTCACTCCTAATAGGGTGGATTGAAATCCTTTAATAGGGTCACATTTAATAGTGTGCATTGTAACCTTTAATGGGGGGACATCACTTCAGAAGAGTGGGAAAGAGTAGCATGTAACTAGTGTTTTTTTCCAAATTGGGTTTCCACGTGTATTATTGTGTCAAGTGTGTTATTGAATCTATTATGTTTCATGTTTACATTTCTATAAATTGATTTGATGGTAACCTACAAGTTTTAAGTGATTGCATAATCTTATGGATGCATGCATGATGATTAATGTTATATGGGTTCTCTAAAATGTGAATAGTTTTATTTGTACATATGGACCTTGGATAACTAATTCACCCCCCCTCTTAGTTATTCTAAAGAATTCCAACAATTGATATCAGAGTCATCTACTTAAGAGGACTAGTTTGAAGGTACTAGAAGCACAACTATCAAGATGTCAAAAAGAGAAGTACCCAAGCTTAATAGAGATAAATTTCCTTCATGATAAAGTCTGATGAAGCTAAACCTTGGAGGACCTTGAGATCATGTACAATCTACTATTATGATGAGCATGTTGATCCTATTGGAGCCCTAACTACTAAGGATCTAAAAAAGAAGGAAAAACACAACCAAGCAATATTAGAGATTGCCTATGCCCTAACCTATATTAATTTTGATGATATCAAAAGTCTTGAAAGTGTAAAGAAAATATGGGATGCTTTACACACCATCTATGGAGGAGACAAGAATTTTTTAAGAGCCAAATCTGATAGTCTCATAGGTAATTTTGATGATATGAGAATGAAAGAAGGTGAAATTATTTCTCAGGGATAAAAGATATTGTTAATGTAATAAGAGGATCTACTGGTAAAATAGATGACGATATAGTACTAAGCAAAGTTTTAAGAAAACTGCTTCCTACATATATTATTAAAATTTTTGCAATACATGAACTAAGATGTATACTAAGGAATGTTCTAACTCTTGAAGGTCTGGTAGGTAGGCTCACTATTTTTGAGCTATCTAACTTTGATAATTACAAACTTGAAACTATTAAATCTGCTTTCAAAGCTAAGCTATCATTGAAAGAACCTAATGTGAAGAAGAAAAAGACAAAATATGTGTCCAGTGATAGTGAGACAAATGAGGAGGATGTAGATCAACTTGAAGCACTACTGGCAAGGAGATTTCATAGAGGTAAAGAAAATTTTAAAAGTAAACTACCTATCATTTGTTTCAATTGCAATGAGATTGGTCATATTGCTGCTAAATGTCCAAAGAAGAACTACAGAGGTGATGAAAATTACAAAAGTAGAAGAGATGAAGACAGTAAAGATTACAAAGATAAAGAAAAGAAGTCTTGCTACATTTCTAAAGAGGAAATAAGAGATGAATCTGATGAACATGATGATAAAGTGGTGTATGTTGCAATGAAGGACAAATATGATGAAGATGAGGCAACTGCACTTGTGTCTTGTGTGAACAAGAATGATAGATAGATCATTGATAGTGGGTGTTCAAATCATATGGCTGGAGATAAAAGTAATTTCATCACCTTGAATTTTTATGATGAAAATAGTATAAGATTTGGTAATGATGCACCATGTTTGATAAAAGAAAAAGGTTCTATCAAACTCACAGAAAATATTTTATGTGGCAATGCTTACTATGTGGAAGGACTTAGCTATAATATTTTGAATGTATCACAACTGAATAATTCAAGATGTAAGGTTGATTTTGAAAACAAGATTGCTAAGATATATGATACTGATGGAAAATTGATTGGAAAGGGTGATCAAAATAGGAGTAATCTATTCTATCTTGATATAGAGGATGCTACTTGTTTAGCTATAGAATTTGATGATGTATGGTTATGGCACAAGAGGTTATGTCATGTTAATTTTGATAACTTGGTTAGTATCAGTAACATGAGAAAAGTTAGAGGTTGCCTAAGTTGAAGAAGCCTGATAATATAATGTGTAAACAATGTTAGTTAGGCAAAGTGACAAAGTCAAGTTTTAAGAGTAAAACCCATACCTTCAAAGAAATACTAGCGATTGTTCATTCTAACTTGTGTAGACGAAAAGTGCAAAGCTACAAAGAAGATAAGTACATTATGCTTCTTGTTGATGATTATTCTAGAATGATGATAGCTATGTTCCTAAAATAGAAATTTGATGCTTTCCAAATGTTTAAGTGGTTCTTAGCAAGAGTTGAGAAGGAAACAAGTAAAAATCTGAAATGTTTGAGATCTAACAGAGGAGGAGAATTCACATCAAATGAGTTTAAGATGTTTTGTAATGAGAAAAGAATCAAAAGACAGACATCTACTCCTAGAACCCCTCCACAAAATGGAATTGCTAAAAGGAGGAGCAGGTCTATAATGGACTATGCTAGGACACTCGTGATGGAGAAAAATGTTGCTTTGAAATGCTGGAGAGAAGTTGTAAGTATAGTTGTCTATACCTTAAACCATATACAAGTCAAGAGAGGTACTCATTCAACACCTTTTGAACTATGGTATGGATACTCACCCAATGTAAAATATTCTAAGGTATTTGGAAGTAAATGATATATTCTCAAAGATTTTAGGAATGGTAAACTACATGCAAAAAGTGAAGGTGGTATATTTCTAGGTTATTCCACAAGAAGTAAAGCTTATAAGTGTTTAAATACTAACACTAACAAAGTTGTGGAAAGTGGAAATGTGAAATTTGATGAATATACAAAGGTATATAAGGCTGAACCTATGAAGGAACTAGAAGAATATAAATCATTTGTATGCTTTTATGAAGGTATGCTTGTTGAAGAAGATGTTGCAAGTCAAGTTACAAACCAAAATGAGTTTCAATGACTATCGAGTCACATACTATGAATGTTGAGTTGCATTTAGGAATTGAGCTACATTCAGGTGTTGAGTTACAAAATAAAGTTGAGTTGCATTCTAATTCTAAGATTAGTGTACATGGGAGAGATGTTGAACTACCTGACAGAGACATACATAGTGATTCAGAAGTTGAAAGACCAAACGAGAAAACTAGAGTGTTGAGATAATGGGTGTTGCACACTGCATAATATTGTTATTTTATTATTTTATTTTATTATGTAATGTTGTACCTAGATGGACGTGCAACATGTAAAGATTCCCATGGAATATTCTTGATGAGTTGTATTGTAACATTGTGAAAATATTTCATGTAATTATTTAATATTGGGAAAAATAATTAAATGCCCAATATTAAATGTGGGATCAGTGGGTTAGGTAGCACATGGTTTATGTAATACCACTTAGTGGTTTTGTGGGACTTGCTACTATATAAGCAGCCACAAGGGTTAAGCAACCACAAGGGTAGTTGTTGTATAGAGAGAGAGAGAGAGAGAGAGAGAAAGAGTGACAAGAAGAAGAAAAAAGGCAAGAGTCGAGCGGGACAAGGCTTGACAGGTTAGCCAAGGGAGCATTTGTGAAGGTTGAAAGCATGGCATGGGATGTGTGGATTCATGCTTGTTCACATAGTTTGCTCGGTTGTGGCTATGGCCATCAAGGCTTCCATGGTTGTATGGCAATGGTATTTTTTTGCTGAATAATACATGGTGATGGATGCTTTTGGAGGCTGGGTTTTTTCCCTCAATGAGGGTTTCCCAGGGTATATCTTGTGTCACAATTTTGTGGGTATGTTGTCTATTCTCTTGCATGTGGATTTTAATTCCATGTTTATTTCAAATTTATTATGGGTTATGTGGAAATGGTTATATTATTTGTTACCAAGTTTCCTTACAAGTGGTATCAGAGCTATGGTTTTATTATTGTAACCCTAGATTGAATCCATGGGAATGCATGAGAGGATAAAAGAAAATGGCAAGATATATGAATGATTTATTGCAGATCTGAGGGTTTTGGGTTTGCTGTTATGATGGGATGTTAAAAGATTTGGGCATGTGAAATTGTTGGACAAAATTATTTTTTCGGATGTTTCATTTAAATGAGGGTTTTGGGGGGTAGCATACAGAAATGACCTCCTGGGTAAAAACAGACCTCACCATTGGATTCAGGTCGACATTTCCATAAATTTTGATATATAATATGCTCTTGTTTGGCCATGTTCAGAGAAAATGAAAGAGTTTTTTGGTTTCAGCCCATGATGGCCGTCAAATTTAATCCCGTCGGAATTTTCGTCACTGAAAAAATAAAAAAATAAAAAATCGTACTGGAAATGGTAAAAAGACTGTCTTAGTAAAACAACCATAACTTTCTCTCAGACTATTGGATTTCAAAGTTCTTATAGGCGTTGGAAAGCTAATTCAGAGCACTACAACATGGTGTAGGTTTGGTTCTATGATTTTAAAATTTTGTCAGGTTTTAAGAACCCTAAAGTCAGATGTTTTTTATTTTGAGCACGGATTAGGGTATAACTTGGGCATACGGAGTCAGATTTTGGACTTCGAGTAGTCAACGAAAAGCTCTTGGAGAGCTCTACACATTGGTTCAGATTTGGTGCAGGTTTGGCATAATTTATTTGTTGATATATTGATCTAAATAGTTTATAAGTATATTTTAACTATGGTAACATTGTGAGTTTATGGCATTGGAGATTTAAGATTTGATGTCATTGTATACTCAGTTCATATTTCAGATTGGTCTCATGATGATATGGTTATTAGTGTTTGGTTTGGATATGCATGATGACTTGTTGAGTCTACAAGTTGTGCAGTGTTGTAAGCGGTCTATACTTACAGGTTGCATTTATAGCTTGGTTATGGGTTGTCTTTGCCCATTGATCTTTCATTATTGATGCATATTCAGATTGGTGGCTTGGATTTGGGTTGTCTATGCCCTAAGTCACATGATTTTATCTTCATGTAGAAGGGATGAGATCTTGTTACCAGGGATAGTCATGGCAGAGGATTGTGGTTGACTATGTTGACAGGTTGGACATATTGAGAGCCAAATGCTCAATTTATGGATGTGATCATGGTGTCATGGATTTTTGGCATGACATGATTGGATATACAGGTACATCTTTGATGTTCATTAGCTTGAATTTCTGATTTGGTTATGGTGGTATATCTTCTTGGTTGAGGATCGTGGTTATTTGGTTTTCTTTGAGGAGCTCATGATGTGCACTTTGATTTCTTTGATAGTTTGATGCCTTGGTTGATTCCCATGGTTAGAGGATGGGTTTTCATCATGATGTCATGGATAGCTTAGATACACGGTTTAGTGGGAGCTTATGACAGTGATGGGGTGACAGTGCAAGATTAGTTCCTAGTTTGGTTTATATCTTCTTAGTTTGGAGAGGATAGATTTTATGATGCCATAGGTGACTTGGTACCACAGTTGAGTGGGAGTTGTTGGCATTGATATATTTATTGAGTGTTTGCAAATGTTGGAGGTTTTTCTTAGATCCTGTTGCTGCAGAAGCGTCTTTGACATTTGCATAGTGCACTTGTTATCTTCATGGTGTGTGAAGATGGTTAGATCTTGAGGACTCATGGAGTTCTTGGTTATCTTCATGGTATGTGGAGATGGTTCTTCATGGTATGTGGAGATGGTTTTCTTCATGGTGTGTGGAGATGATTTCATCTTGAGGACTCACAGGGTTCTTGGCAAAGGTGTGGTTTATGCTTTTATTTGACATGTTATCCTTGGTATGAGGATGGTTTCATTATTATGTCATGGTATACTCTTGATACGCATTTAGAGTTGTGACAAGTTATGGTGTGTTCATGTGGAGCATGTTATCTCTTTAGTTGAGATGGTTAGATCATGTTGTCATGTTTATGTTCCTGAGGCCATGGTTGGAACTTGGACATTGATCTTGGTTTAGTTTCTTGGTATTGAGTACACTGATCATAAGCTGGATACTTCATGATATTTCTATGTTGCATTTGGAGTTGGCATGGATTGATTGGTTACAGGTGCTCATGGATACTTAGAGACGGTGGTGACGCTGATTTCTCTTGGATTAGAGAAGTATTTTTTGGGACAGTTGATGGTTTCAGCAGGAAGTCCGAGGGGTAGTCACCTGATATGGACTTGAGAGGAGATTGTTCTTAGATGAGTCTTGGTTGGAGACTTGGGTATCTTGATGAGCATTCTCATTCCCCACTCTTGGTCTACTCAGCAGTTTGCTACTTGAGAGGTATAGCCCATTATTTTCTCTCAGTTGCATTATATTTATGCTTATCTTTCATGGATATGGATCTTGAGCTATGGTACATGAGTTAGTTCTGGAGGGTTCATTTGAGAGATGGTTTAGCATTGGTTATCTCCATGTGCATATGTTGTTATGCTGGTTGAGTTTAGCACTTGTAGGGCCCATTTGCCGTTGCACCAAAAGCCATGACTATTAGTGAACATGGAACACCACATAATTAACCACCTGTGGGCAGGGGAGCGCGTCGCATCACCCAACATAGAGTTGAACCAAGATTGTCTAAATATGTCAAGAGACAATCATCATGTTGCACAAATCATTGGAGATAAAGATGTTAGACCAATGATAAGCAACAAGTTTAGAAATTATTAATATTTGTTGAGCATGAAAGAACTCAAAATAGTGAAAGATGCCTTAGAAGATGAGGACTGGAGTAAAGCCATGGAAGAATAGATTAAACAAATTGCAAAAAACAAGGAATGGAGTCTATTTCCTAGACCAAAAGAAAAAAAATGTGATTAGCACCAAGTGGGCATATAGAATCAAGTTAGATGAAAATGGTGAAGTCACAAGGAACAAGACAAGATTAGTCTACAAAGGATATGCATAAGAAGAAAAAAATGACTATGGAAAAACATTTGCCCCTGTTGCTAGATTTGAATGAGTAATAACTCTGTTTGCTTATTCTGCATACAAAGGTTTCAAATTTTATCAAATAGATATTAAATTTGCATTTTTGAATGGTATATTAGAGGAAGAAGTTTATAGAGAACAACCAAAAGTATTTTTTGATGTTAACAATAAAAACACAATATGTAGATTACACAAAGCTTTATATGGTTTGAAGCAAGCACCAAGAGCATGGTATAAGAGACTTCATAATTATCTTATGAAGATTGAATTTGAAATGATTGATGATAATAATAATCTATACTTGAAAATAGAGAAAGGAAAAGGTATTTTGTTATCTAAGATTTTTGTTGATGATATCATATTTGGAGGTCAAGATACTTTATGTAAGGCTTTTTGAAATGAAATGAAGTAAGAATTTGAGATGTCTATGTTAGGAGAGATCAAGTTCTTTGTGGGTTTGCAAGTACACTAGATGAAATATAGTATATATATATATCACTCAATCAAAGTATGTCAAGGAGATACTAAAATCTTTTGGATTGGAGGATCCCAAGCTAGTAAGTACACCTATAGTGATAGGACATAAATTATCAAAGAATGATGATTCAACTGAGGTGAATCAAACATTATACAGGTCTATGATTGAAAAATTACAATATGTAGTACATAGTAGACTTGATATTGCATTATCTATAGGAATAGTTGCAAGATTCTCTGCTAATCCAAAGGAGAATCATTTGATGGTTGTAAAGAGAATAATGAGATATCAGAAAGGAACAAAGGAATATGGTCTATACTACAAGAAAAATTAGAAATTTGAATTAAGTGCCTACACTGATGTTGATTGGGTTGGAAACATTGATGATAGAAAGAGCACCAGTGGAGGAGAATTTTTCTTAGGCAAGAGGCTAGTTATGGACTAGCAAGAAATAGAACTGCACTTCTCACTCTATTGCTAAAGCTGAATATTTTGCTACTACTATAAATTATACAAACATTCTATGCATCAAACAACTACTCCAAGGAATGAAGGAAGAGATCATTGAACCAATGATACTTTATTGTGATAATATAAGTGCTATAAATATATCAAAGAATCCTATGATGCACACAAAGACTAAGCACATTGCAATTATGTATTATTACTTGAGAGAATTAGTTCAAGATAAAGAGGTGAAGATGGAATATGTTAACACAAAAGAGAAAATAGCTAATATCTTCGCAAAAGCATTACCTAAGGATGCTCATAGTATCTAAGAGGTAAACTAGGGGTGATACCCCTATCAAAGGCTATCTGATAAATAAAAGGAGTAACATGCATCAAACAAGTTGATTGACATATGTTACACATTGATGTAGTGGATCTTACTTTAGGAGCTTCCTAAAGTAATCAAAGAGCTTAAACTACAAATCAATCACAAGAAAGGTGACAAAGGGAGAACTTGAAGAAGTTCATCTCTATATATTAAGATGGCAAGTCTTTGACATTGTTGTCAAAGAGGGAGATATAACTGAAAGGAGATATACACAGGATAAAGGAGAAATCCTAACACACAGTATGAGGGAGAAATTCTAACTACTAGGAGAGAAAGTGTATCTTTTGATTACATCTACCTAGTAAGAGGAAGATAATATAGAGGGGGATATTATAAGTAATTCAGAAGGACACATAAAGATGAGTTGATTGTCTATTGATTAGAACATAACAGAATTTTGTAACCTATTTAGAAAATGAAAGTTGCTAATAGAGGGATAGATTTTAATACAAGGAATTATTTTCCTTTTGGTATTTTGTTGGTCTTTTTAAAACTGAGTTAGTTTGGTTAAGTAGTTTGATTTTCCATTAATGCCAAAGAGGGAGATTATTGAAAATAGATTGATACAAGTATGATAAATGTATTTCAATCATTGTTTTGTCATTGATGTCAAACTTTTTATTTGCTAGTAAGACAATTGCTTATATGATTTAAGTTATATTACTTATTTGATTGATGAAGAGATTTGATCAAATGATTTAACAATAGTACCTAGAGGAAAGGTTGAGTTATGATATGAAAAGGAGTACAAGAATCAACTAAGATAGTGATATCATAGTGCATTGATAATCTACTTAAGGTTGCAAAGGTTGGTTACACCAAGAAAGTTACGAGGAACAAGTTAAACCAAGTCAACAATAGGTGAATTTAGTGCAAGCTGAGCAAAAACTTAATTGGAGCCAAGTAAAAGTCTATTTTAGTGTAAGCAGAGTGAAACAATTGATTCTGAGTAAAGTTTAGTTGATGTCGAGCACCAATAAACTCTAGTTTGTGCCGAGTAATTTTATAGAGGATTTTGAGAAATGCAGTTTGTATCAAGCATCAGAAGCAAGTTAATGTCGAGTGTCAGCATTATTAGAAAGATTGTGAATTCAATGGATCTTAGCCAACAAATTTATTTTCTTGGATTGTGTGAACTATGTGGAAGATAAGATTGATGAGCTGGTGGTATAGAATTCATGGTAAACCATTTTGAGGAAAATTCAAAGTGGATTGAAGGAGAGTTTTCTAGAAATGAAATGGAATAAAGCATAGATTCATTGAATCCTACCTAATATATCCTATCCCTAAATTGGATGATGGAGAATGAATGAAAAAATATCTTAGTTCTCTATGTATAGTGATGGTCAATCAGAAGAGAAGGTTGGCATGTGCAAGAACCTAAGGAATACAAGGAGTCTAGGGTATTGCTTCATTTAGTGACCTAAGTGAAGAGTTTGTATTGGCAAGATAAGCAAGAAAGCTTAATGGTATGGATGCTTGAAGGGTGAACAAGCTATTAGAGCTAAAGTGTGTGAAATCCAAGTAGAATAAAGGACTAAAACAGTGATCTATAATTTGAAAATGAAGTTGTAAGTTGTTATTAGATCAAGTCTTACTATTACTCTCTGATAATTGTATCAGTCTAGCGTAAATCCTTTGGATTAAGGTTGACCTCATAGTCATTTATAAATCTTTTAACCGGGTGACATTCCAAGTGAATGGTCTAAAATCTTCTAACAAGGCTCACTCCTAATAGGGTGATTGAAATCCTTTAACATGGTCACATTTAATAGTGTGTATTGTAACCTTTAATAGGTTTGGCCTTTCACAGGGCATCATTTCAGAAGAGTGAGAAAGAGTGGCATGTTACTGGTGGTTTTTCCCAAATTGGGTTTCCACATAAATCATTGTGTTAAGTGTGTTATTGAATCTATTATGTTTCATGTTTACATTTCTGCAAATTGATTTGATAGTAACCTATAAGTTTTAAGTGATTGCATAATCTTATGGATGCATGCATGATGATAAATGTTTAATGGGTTTACTTAGTTGTTAAAAGTTTTATTTGCATCTGGACCTTGGATAACTGATTCAACCCCCCCCCCCCCCCCCAGTCATTCTAAAGAATTCCAACACATAGTTCGGATGCAAGTATAAGCTCCTTAATCTTTTGATATGTTTATTAGTTTAGCCTATGCATTTGGTCTTACATTTAATCATCTCTACTAGGATTCAATTCAACTAATGTCTCCACTTAATCTAATGATAAAACAACACTTTATCTCACCAAGGTGCCAACTAATCAAGTGCCAATTGTAGTTCCACATAACTCAACCTTTCCACTAGGTCTTCTTGTTATATCTTCTTTTCAAAACCTCTTCATCAATCAAATGATATGGCACTCTACTTGAGTATAAACTATCTAACTAGTAAGATTTGACATCAATGAAAAAATAACAATTGTTCTAATTGCAATTTCCAACAATCTCCCTCTTTGGCATTGATGGCAACACCTCAATTTTTGAGTATCCTACTTGATTTTATTCTTTAAACTTCTTCTATGTTCTATAATAAATCTTAATTAAAATCCTTAGTTTTATTTTGATTATCTTCTCATGATCCAACAATCTCCTTGATTTCATTTTTAGTTTCATTTTGATTCTCATCTATACACCTCTAATATGCAACACCACTAGATACCAATTGTAGAAACAATTGTAACAACTCTCTCTATCATATAAAAACATCATCCCTCTTGCTCATACTCTCCCTCTTTCATGTTAGAACTTCTTCCTTTACTCATGTTTCTCATGGTAACTGCATAAACTCTCCCTCTTTGACAACAATTCCAAAGACACCTTAATATATCTCATACATTTTTATCATGTAAATAAATCCATGTGAGCTATCTGAACTAGGTTCTTCCTCTTTCATCTTTCTTATGACTAATTCAACACCTTGTGCTTATCTATTCGCAACTTTAGGAAACTCCTAAAGTTTGGCCTCTTGCATCAAGTTGTAAGATAATCCAATCAAAATATTTGATCCAATGCTCCATCTCTAGCTTAGCTAGCCTTAGTTGTGGAAATCACCCCTAATTTACCTCTTAGATATTCATGAGCATTATTAAGTAGTGATTTAGTGAAAATATCAGCTATCTATTCCTTTGTATTCACATATTCCAATCTTACTTCTTTGTCTTGTAACAACTCTTTCAAGTAATGATATTTGATAGAAATGTTCTTTTTCTTGGTGTAGATCACAAAATCCTTAGATATGTTTATAGAGCTTGTGTTATCACAAAATATAACAATAGGTTCAATGATCTCTTCCTTAATTCTTTCAAGAATTTCTTGATCCACACTATTTAAGAACAATTAACTACTATTGCTACATATTCAACTTCTACTATAGATTGAGAAATGCAATTCTATTTCTTACTTTTCCATGAAACCAATTTCTTTCATATAAAGAAAGCTCCAAAAAAATTAATCTTGATGTCATCAACATTACCAACCCAATTTGCATTGGTATACACTTTCAATTCAAACTTATCATTTTTCTTGTAATATGCAGTCCATAGTCTTTTGTTTCTTTCAGGTATCTTGGTATCCTTTTTGCAGCCATCGTGTGTTTCTCCTTAGGATTTGTGAAAAGTCTAGCAAAAATGCCAATAGCTAATTCAATATTTTATCTATATAAGGTTTGATTTACATTAGTAGAATCATCACTCTTTGAAAGTTTATCTAGTAGCCTTGGATTTACTAACTAGTCTTGAGTCTTCCATTCCAAAGGTTTTCAATATCTCCTTAATATAATTAGATTATATAATTTATATACCCTTCTTCATTTGATATACTTGCAAACCAACAAAGAATTTGATCTCTCCAAACATAGACATCTCAAACTCTTTCTTCATTTCATTAGTAAATGATTTACATAGTGAATCTTGTTCTCCAAATATGATATTATCCACAAATATCTCAGTTAACAGTATCCCTTTTTTAGATTTAGTCTTCAAGTATAGATTACCATTATCATTAGTTCTTGCAAAACCAATCTTCGCCAAATATGTGTACAACCTTTCATACCATGCTCTTGGGGCTTGTTTCAATCCATACAATGCTTTGTGTAGCTTACATACCATATTCCTCTTTCTTGGATCAAAAAATCCTTCAGGTTGTTCAATATAGATGCCTTCCTCAAGTATTCCATTTAGAAATGCAGATTTAGCATTGATTGATACACTTTGAATCCTTTGTAAGCAACATATGCAAGCAAAGTTATCACTACTTTTAACCTTGGAACTAGGGAAAATGTTTCCCCATAGTCAATTCCTACTTCTTGTGCATATCCCTTACAAACTAGTCTTTCTTTGTTTGTTGTAACCTCACCTTTCTCATTCAGCTTGTTTCTGAATACCCACTTTGTACTAATAACATTCTTGTCCTTTGGTCTAGGTGTCAATGTCTAAGTCTTTTTCTTCTCTATTTTCTCAAACTTTTCATTCATGTTTGCAGTCCAATCTTCATTCTCAAGTGCATCCTTGATAGATAGGATCATTATCACACAATAAGCATGTATCACTCCTCAGTCTTTTTCTTGTCATAACTCAAGAATCTTTGTCTCCAAAGATTTGATCTAGTGTATGATTTATTATTACATATTTTGCTAGCACAGGTTCAATTCTTCTTTCTTGTTATAATGGTTTATTAGGTTCACCTTGTAAATTTACTTTAGGTATTACTTCTTGTATGTCAGGTTCTTCTTTTGGTTGGTCGGAAATCACTTCCTGATACTTGACTCCAATTTCTTGATGCTCAACAATTGGCTACTATAACTCAACATTCACAGGCTACTTTTGCTTGAGAACTTTATTTTCAAGCTCAGGTAGGGTACTAGGCTCTCCCTCATAGACATATACAACATTATTGCAATCTTTAGGTTCTTGTTTGCATTCAACTTCATTTTTTTTCATATTCATCAAATCTAACATTTGCACTTTCCACAACTATGTTAGTATTAGAATTCAAATGTTTATATGATTTTCTTTTAGTGGAGTATCCTAGGAATATACTTCATCACTTTTAGCATCAATTTTTTCATGTCTATTATCTTTTAGTATAATTTTTTTCTTCCAAATACTTTGAAATACTTCACATTAGGTGCATATCCATACCATAACACAAAAGGTGTAACATTTGTACCATTCTTGACTTGTAATTGGTTCAAAGTATAAATAGTTTTACTTATAGCTTCTCTCCACTACTTTTGTGAAACATTCCTCTCCATCATAAATGTCCTAGCATGGTCCATGATTGATCTATTCCTCCTTTCATCTATACCATTATGTGGGGGGGTCCTTGGTGCTGACATCTATCTCTTGATTCCTCTATCATTGTAGAATACATTGAATCCCTCATATATAAATTCACCTCCTTTATCAGATCTTAGACACTTCCAAATTTTACCTATTTTATTTTCAACTATAGTCAAATACCACTTAAATAATTGAAATTGATCATATATTTCTTTTAAAAAATCACAATCATCATTCTAGAGTAATCATCAACAAATAGAATAAAATATTTGTTAGAGAAATACCTTTGCACTCCAATACATCCACAAAGGTCAGTAAAAACCAACTCCAATATATCATTAGATGAATAGGTTTTTCTCTTGAAACTAGACTTTTTCATTTTACCCAATTGGCATTGCGTACACATTACATTATCAAGATTCTTCGATCTTGGTAATCCTCTTACTCTTTTCATCCTACTAATGCCTAACAAATTATCAAATATCACATGACATAGCCTCTTATGCCATAACCAAAATGTATTTATATTGTGTAAACAAGCATATATCATCAGATAGATCTAGTTAGAACAAGTTACCTCTTGTTTTCTATCCACTTCCAATAAGTTATCTAGAACCATTATAGATCTTAGCCTTCTTGTGTTGAAACTCAACTTTGTAACCTAAATAATTTAATTGTACAACACTTAAAAAATTATAATTCAATCCTTAAACCCAATAGCCTTATCACTTATGATCTTTTTAGTCAATCTTACTTATCATTTAAGTTTCACAAGATATGGTGCATCATTATCAAACTTAACATAACTTCCTTTATAATGTTCTAAAGTTTTAAACTTACTTTTATCACTAGTCATGTGATGTAAAAAACCACTATCACTTATCCATCTATCACCTTTACTCACATATGAAATAAGTACAATTTTCTCATCTTCATCATAATTGTCTTTTATTACAACATAAACAACTTCTTCATCATGACTATCAAAGTCACTATTAGTTTCTTCTTCAACAATGTAACAAGATTTTTTACCTTTTCTTTTGTAGTCTTTGTATCCTTTGTTGTCTCTTCCATCTCTTTTTCCTTGATACTTCTTGTCTTTCTTTTCATCCTTTTCATCCCTATCAGAATATCTTGCAGCAATATGACCAACTTTATTGCATGAAAAATTTAATATAGGAAGTTTACCTTTGAATTTTCCTTTGCCTCTTGGTAGCGTTCTAGCCATTAATGCTTCAAGATCCTCAAGATCATTATCACATGATTCACTATTACTATCCTCATACTTTCCTTTCTTCTTCTTAGACTTATGTAGAACCAATTGTGACTTGAAAGAAGATTCAATAGTAGGGGTAGTAAAATTATTAAAATTTGACAATTCAAAAGTAGTAAGCCTCCCAATTGCAATTACTAGCGTTAGATCATTACCTAGATTACATCTTGATTCTTGCATTGTAGAAAATTAAATAGCATAAATAGGTAGTATGGTTCTTAGTACCTTGTTGATCATAGTTTCATCATTGATTTTTCCTTCAATTGCTCTAATTACATTCACCACTTCTTTTATTTGGTCACAATATTGTGCAATGTTCTCACCTTCTTTCATATTCATATCATTAGACTTGCTTCTCAAACTTTCTAAACTAGTTCTTAGTACATTATTGGCTCCACCATGGATCTTTTCCATTTTGTCCCACATTTTCTTTGTGTAGTGCATTCCTTTATATCATCAAACTCTAGGTAACTTAGCACAGATGCAATCTCCAACATTGCACGATTGTGTTTGTGTTTCTCCTTTATTTGTTGGGTTGTCATAAGTGATGATACTACTATGTAGTTAAGTTCTAGGTAGTATATTATTGAGTCTCCAATTCAATTAATGTGCAGCTTCATCAAGCTTTTCCTTGCAGGAAAGTTTTCCTTGTTCAACTTGAGTACCTCCTTTCTGAACATCTTTATCTTTAGCTTCAATTCCCTTCAAACTTTCCTTATAAGTATTGCAAGCTATGATACCAATTGTTAGAATGATTTTAGAGTAACTTGTGGGGGGGGGGGGGGGGGGGGGTGGAGAAGGTGAATCCATTATCCTCACATCCACACATTCCAAATTAACTTTTAACCACTTTTAACAATTCATATTTATTCATTAGTCTACTCAATCTCTATATTAGTTTTACAATAACATAAACTTGCAGTTCACTATCCCAATAATAACCTACTTACAGAATGTAAAGCAATCAACAGTAAAACACATCAAATATAGTTCATACAAGTATGACACCAGGATTTAACGTAGAAACCCAATTTGGAAAAAACCACTTGTAACATGCTACCAATTTTTCACTCTTCTGAAGTGAGCTTGGTTAAGAGCCAACCCTATTTAAGGTTACAATACACACTATTAGGTGTGACCCTATTAAAGGATTTAATCACCCTATTAGGAGTGACTTGGATAAAGAGCTTGAGAACATCCCATTATAATGTCACCTTTATTAAAGGATTTAAAAATTATTGTTAAGTCAACCTTGATTAAAGGATTTTAACTAATACTATGGTTAGAAAGTAACAATAGATTGATCTAATAAATACAACTCACTTTTGCAAATATAGATCACCATGTAGCTCATCTATTGATCCATTGACTAGCCTCCATTAATATATCATTCTCTATGGATTTGTTGTTGTTGTTGTCGAAAATAGCAAGAATTGCAATGACAATTGAATTGATGTAGAATGCCCACCCTTATAATAGTAGGGATGCACCACACTCAGGTCTATTTTTAGAATAGCATGGTATTGGATCTTCAGGTGGGTCACTAATTGAACTCTTTATGTAATCACATTTCACCTTTGTTCATCTCCTCATAGCCTTTTGCTCAAGTTTTCCAATCAACAAAATCAACAATTTCTTAACCCCTTTAAGTTATCCTTATGCCTCCTTAAAAGTGTAGCTTTGATCTTTTTCCACTTAAACATCACCATTGATCTTAGGGTTAGGTTAGATTCATTGAATCCTTCCATCATTTCATTTCGCCCTTCTCCTTCTAGATGCTTTTCAAAAATTCTTCATGAATCCATGTTTGAAAATTCTCAAACATGGTTTATCATGTATTAAATGCTCTAATTCATCAATAATTATGCTTCACACAATTTGACCAATCTAAAAATTCAACTATGTCATTTGGGAATCTAAATTCCTTCACAAACTATCAAATATTCTCACTTGGTCAATATTGCATTCCTCGGCCTAGGTCATCACTAGACAACTCAATCAATACTATCTATCTTGCTCAGCATATTTGTCTTCGCTTAGTCTAACTTTTTTGATATTCAATCTTTAGTGATGCTCAATCAACACTATATTTCCTTAGCTTATACTATCACTCAACCAACACTAGCACACGTTGACTTCAACTACAATTTTTTTAATCTTTTACTTTGTTGCTTGATTTAGCTTATGCATTTGGTCTTCCATTGATCATCTCTACTAGGATTCAATTAAACTAACTTCTCCACTTAGTGTAATGATAAAACAACACATTATCTCACTGAGGTGCCAAAAAATCAAGTGCCCATTATAGTTCCACATGAATCAACCTTTCCACTAGGTCTTCTTGTTATCTTTTCTTTTCAATCCTCTTCATTAGTAAAATGATATGGCACTCTACTTAGGTAGAAACTATCTCACTGGTAAGGTTTGACATCAATGACAATATAATACTTGTTCCAATTGTAGTTTCCAACATCAAGTTCCTGTCACTCATGATTTTTCCCTCCATAAATGTATTTTTTAAGCAACATGATGATTGTACCTCTTGTCACATTTCTTCTCACCGGCACTATTGTTGTTATTTTCCTACACATGTGGTGCATCTTCTTCATTTTCCACATGTCATTTCCTTTGTTGAAGCTCATTGTGTTATCATTTCTTGTAGATCTTATAGCATCTTATGACATCATCAACCCTCATCATTTTCATGCCTATTTGATAACCTTGTCATGATTATAGGGAGTTTTTCTCACCTTCTTTTTTAGTCGTACTTTATATTTCTTATGTCATATCTCTCAATTTGGCTAAATTGTGATGTTTTTGTGCTAAATTTGGGGGGTGTATGAACCTACTTATTTATGATGACCTTGTCAAATACCATGCTAGTTAATTATTTATGTTCTTTCAATGGTCATTTGTGACTACCATCATTTATGAACACACTTTGTGCTTGGTTATTTTCAACCTTTTTGCCTAGTTAATGAATAATTTTCCTCTTCTCTTCAACCTATAAAACCTATGTCACCATTATCACCTCAATTTATAATGGGTGTAAAGCACATGTACTATGAACCTGAATCCATGGATAAGTTAGTTGCTAGCTAAGAAGGCTATAATAGTTTTTTCCATGTAAGATGGCTCTGATATTTCAAGTAATTAAGTGGCCATGATGATGCAATTACCATGGAATTTTCCCTAGGGTTTTGTAATGCCCCGCCAAGGGATCCAAAGAATTAACCTAAAGTTTCACTAAGTTTGGTAACATTTTTATTTTTTTTAAATCATGAAAGATAAACCATTCATATCAAACTAATAGTAGCAGAAGTAATAACATACATACAACTAAAAGTAATCATAAACAGGCATAACAGGTTACATTCTTAAGGATCCCTTAACGTTGAATTACATCTTAATCAACTAGTATCAATGATTCCATCTAATACTACATCCACATAAGATAATAATGAAAAATCCAACGTTCTTAAATTACATTTCTGATTGCTCAATCATCTACTGTACATGCCACAGGGTATGAAAGGCTTAAAAGAATATACATCCGTGTAAATAAAGTATATCATCATCATAAAGATATAACATCCATCGTCAAAGATATCCATAAATCATAAAACACATCTAATCTAAGTGCATGGTTCCTCCCAACTGTAAATAGCATCATTAGACCATCGTGGGCCCTAGTCATCCCTCAGTGCGTAACATTCCAGATCACCGAAGAGATCATCAGTATTAACATAGTAGGAATGCCACTCCTAAATCATACTACATCATATGCAGAAAGTAATCTAACATGCAAAGTAAAGCATAAGATAACATCATCTAACATATGCAAATCCTTAATGTAAGAAACATACTAGTAAATACATCCATCATAAGGTATATCATCTATCATAATGATCCAAGAACAGAATGAAGATAAATACCAACCAAGAGTGCTCCAACCACAGTGTCTACGGACAAACCTCAAATGGTAAGAGTGAAATAGCACTACCACCCGACCACATGGAACCTAAATGGTCCACTCCCACCATGCTGAGGAGATAATCTCAAGTCCCAAATAGGTTATCAAAATCACATAGCATAAATACTCTCTAAGTCCAGGAATCCTAAAAGTATACTGACTCAAAAGTTCCAATCACAAAATGACACCTAATCCTAGAGGCACAACAAAGACATATAGGAAACCTACTATGCAAGCAGAAAGTGTCATTGCACGAATCATGCTAGAGTTACCCTGGCAGTCTCTTAATAGACCTCGATCCCCTAGTGATCCCTGTGCGGCCACTAGTATCCTCTCATATAGACGAGGCATACTACGGAATGCAAGGTCGCAACCAAGCGTTCTCTCTACTCCCATCCTATTCTATACTAGCACTCGAGGCATGGGCGAGAACATACTATTATCTTATTAGGTTCATTTAATCCCCATTTAGTGTAAATGTTTTCACTTATTAAATAACTTACAATAAGTTACCCTGGCAGCCACTTAGGGCCCCGACCCCCATTGTAAGCCACTTCCCGACACTACAAGTAAATAACCTACCCTAAGCTCATGGAATCATAAATCACAAAAATCACCACAGTCCTATACAAGGGACTGGAAAAATACCAAAAGAATAATCCATAATAAGAGCATTAAATCTCCATGAGCACATGAAAAGCATCCATAGATAATCATGACCACAATAGTTCTCTATTGGCAACTGAAGGTATCACTGATAATCAAAAGTATCCATTGGTTCTCAATAAACAAAATATATCTCAAAATCATACTGATCGAAGACTCCAAAATGGTTGAGTCAAAACATGTCACAACATGACATCATCAAGAAATAAATCAACATTTTAGTCCCATCATGGCGACTGGAAAGTAATCCAAAGATAACTAATTGATAACTCAAAAATGGCTAAGTCAAGTGTCTCAGATACATATAACTCAGCTTCACTAAAGAAGACTGATGAGCAATAACAATCAGTAAATATAGCATCTCATAGAGCATACCATCACATTACCATGGTTGGGTTTAGAAAGATCGAGATCAAAAGACATCATCATGACATCACAATCATAAACCCTGAGCCTCTGGTAGATGTCCTATAACTGGTCAACACTAGTCAACCCAAAAACTCAAAATAAGAAGCATAGAGAAAACACAATGCAAACACATGTTTTTGGTTTTCTGAATTTACATAGTCGAATTAAGTGTGGGGTTTCAGTTTTCATTTTCAATTATATATTTCAAGTGTGTAAGGTTCTTCATTTGACCTACACGTCAACCCGTTTGTTCCCTTGATAGCATTATCCTTCCATTATTTAAAATAATATTCTAAGAATTAGCTGAAGGATAAATAGTTACTCATTAAACTAATCTTCATTGACCCTTAATTAAATCATTGGCTTTATTTTGCTAAGATCAATGTTACTAATTGAATAACTCTTCCTTATCATTAATTCAACTTCTCCAAACAGAACCAAAGGATCATTATTCTTTTAAATTATAAGAAAGCCAGTTATCAATCTTTGAATTAATTTTAATTAAATCATATAATTAAATTAATTAATAATGTACACAATCCATGACTCTATATCATTCTAATAGTTCTTAATTAAAACTCAATTAAATATCACTAAAACTTAAGTCTCTTGATTAAATCATCACTAACAACCATTAAAATACCTAAAGTCATTATTCAAGTCATCAAAGTAAGACTTATCAACTTCGATGCAAATACTTCACAACTTCGCTAGGAGAATCAATATTAGCATATCAATTAAAACTTTATTACATAACTTAATTATTAATTAAATTTAATTAACTCTAATTAATTAATTTAATTAATCATTACATATCCATATCAACGACCCAATTAATAACTAGCCATAATTTGTAAGTTAAAGGCCAACCATAATCCAATTCTCTAATATTAATAATGACTTGTTAATATTTAATAACAAGTTATATTGGGAATCTTATTAATAAATCTATAATGACCACATTCGTCATTCTTTCAATGAATACTAACATTTCTTTAACAAACCCGTATTATTGATAATCATTTAGACCATTATACTATTATTTATTAATAATTTGCTAGACCCAACAAACATTAATAAATAATAAACTCATCAAAACTATAATTAATCGATCTAGAGAAACCTTACAAAAACTTCATTGGTTAATATTTAAATAACTCTTAGCACAATTAAGGTATATCAATAATTTATTTAATAATACATAACGTATTAACAATAACATAATAATTCAAATCGTAGCAATGTTATAATATAACAATGACTCCTTATCAATTAAATAATACTTAATTAAATCTTAATCCAATATCATTAAAATTTAAGTCTCTTAATTTAAATCATTATAATAATCATCATTAAACAACTATTACATAATATAAATTACCATCTCTTAATTATTTAATATATATTAAATAGTATCTAATATACATTAAATAAAATAAATATTAAAAGTCAACCATTTTCTAATCCCTTAATATTCAAATTAATACTTCAATATCTCTTTTTTATTAACAATAATTGACAAATTACTATTAAATTGACATTACAAATTTAACAATTATCAACATCTAACATTTATAAAGTAACAATGTTAAAGTCAAATAGTAGAAATATATATATATATATATATATATATATATATATATATATATATATATATATATATATATATATATTAAATCACATATTAATATATTTAATACCTATTTATATATTCACACACACACACACACACACACACACACACACACACACACACACAGTATTAATAACACATGCTAACATTATAAAATCGAATTACAACAAAATTCGATTGATATCATATAATTTAACCAACGTATATATAAAAAGAAAAAATATGATACATGCGTCACGATGTTAACGTTGTTGTTTAAGACGACGGTGTCGTGCAGTCTGGCCTCTGTCGCAGGGCCTGCGACGGCAATCGTAGGGCCTGCGATGGCAGTCGCAGTACCTGCGATAGCAGGCTCGTGGCTACTGGCAAGCTCATAATAAAGGGGACGGGGTGGGATAAAACCCCCCCTCCAAAAAATTTTAAATATATTTTTTTATAAAATGCTTCAACATGAGTTTCGAATTTTTTTTTTTTAATAACGTTTTTCCAAATTGCTTTTTTTTAAAATGTTTTCATTTAAGCGTTATTTCAACTGCGATTTAACAAGCAACATTTTACTATATATGTATGTATGTATTTATATATTTATATTTATATATGTATGTATGTATATATGTATGTATATGAATGTGTGCTGATTTGTAACATAAAAGTATATCTATATTTTTAAACAAGAAGGGATTTTCAATTCTATCAATAGGAATTCTACTCATAATGATCGTTCCTTAGATTTACCTATTAACTCTTCTAATAGGTTTGATCATTAACAACTGAATCCTAGTTTCAGAGATTATTCAGATCTACGCATGTAGGGGTTTTCTCACATAGAAAATTAAATATCCATTACAAGATTTAAACAACTGGAACATTCGCACATAAAATCCTCAGAAAGCATTCAGAAGACACGAAGAAGACAGGAAGTGCATGAAGCGAAATATCTTAAGCCAAAATCACAAGTGTCTACTTGGACACTAATGCTAAATCACTTCTCCTCAGAATCCGCAGAGCAAGCTCCTTCCTTCTCCCACATTCCCGGGTCCTCCAAACGTGCTCCAAATGCTCTCCCTAAGCTTCTAGGAGTGCTTGAATATAAAGAACTCTCAAGAAGCACCTAGAATGTCTCTAGAAACAACCAGAAGGTGTTGACAACTAAGCATGAGTCTTTTCCAACCTTCTAGATGAGTTATAAGGTTGTAGACACCATGTGCTTAATTTGTGCACTAACTCCTATGTTGTTGACAACACATGCATAATTAGAGTGCAAACTCTTGTGTTGTCTACATGACAACTCTTGAGAATTTGCAAACTCCTATGTGAATAAATATTAAAATAAAGCACATTAATTCATTTAATATTCACTTTACTCTTTTCAATTTAATTTATTAAAAATTAATTAATCTCATGCACTCACTTTAATAATTCCACCTGTTTTATCTTAATGTATTTATATTTTAATCACATGCACACATCGTGCAATTCAGAATTTTTTAATAATTTTAATATCTTTTTCATTTTTAAATTCATTTTCGAAACTTAATTGCTAAAATATTTATTAAATAAATATTATCACATTCCAACTTTAAAATTATAACTTTTATCTTCAAATTTAATTATTTTATTTAATTAATTTTCCAATTAATTAAATAAAATAAATATTAAAATATCATACTAATTTTCCATTAAATTAAACCATTAATTAAATCTTTTAATTATGCTTAATTAATAGAAAATACACCAAAGACTCATAAAATAAAATACAAAAACTCATCATAGCAAAACACATACAAAATCAAAGCAAAAGAGTTAATATCACGAATTACGTCATTTAACATATTCGGAGCGTACTCAACTCAGATACTTGTTCTAATTTCCATTTAGGACAAATGGCTTAAAGGGTTGGGCTTTGGACTTGAGAATTTATCTCCCCTCTCTTACCATTGAGATAATGTGATAGGGTATGCTCATCCTAACAATTCAGGGAAGTCGATACCCGGTACCTGCAACCTGCATCAAAACCATGCATGTACATACTATATATATATATATATATATTTGCTAAGCTAAACAAGCAATGGCAGGATCGTGTAGATCCTAACTAGCAGGTGACTACGACTCCCTTCCTTAACCACATCAGAAACGCCATACAGAAAGAAAACAATCACGCACACCATACACATGCAAGTATGGGGTAAGTATCCATAAGAAACACATATGACGATAAATTATCTAACTAATCATCATTAATAACTACAAACACTTGAATAATCATCATGCATACATGAACTATAAGGTACCAAGTAATCTCATCATATAATAAACTAAATCTAAAACAATATCTGATAATCTCAAAATAATGTTACTAACCATCAACATAAAACTAGTCTAACATAGTCCGAAAATGATAACAAAAATGCGACCTAGGAGTAGGCACTACAGGTTTCTTAATGATAGTGTTACAATCTATGGCTTGACATTTCTAGTCACAATGTACATGATTGTCATGGTAACAAACTAGCCCTAGATCAGAGAGTTGTACTTTCCTACCGCCTCAAAGATAACTGAACAAACTTTCTTTAATGTAAAGAGCTAGTAGAACTAATTTAGGCACAAGGCACAAAGTGTAAGTCTCTACCACCTCCTTGGGATGAATTAGCTATATTTCTAGGCCAATATATTACTTGTCAAGGTCATTTTAAGTTTTTTCATTCTCATCATTTGAGACTCATGCTTCATTTAAGGTTATGCCAGGTTATCAATATTCCATATTACTTGTATAATTCCTTGAGAAGTAGGGATGCAGCCAATTTAGGGAAGGCAATGATAATTCTTTGACTCATCATGGTTTAATGAAACTCTTAGTTATGCATGGCCTTCAACTTCACATGTCCCACATTAATTGGGATACATTTGTAGAATTTGACCTAGGAATTGAAGAACCCCAACTTGGTAAAGTAGAAACCTTGGAGGGTACACCCTCTAACAGAAAAATTAGTGGGTCCTTGGTGCATCAAAAACACAAAGACAAAGTGGATAGGGAACTCCAAAACTAGAATCAAAATAAAAAGAAACAAAAAAATGTATAGCTCGCTAATGAAGACATGAAAAATCCTAAGGGCTAGAAAATCCTAATGAAGACATTTCAAATCCTAAAGAAGGGCTGGAAAATCCTAATGAGGGCCTAGAAAACCCTAATGTGGACATCAAAAATCTAAATGAAAGCCCTAGTAAGGCTACCAAATTTGCCAATGAAAATACTGAAGATCCTAGTAAAGATGTTGAGAATACTCAAAGCCCTAATACAAAATTTGTAAATCCTAAAGAGAGTACTGGAAACCTTAGCATGTTCTAAATAGGATTCTCTAATGAAGAGAATCCCATCCAATAGGATAATAATGTAGAGAAAGATGTTGATACTAGAACTATGTGGCAAGATGAGATGCTACAAAGTAATGAGGGAATATGAGAAGGAAGGAGACTATACTGTTAGCATGAACATTGATGACATTCCTTTGGGGGAGTATCCTAAGCATTGGAGAGTATTAACATGTTGCATTCATGACTTTGTTTGTCATTGATGTCAACATAGCAGTAAGTTTGTGAAGACTAACATAGTAGCAGATAGAGATCTTAGTTGCACAAATAATATTTTGATTGTTTGGTGATGCACATTCATAGACATGTTTGATACAATGTCCTAATGTGAAGGTTCAATGTGTATCACATAATTCGAAGACATACAGAAGTTGTACCTAATTTATAGAGAGTAGTACAGAGAGAGAATACTTGAGAAGCATTTTTGATGTTTGCATTATATCCTTTGACAATGATATAATCTATTGATGTATGGTCAACCAATGACTGATGATAATCTGATGATGATGTCAACAGATGTGAAAGCCCTAGTGTCACACGTGTGAGAATCCGTATAGTTTGTGAGCTAACATTGCTATTATAATCATAAATTAATTAATCATCTTATATAATTAATTGGGAAAGCCTCAAGGTCGACTCAAGGAATTATTTTGAAGATATGGTATAAATGAAAGATGTTTTCCTTGTTTCTAAATATGGTGTGATCGTTTAAGATTGAATTTCATGTGAAGTGTGAAAAGGAGTAGAGTGTTTATTGAATGCGAGTAAGTGATCCAAGGGATTATTGGATGTGAAACTTGTGATCTGGATATAAGCTCAGAAGGAGTAGAAGTCTACTAGATAGATAGAAAAAGGAGCAATACTATTCATTTCTATTATTATGCAAGGAATAATACAAATATCATTTAGACAGTGGGTTCATTGATCTTGCCCTTGAAGTTGTTTAGGTAGTGAGTCTAATTGTTTTCCACAACTCCTAAAAGGGTTGGAATCTCCTAACAAGGATTCAAAGTCTCCTAATAGAGATTGATATGTATTGAATGTTGTTATTGACTCCTAACAAGGTTCATCCTCTAACAAGGAATATTTATATTAGTACATCATCTTGTGGGTACCATTCCCATTAGGGTTTTCCATCTAATCAATGGTTTCCCTAGTTAACATATTTGGTGTTATAGTGCATGAGTATCTTGTTGTGGTTTATAATTATATTTCTCACTTGGTTAAAATTTGATAAGGTTGATAATTATGATATTGATTGGATAATTGATTCACCCCCCCTTCTCAGTTATATTGGTGGACTATATATTCTAACATATACTCCTAATGAAAAATAAAGGCAATGAAGATTCATCCTATTAGGAAAAATCTCCTCTACTCCCCCTAATCATCCTTTGGAAGAGGGAAAGAATGAAAAACAAAACTCTTATCATCTACAACCAAGTAAAACACTATTGAGAAAGAAACATTACCACAGATTGTTGCTCTTTCTAGGTCACCTTCTAAACATCTCATTGACATCTCTATTTTTCTTAATGCCATTCTAGTGATAATGGTAGCACCAGGCACATCTTTTGTCTCCATTATTAATTGGTTCCAAGCTTTTGTTTAGCTACAACATGAAAATCGGGAACTCAAGAAACAACTACAAGGGCAGTTGCAAAGTAGTGATGAAGGTAGAGAAAACATGTCTACTAATTTAGAGGACTCCATGGAGAAGAAATAAGGCAATTTCAATCTTCCACCTAGTTTGTGTATTTTTTTTTTCATGTGGGCATGCAAAATCCTAAAGCTGGGGGGAACGATGGGTCTTAATTATGTCTTTTTTTCATTAGCCTTTTTACTTGTTTGTCCTTAATC
This sequence comes from Cupressus sempervirens, assembly GCA_028749045.1. NCBI lineage: Eukaryota > Viridiplantae > Streptophyta > Pinopsida > Cupressales > Cupressaceae > Cupressus > Cupressus sempervirens. The sequence continues at coordinate 582,982,279 of CM053788.1, read as the reverse complement.
TCTTTACCATGAAGTCCCTTCTTTCTAGTTTATTGATAGTGACTTAGGGTATTTAGTACTTCTAAAAAATATGGGAGAATAACTCCCAAAGTGATCTATTATTCCAAAAATGACATATTTTTTTATTAATCATTTGCTATAGGAACTGAACTTGAGAAAAAGGGTGAATCAACACGTACAGGATTAATGGAGAAGAAAAGTTAGCCATTTCAAAGAATCAAAGTTTTGTTTTTGATATATAAGTTTAGGCATTATTCAACCATTTATAATTAAGGATGAAGTACTTCAATGGAATTAGGCCAATGGCCTATATTATCATACTCTTGTTTGTTATATGGTTTAAAAATGTGTGGCCTATGTCCAAAATAGAATCTATATAATTTGGGATAGTGGTCTACAACCATAACCACTCGATCCAACTATATTATGGTATTTTTAAGTCTATATAAGCATGTATATGTTCACAAGACA